>PVIW01003099.1:0-182914 GCA_004026585.1 Noctilio leporinus | reverse complement strand
ATGGAGCAGGGAGGAGGGAGGAGGGAGAGACAGGTCCCACCCAGGGCCTGAGAGCTGGGACGTCAAAGGCCAGGAGTTCCTAGAGACCCAGGGGCTGATGAGACCAGGTCTTGGTTGGGACCCATAGCAACAGCTGATATACAGAGATGACCCAGAGTCAGGCAGAACCTATTATAATCCAAGAAATACAATGACTGCTCCAGTTAGTGACTACCTTGGGCATGGTGCTGGCTGGCAGTGTCCCACAAGTTCTGTCACAGGGAGAGGCAGCGTGGCACGGCAGCTGGAGCCCAGCCCCACAGTCGCCAGGGCCTGGAGTGAGTGACTTAGCCTCTCTGAGCCTTAGATTTCTCACCTCTAAAATGGGACCAACGATAGTTTCTGCTGCAAAGGGGTCCGCAAGTGTTGACAAGTCCGTGCATGGGGAAGTCCCTGGAACAGTCCACACACAGTGGCAGCTATTTTTATTCTCCCTTTATTTAACCCTTCCAGGAGGAGCTCTTATTATCTGCATTTCACAGAAGGGAAACTGAGGCACTGAGCAGTTAGGCCATTTGCTCAAAATTACGCGGAGGAAGCTGGGCTTGAACGCTAGGCTTGCCAGCATCCTGAGAAGATGGGACAGTCTTCCCTGTAGAGCTTGAAGCCAGCTGGGGACTGAGAGACTGGTCAGAGCTCCCAACCGGGTCTGGTCTCAGCTCTGCCCCCAGGGACCTCAGCCTGAGATTCACTCTTTTCCCTTCTGGGTCTTTGAGGCCTCGATGGTGTTGTGCGCGGGTAGCCAGACAGGTTGCTGGGCCCCCGAAGAGCTGAGAGTCATTCCTGCTCAGATCTCTTCTATGGGGTGAGGACCGCTCAGGCCCTGGGAGTTGAGTCACAAGCAGAATCACTCTGGCAATGTCTGTATCTATTGTCTGTCCTGGCTACCTCGGCATCCAGCTCCTGCACTAGTCCAGAGAGAGCTTTTGCAAGAAGTGGATAAAGTCCCTACCTCCAGGGAGGATTTCGGGGCAGCATGTGGGTGCCTGGCATTCCTCCCTCAGCCTCGTATTTCTGGCGGCAAGGCAGACCTCTGCAGCACCTCCGTGGCGCACTGTGGGAAAGACGGAGCTGCCTGAAGTGACTTTCAGAGCATTTCTGGAGGGCAATGCAGGGGTGAAGCCTCTCTTGCCCTCCCAGGAAACCAGTGAAATGCATGTCACTCACCAGCGCTTGCGAGATTGAATGCATTGTGCTGTGTTTTTATGGCTGCAACAACATCTAGGACTTGCTTTGAGATGAGTACTGAGGAGTGAACGGGCTGCCCAAAAGTGTAGCTGGCCTAGCTACAATAAGATGTATGTGCCCATCTACACACGGCAGACATGCATGAACACACATGAGCATGTGCATAGCCATGTACACATGCACTGGTACTAGTAAACAGCCATGTAAGGTCACATCATGTAAGTCCTTACAGTACATGTGAGCACCTTTGCCCACATGCTGCCACGCACCTATGCATGTGGGCGCAACAATCCACACATGCACACATGTATAACGTATGCACACCGAAAGCCTTTAAAGCTTCACAAAATGTGGAGGGATAGACATGTGCACCATGTACACACAAATGCACTGTGCATGCACACATGTGTGCAGTTACACACATTCGCACATGCACACATGTGCCACATTTGTACAATCATACGCCTGCCACACGCACATGCATCATGTATGCACACACCAACATGCTACACAAACACATGCCCTGCATATACCCGCACGCATGTCTGCATATATTGTCTGTACAGAGGAAACCACACCTATTTGTTTATGCACATACATGTACGACATGTAACACACATGCACTGTCTATATACACGCGCACAGATGTAGGTAAGCATTCACCACATCACAGTGCACACAAGCACACAGGGGCGGTATGTGTAAACACACGTGGCACCCACACCTATGTGGAACCACACAGTGCGTCGTGTGCGTACTCACAGATGCACGCTTAACCCGCGGAGCGCGCGCCCTGCCCGCCCAGGCCCCGGCCGCCAGCGTCGCGGGGCCGCCTGTAATTGCTCCCAGCCCTGGAGTCTGGCAAATTGCTCTTGCGGGGCGTCAGCGGCCACCTCTGATTAATCCCAGCTTTTTCCGCGCCCCAAGCTCCGCCGCGCCGAACTGCCAACCGGCCGGCCCAGGCCCAGCCCAGGCTCGTAATCAAAAGGCAGATTTCCGCGCCGGGCACCTGTTTGCGGGGCTGCGCCTACTCCCGCCGCCGTGTTTTATCTCGGCGCGGTGAATAATTCATGGCCCTGGGTCTGCTTTGCAGTCAAACGCGCTGCGTTCCGTCCGGCGCCGCCCGCCGGCCGCTGTGATTTATTATTTACGCCCGCGCGGCCGCGCCGTGTAAGGTGAGCATTGCGGCTGCTCGCAGAACTGTTACAATCTGGCCTCGTTAGTGGCCTTTCTTGCTGCCTCTCCAAACAGCGGCCGCGCTTATTGATTTTCTCGCGGAACCTCTGCCAGGAAATCCCACCGCTGCTGCTCTCAAAGCTGTTGCGATCAAGTCAGACTTGGCCCTTCTTCTCGAGAACAAGAACCGGTGTTTGGAAGCGCGCTCTTCTTTTATCCATTGTGTCTCCTCCTCTGCCGAGCGTCCCCCATTAGCACGGCCCCTCGGCTCCCTCCTTTCCTGGCGACGTTGTTCAGCGCCTTCGCCAGGAAGAGGAGATGAGGGTTTGTTTCTCTTAAGACAGTGCAGGCCCGTTGGGGAAAGGCGAGGGGCTTTCATGGTGGCAGCGAGCGAGGGGGAGCCTGCCTGCGAAGAAAAGTTTTTCTGCTTTGGAAGTTTTCAAACGCAGAGGCTGATCCGGATAGAGGATGGGCTGGCTTGTCTGGCGACTAGCCCCCGCCCCACCCCCACCCGACCCCCTGCTGGAGGGAACACAGGGTCTCAGGAGGAGTTGGGAAGGCAGGAAGGCTTAGGGGTGCCTGCTACGGGCCAGGCACCTGCTGGGACTTCCCGATTTTTTTCACCCTCAGAGCAATCGCATAAGGAAAGTGGGAGACCTAACTCATAAAAAATAAGTCACAGGTGGAGCAGGAGGAGGTGCTGGGATTTGAACCCAAGTCCCCCGAGGCCACAACTTGCACGCCTTCTCCTAAGCCCGTAATGTCAGGGTGGAGCCTTGGTGTGGGCTGGGAGAAACCCCAACATCCCAGGGTGTCAGAGCGGGTGCAGAGGGCCAGGGGCTGTGTGTCAAAGCCAGAGTCCCTGCCCCGCTCCTTTGTCACACTTGGGACACAGAAACAGGCCAGCCCCCATTACCCAGGTCCCTCGGTAACCTGTCTCCTCCAGACACTGCTAACTTTCATGTTACTCGGGTATAAAAGTCTTAAATAAAAAGGACGAACTATTAGACAATAAAGCAAGCCTTTTAAAAGGCAAATATTAACCCTACTGACAACCAAAAGATTTAAAACAAAGGCCGTCAGTCCCCAGATACCATATGACACAGCTGTGAGTACTATTTTCAAAGTCATAACAATGTAAATTTTAAATGCTATTTTAATGAGATCTATATTGGAAGGCTAGGGAAAGAAAAAAGGTGTGGGGATAGAAGGATGGAGGATCTTCCGTTAGAAATCTTAGCCCTTGGTTTTCATAGCCCCAGGTCAACATAAATACCTAAAAATGAACAAATTATAAAATAGCTCAAGACTTCCATTTCCAGCCAAAATAGAAGAGCAAGAACTGGAGTTATGCTCCACCTGAAACTATAATTAAACTAGTCAAAATATATGAGGCAACGGTTTTTAAGACATTGCACATGAGGTCACGAGGGACACAGATCCCCAAGAGATGGGAAACAAACAAGGGAAGCCCACAAAACCCTAGTTTACTGCCCCAAGGGAGTGTCTGGGCCATGCCACCGCTGGAGGAAGGCCAGGTGGGACCCTGGGTGTCCCCTGAGTTTAGGAGATGGAACAAAGAGCCCAGGAAAGGCAGGAAGGGAGCCAGGGCACTTAGGAAGGAGTATGGGAGAAGAGTGAGCTGTACATGGATCTGTAGAAGGTCCCTTAAGATACTCAGTAGGGGGCTGGTGAGCTCTTGCATGTGAGGAAGTTTCCCAAGGCTGACAAAAGAGAATTAAAGAGGAGAGTATCAGGAGCTCTCACAGGAGCTGCAATGATGCCGATTTCCACAAGGCAGAGCAGAAAACCCCTTATAATCCATGGAAGGGGCTTGCCTCAATAGCAGGGAGTAATTAGGCCTCGACGGAACACTGCTGTGGCAGGCCAGAGACAAAGAAGTTCATTTTGTAGGGATCACAGGGTTCATTCATCAAGAGGCGATAGTCATCCTAAACATTTATGCACTTAATAACAGAGCTTCAAAACAGATGAAGCATAACCTGATGGAACTGTGAGGAGAAATAGATAAATCCACAATTACAGTTGGAAATTTCAATGCCCTTCTCCTAGTAATTGAGAGGAGAAGTAGACAGGAAATCAGTAAGGCCATATAAGACTTGTACAGCAGTATCAATCAACTTGCCCTGATTGACATTTATAGAACGCTCCACCTGACAACACCAGCATATACATTCTTCACAAGTGCACACAGAATATTCACCAGGAGAGGCCGTATTCTGGGTCATAAAACAAGTCGCAATAAATTTAAAAAGCTTCAAAGTATGTTCACTGACCACATAAAATTAAGTGAGACTTCAATTATAGAAAAAAATCTGAAAAATCTCCAAGTATTTGGAAAGTATATGACACAATTCTGAATAAACTATGGGTCAAAGAAAAATATCAAAGGCAAATTAGATTTTTTGAAATAAATAAAAAAGACAAATAGTAAAGTGTGTGAGATGCATCTGTAAGAGCATAAAGGGAAATTGGTAGTACTAAACATGCATATTACACAAGAATAAAGGTCTCAAAGCAAGAGCTTTGATACTTTTAAAGATACTTCTATCTTTAAAAACTGGGGAAAAAATTAAAGAAACAAATTAAACAAAGTAATCAGGGAAAATTGAATGATAAAGATCAAAGTGGAAATCAATGAAGGGAAAACAGAAAAACAATAGAGAACACCGCATTAATGCCAAAAGCTGGTATTATAAAACCAGTAAATTGATAAACTTTTAGCCAGGTTAATCTAGAAAAAAAAGAAGACACAAATTATCACTACCAGCATTGAGAGAGAGGAGAAATCGCTACAGATCCTGCAGATATTTATAAGATAATAATAAACTATTTTGACAACATTATGCCAATAAATTCAATAGCTTTTATGAAATCAACAAATTCTTAAAGAACACATCACCACCAAAGCTCATGCAAAAACAAATGGATATTCTAAATAGCCATATTTGTTAAAGGAATAAATTATACTAAAAAAAAATTCTTCTCATAAAGAAAACTCCAGACCAAGGAGACTTCACTGATTAACTCAACTAAATATTTAATAAATAAATAATACCAATTCTACAAAAACTATTCCAGAAAATTATAAAAGAGGGAACATTTTCCAACTCTCATAGGCCAGTATTATTCTGATACCAATATTTGACAGGGATATTAAACTGCAAACCAATATCCTTCATGAACATAGAAACAAAAATGCTTAACAAAGTTTTAGCAGTTTGAATCCAGCAATGAATAAATAGGATACTACATTATGACCAAATCAGAATGCACAGTTGGTTTAAGATTTAAAAATCAATTCATGCATTCATTATATAATAAATTGACAAAGAAAACCATAAGACTACTTCAATACATACTTGCAAAGCATTCAACAAAATCCAATATTAATTCCTAATTTTTTAAAAATTGCAACAAACTGAACAAAAGGCAACTTCCTCAACTTAATAAAGACATGTATGAAAACTCATACTTAATGTAATATTTTACAGTGAAATACAAATTGCTTTCCCTCTAAGTTCAAAAATAAGGCAGACATATCCACTCTCTCTATTTCTATTTAATATTGTTTTTAGAAGGTCTAGACAGTGTGATAAGGCAAGAAAAACAACCAAAAAAAAAAACCCCAAAAAAACCCCAACAACATTCATATTGGAAAGTAGCAAATAAAAATGCTTTTATTCACAGATGACATGTGTCCATGTAGAAATATATTTAATATATTAAACTAAACAGAGAGTGTATGAGGCCTACTCATATATGAGCAACCAATTTTCAACAAAAGTGCAAAAAAATCAATGAAGAAACTGTTTTCAATAAATGGTAACAATAATTGGCGATCCATAGGCAAACAAATGATCCTCAGATTTTACTTCTCCCCATATAAAAAAATTAATCATGTACCTCAAAATGGATCATGGACCTAATATGTAAAACCTAAAACTATAGCATTCTAGAAAAAAGCATACAAAACAGAGAAAAATCTTGATGATGTTGAATTCAATCATAGATTTCTTAGAAAAAACATGCTTCATAAAAGATAAAAATTGATCAAATCAGGCGTCATCAAAATTAAGAACTTACATTTTTTTTGAAAGGCACTGTTAAAAATATTTGCAAATCATCTCCCTGATAAAGAACTTGCATGCAGGATGTACAAAGAACACTTGAGACTTAATAATCAGAAAGTGAACAATCCCATTTTTTTTTTAAAAGAGTCAAAGATTTAAACAGACACTTTACCAAAGAAAATGCACAGATGGCACATGGGCACACAAAAATATGCTACCCATCATCAGTCATTAGGTAAACGCAACAAGACACCACTACACACCTGTCAAAACAGCGACAAGTAATAAGACTGAGCATTCCACGGAGGGTGTGCAAGAACTTGGTCCAACCACCTGGAAAATACTTTGGACACTTCCTTAAAAATTCTACAACACGTATCACACGATTGAATTATTCCACTTCCGAATATTTACCCAAGGGAACTAAAAACCCATGTTCGTACAAAGACTTGTAGATGAATGCTTGGAGCAGCTTTATTGTCATAGCTGAAAACTGAGGACAGTCTAAATGCCCGTCCAGCTAATGGATAAACGGTTGTGTAGTCAGGTAATGGTGGACTGTTTAGCAATAGAACTTGCTAATTGCTTGTAAATGCAATAACGTGGACAGACCACAACCTAATGACGCTAAATGAAAGAAGTCAAAAGAGTACATGGTCATCGTTGTGCAAAGTTTTAGAGGATGCAAACAAGTTGGCAGTGACAAAAAGATCATGGGTTGCTTGGGTTGGTGGAAATGGGGAATAGGGGGAGCAAGGATTGCAAAAGACCAGAGAAAATTTGGGGGGGCAATAAATACACTCCTTACCTTGACTGTGGTGATGGTTTCCTGGGAATAAACACATGCCAAAATGTATCAGATCTTATGCTTTACATGTGTACAATTTATGGCATGTCAATTATACCTCACTAATGCTACTAAATAAAAAAAATAGCTGACCATTCTATAGAAACGTAATAAGTGGTAGAAGGGATAGTTTTAAGGGTGGGAATGGCAGGTCAAAGCAGAAGAATCCAATTCTTCATCAAACCTTATCAAATCATCTGACTTTAAAAACTCACACTTTGATACTTTTTCTTAACTAAAAATGCACACATGTGTTTGCGCTGCATGCTCATACGCGCACGCTCTCTCACACACACACACATGCGTGCACCCCTCTTTCCTTCTGAAGCAGGCCGCCTCCCCAAAGACATTAAGCTTCAGGTGTTTCTCCTCTGGGCCTGTTGCAGCTGTGACCACGTTTGTTTGCCCCTCAGTGACACATTCTATCCAGATCACCACCCACCAGCCTCGGGATAGGGACGCCATGATAAGCGTCAGAGGTTCTGTGTTGGATGGGCAGCAGGAGACAAGACATGTGACGCACTTGACTTCTCTGTGGTTTAGGTTCCCCTGTATAAAATGGGGCCACTGACAGTGAGCGACTCACAGGGGTGCTTGTGAGGGCGGATGAGGCAGGGAAGGTCCCCAACAGCGGCCAGGCCTGAGTTGGGACCCACGAGATTTTACTGTTCCTGTGATTCTTCTGAGACGCCGGCGGGAACCAGGGCCTGGGTGACCTTGGGCAAGTTGCTGCCCAACCTTGAGCCCCCATTTTCTCACCCATAAAGGGGAAGTTATAACAGCTATCCTGGAGGTTGCTGGGGAGGGGTATGAGCTACCGGGCTTTGACCAGGGGCTGGCACAAAGTGACGGATCAGCAGCTGAGGACCACAACGATTCCCCCATCATCAGCTTCTCTTTTAGGGTTAGCCGCCTCCCCGACCCCCGTGCTCCACCCCAAGTCTGCTGCCTACCCTTAGATACCAAAACTTACTTCCGTTGTTGAGATTTATAAAGAGCTTTCCATGTGGGTCTCAGGAAGCATGGCATGGTGGAAAGACCCTGACTTTAGATTAAGAGCCTGTGTGACCTTTGGCAAACTACTTAACCTCTCTGAGCCTCATTTTCTTCATCTGTGTGGGAGACGTGATTACACCACCTACACCAGGGAACCACTGTGAGAATTCAGAGAGATAATATGTATAGAATGCTTAGCGCATAGCAGGCACTCAATAAACCCTAGTTTCAGCTCTGCCCCCGAAGAGCAGGAACCAAATCTCATTCCACAGCACAGAATGAGAAATACTTGCAGTTAGTTATGCACTGAGTGAATAGAGTGATGCCTGGGAGAGAGGCCACCCTGATTTCTCCCCCAGCGGGCCTGCCCGAGTGGCTGACATATCTATTATAGATGCATCGCATCCCGATAAATATTTCAATGCCAATAAATAAAGGATGCCATGGGCCTCCCAGAGAGTGACTCTTCACAGTTCACTGCACTCGGTGTCTATCCCTGATTCCTGCCCAATGTCAGGGTGTCCCCTGGGAACCTTCACTGGCGCTAGCTGGACACAGGGTGTGCCAACACAGAGGTGTAAAGAGATGACTAGCTCCTTGTGAAGGGGAGGTGACTTCTCACTTTGGGGTAGACTGTTCCATGGGGTCCTATACTCAAGGGACATCCACCCAGCACATCATATGAAATGGCCCCTGAGGAGTGACATTGATTATGCTCTCCATATGTCCAGACGGTCCCAGGAAAGGTGGCAACCGAAGGTGTTTTCAAAGAAGTTGATTAGGTAGCGAATCAGAGGTCACCTTCCAGATTACCTGGTATGAGCTATGCAGCCATTTAAATCATTCATTCATTCACTCATTCACTCATTCACACATGTTCAATAAAAGCTTATGAGGACCTGCCATGTGCCCGGGGCTAGACGCATGGCATTGATAAGGCACACAAGTCCCCCATGCAGAAGGCAGAATTCTGAGAGGGACACAGAGAGCATTTTCCCCTTTAGTTGCCTTTAGGGGTCACGTGGCCAGGATGGAGACACGCATTAATCTAACAAGGACCACGCAGAGATGGGCTAGGGTGTTATGTTTCACCAAAGAAAATGAAAAAGGAGTTACCAAGAAGAAGGGATGGGAGCAGAGCCCTGCAAAGGAAAGCCACCCCCACAACGGACCACCACAAATTCTCCCAGCAGCCAACACAGCCTTGCTAAGTACATCTTCAGTACAGTGACTAGGGGTCTTAGTCCCCTTCTGCACCTCAGCCGTTTTTATGCCTTTGTGCACTGAAATCCCCGGAAGTCACCCCCAGAGCACCCTTTTCTGCCCTCTTAGCTATACTGCCTGAAAGTCAATTCTGCACAATGACCAAAACTGGTGCCAGTGGCGTGTATGTGATATAAAGGCATCAAATACTTGCCACAACCCTTCGAGGTAGGTACTATGATTAGCCTTGCTTTGCAGAGGAGGAAAGTGAGAAACAGAGAGGCCAAGCGCCTTGTCCAAGGTTACACAGCTGCTAAGTGGCAGAGCTGGGATTCAAACCTAGGGAGGCCAGCCAGAGTGCATGCTCTTAACCGCCACACCCCAGCTCCTCCCAGGGTTGAGAACCAGGAACCAAGGCGCCAGCAGCACCGAAGGACCATAGTGGGCCCACCCAGCAAGCCCAACCATCCAGGTACTCCATCCATCCACCCACCCATCCTCATTCCCTCTATCCTTCCCCTCCTTCCTTCCTTCCTTCCTCCCCCTTTCTTCCTCCCTTCCTTCCTTCCTTCCTCCTTTCCTCCCTCCCTCCCTTCCTTTCTTCCTCCCTTCCTCCCTATTCCTTCTTTCCTTCCTCATTCCCTATTCCCTCTTTCCTCCCTCCCTTCCTTCCTTCCTCCCTTCCTTCCTCCCTATCCCTTCTTTCCTTCCTCCCTCCCTATTCCTTCTTTCCTCCCTTCCTCCCTCCCTTCCTTCCTCCCTTCCTCCTTCCTCCCTTCCTTCCTCCCTCTTCCCCACTTCTTCCTCCCTCCCTTCTTCCTCCCTTCCTTCCTTCCTTCCTCCCTTCCTCTCCCTTCCTTCCTTCCTCCCTTCCTTCCTTCCTCCCCCTTCCTTTTTCCTTCCTTCTTTCCTTCCTTCCTCTCTTCCTTCCTTCCACCGAAAGCCTGTTTGCTGACCCTTCCTGCAGGTCAGCTGTCCAGAGCGTTGCCCAGCACCAGGTCAGCGTTCTGGGGGCGGCAGGAAACTGTGCAGAGGTCACCTCCTCTGACCAGGCCCCAGGTGAACCCATCTTACCAGATTCCCGTCTGCAATGCAAAGCCAAAACAACCACCTGAAACCTCGAGATAAAAGCAATTTCTGGGATCTGGGGCTCATCCTCCCCTAAGCCTGGACCTGCCAGGCCGGACAGCCAGACAGCCAGCCAGCCAGACAGGCGGAGGCTGTGACAGGGAACAGAGGCAATTACCAGCCGTGCCAGCAAGCCACACCGCACACTTCCGGAAACGCAGCAAGATCTGGGGCGTCAATTATTTAAACCCTCATTAACATAGCTCTGCATGCCTTTTTGGGGGGCGCAGGCAGAACACACAGCATTGTTATCGCGGAAGAAAAGAGAATGAAATATTGATGGTGGCTGGCTTTGTTCTTGGCGCAGCGAGCGCGGGCTGGGTGCGGGGAGCGGATCCCCGCCGCTGCGGCGGCTCTAATTAGGGAGGTCGGTGGCTTCTGGGGCATCTTGGATGCCGTAATTTCCACAGAGGGAAGCGGCTTCTGAATTTTATTGAACCCAGTTGAATTTTTATTTTCAAAAATCAAAACAGCAACAGTTCTTGGCATCGGTTATGAGCGCCGGGTGTTATTTGCTCTTTAGAGATAAAGTTGTTTTCGGAGCGGCAAGCGAGCCAGGGAAAAACAGGGCTGGAGCGCTGGCCTGGGAAAGACGCTCAGCGGGGAGATGCGGGTGGGCAGACACCCGCCTCCGGCCCGCGCCTGGGCTCCCGCACGCTGGCCGGCCCGGGAAATCCATTTGACGAGGAGCAATTTGAGCGGCTCTGGGGGCACCGGAGGCTGATCCAGCTCCAGAAATTTCTGGGGCAGGAGATGAAGTGGAGAGAAGTTACTGAGGCCTTAGGGATGGGGGAGGGAGGGGGTGTGACCCCAGGGGCACAGGCAGGGGGACAGGGGAGAGGAAGGGAGGGTCTTTGGAAAGGAGGTTCCCTGACGGTACCTTCAAGGGCCTGAGCAGTCTTCGAATGCTGGACCCCAGACCCAGGCCAGGTGGGAGAAGAGACCCCGGAGGAGCCCCTTTCTGTTTACTGTTTAAGTAGCTTCCTCCTTCCTCTTGCTTTTAGGGGTGGTTGGTCCATGGGCTCATTTATTAAGCTTGGATTAATGAACATCTTAATCCAAACATATCTTAGAACTCAGATAGGCAGGCTCTGGGAGACCAGACAGACAGAGGGACGCACAGGGCCACATTGGCTGCCCAACTGGGGAGCTCACCAAGAGTAGCCCCATGTGATAAAAGCTGGGGTGAGATTTCACTCACTTCAGAAGCAGAATTTGCAAGGAAGGAAGGAAGGACCATTATTTCAAGGTCGAGAGTGGCACAGCCTCTGCCAAGAAGTGGATGTGCGAGAGGAAATTCACAGGAGTTGCAGCAGAGGCAGCAGCTGACAGTGGGGACTGCTCCGATGGCAGGGTCCCCACGGGCTCAACCTCCAGATGCGAAGCAGATGAACCAGCCTTGAGCTGGAGCAGCCCTGCCTGAGCCTTGAGGGGGGACAGGGATGGGGGTGCACGGCACACACTCATCATTTCGCCCATGTCAAACTCTGCGGCAGGTCCCAGCGACCCCCTGTTAGTGGAATCATGAGTGGCAGGGGATGGTAAGGTGGTCACGTGAAATGAAGTCATTTCTTCGGCTACACAAATGTTGCCGTTGCAGCGGAGCTAAGCCGTGTTCAATACACACAGAGCTTGCTTCCTATGTATCACCTGCAAACCCCTGACTGTGTTCCATCTCGCGGCACACTGGGCTCAGTCCTGGGTGCGCTGTCTTTCCCATGGCCAGTGGAATAGTTTGTCAGCGGCTGCCCTCAAGGGGCTGGCACATGCTGTGCCTGCAGGCACAGAGAGTGGAAGGGCCTGAGGAGGTACATCCTTCCAGAGCACCTCGATGGGTATAGGGTGCAAATGCTTCCCCTCCCCTGCCTCTGAGGACAGCTCAGGGGGTGCGACCCAAGTCATCTCCTGCCCAAGGCGCCCTCTGTAGGACTTTGCTTGATCTGCACCCTCTTACCTCCTATACTCCCCTGTCCCACTTCCCCACACCCATAAATTTTCCCCAAAAATGCTTCCTAATACATCACTGTCACCCAACTCCTTGTCTCAGGATCTGCCTTGGGGAACCAACTTAAACACCTACTGTGTGCCAGCCATTATCTTCCACCCTGGCATTACACTGCTCAGTCGTACATGCACGCACTCATGCACACCCATACACCACCAAGAACATGCCAACCAATAATCTGGGTATTGGGGATGCAGCTGAGAATGAAAGTGTCAGAACCCCTACCCTTAAGGAGGTGACACTGTCATGAGGAAGATAAACAAGCAAACACTTAATAAAAATGAACATGTGACTTTTGAATAGATACTTAGAGAAGCTGGGGAGGGTGCAAGCCACAAAAATAACCCATGTAAGAAGTTAAGAGTGTCCAGGGAGAGGCAACAGCAAGTGCAAAGGCCCTGAGGCAGGGTATGTTTGGACTGTTCAAGGACTATCAAGGAGGCCACTGCAGCAGAGGCCAAGTTGATAAGGGGAAAAATAAAGGAGACAAGGGTCAGAGAGTTATGGCATGTGGTGGGAACCAGCAGAGGATTCTGCATCTTTGTCTTGTGCAGAGCAATTTCAACCCCATTTGGAAGCCTGAGAGAGACCTGGCCTTGCTAGGACACTAGGATGTCCTGCTCTATGTGGACTTGTACAGAACGGTCTTGCTCAGGTGGGGACCAGCACCCCCTCTAAAAGCCGTGTTGCACCAGCTACCACAAGACCATGTTTCTCTGCATCTTGTGTGTGTGCGTGCTAAAGGAATCATGGGACACCCACTTGCTAAAGCTGCTTTTTTTCCCTCACTCATTTATTCAATGAACATTCCTGGGCTCCTTGACATTTCATGTGCTTCTCTGGGCCTGGGGGCACCCTGGTGAGCAAGGCAAGACTGGGTCCCTGGCCTGAACAGACCTCACACACCCATGGGGAAAATGGAGGCTAAACAAATGATCAGAAAAACATGTAAAAATATATTTCAGGTAGTGCTAAGTCCTGTTCAGAAAAATAAAACCGGTTGAACCGGTCATTCTCAACTGGAACGATTTTACCCCCAGGTTACACTGACACTGTTTGGGGACATTTTAAATCATCGTGACTGTTGGAGGGTGGGTGCTCCTGGTATCCAGTGTGTAGAGGCCAGAGGTGCTGTTAAACATTCTACAATGCATAGAACACACCCTCTTCTTTGTTCTTTGGGGCAACAAAGAATGATTTGCCCCAAAAAGCAATCAGACCAAGACTGAGAGGCCTCAGGGCAGAGGGAAAAGAGTGACTGTCGAAAAAGAGCTATTGAAGCCAGCATAGCCCAGGAAGGCCATTTGAGGAGGTAACATTTCAGCAAAGACACCGTTGAAAGTGGGGGTAAGCTACAAGGAAGGGCATTTCAGAAAGAGGGAACGGCCAATGCAAAGATTCTGATGGGACAAAGTACGATGTGTTCAAGGAGACCAGGGAGACATGGCTCATCCTTTTCAAAAACTCAGGGTACTCCACTTGGGAGTGAGAGACCTCAGAAAGCATGGATTTCGCTCTGGAGTCACTGCTAAACACCCTCTCCCAAGAAAAGCAAGGTGTCTCCTATTCACCAGAAGGGCTGCGGAAGAGTTTCCACTTACACGTGGGCATCTTGATGGGAAAAGGGTGCTTTCCCTCAGACAGACCCTGGACCCCTTGAACTTGGGTCTGCAGCCCCTTCTGCACGAGCAGGAGCCCAGAAGTAAGGGAGGGGAGCCCTTGTGTTCATAAGCCTGCCAGGAGATCACCCCTCCCTAATGAGGACAAAACAGGTGCAAAACTTCCACGTACATGATACATTTTTTCCCACCTCGTAATAACCTGGAAAGGCTATTGAGTCCAATGGCATCACCCCAACTGTCATTTCAACAGGGACAACTGAGCCTTGAGGGGAAGCCAGGACTTGCCTGCTGGTAGGCAATAGCGCACCCCCCTCACTTCCCCGTTCACCCCCATTTATTAGCCTCAGGGGCCAGCCCAGCTCCAATTTACAAACAAGGCTCCTCTCTGAGAGCCTCTTTCTCCCGGACCCCACTCCCTCTTTGCTGTGACATTTCCTCCCTGCACCCCCCGCCCCTCCACCAGTCTGCCTCCCAGGGCCCAACCTCGCTGGAGGCTTTGATTAAAAATGCACCTCCTTAATCTCATCAGAGGCCAGAAACATGCATATATGCAAATCAACATCTGCTCCTCTACTCCGGGAAGGGCCTTCCCAGAGTGCTCTGTGGAAAGGGGCCCGGCCCAGCCAACTCAGAAGGGAAGGTTCCCGAACATCCAAAAGTCACTTCCAAACCCCTGGGTGCCTGATGAAAATTCATTCTTCGTGTAATTAGAGGTTACACCAGAAGGAGCAACGAAGGAGCAGTCCCAGCGTGGCCTCTCTCAAACTGTCCCTTCTTCTTGATCAAGCCTCTTTTTTGTGCTACAGGAGACGTGGTTGACCCCTGGTCTGGGGAGCTCACCCCTCCAACTGGGAAGGGGAACAGCAGCTGGTGATCACTTCTTGGCTCTGATGGGTGTCTTCTTTGCCAAGAGGAAGGCATGAGACCTCTACTGGGGGATCGTACGTACATGGCCTCCACCACCAGCTGCTGGGACAAGTAAAATTCCAAGTCTCTATGGCTTAAGATGGTGAAACTCCATTTCTCACTGCTGTGAAGTCCAAAATGGTAGCAGGAGGTAGGGGTAGGGGTGATCCCTGCGTCATGCAAACATCCGTTGTCTTGTGGCCACTGGGACCTCAGTATTCTCACCTCACATGGTCTTGTCTCACTGCAAGGGAGGCTGGGGATTACCAGCTAGAGGTGCCACCAGGAGGCTAGGAGTGTTGAGGAGCAGTGCCTCTCAGGCGGTTTTAGAATTGGAAGGGCCCCGAGAGAGCTGGTCCCTTGGATTTAAGCAGAGAGAATACCAGTAGGCATTCCCTTGTTGGCAGGACGTCAAGGGATCAGCAGCGTGGGACGTGACAGGGCTGCTCTGAAAGCCTGGTGGAAGCACCTACCACAGCCAGGAAGGCACAGCAGAAAGGGTCTGGTCACTAGGAAGCCCCCACTGGGGTGAGAGAAGCCCACCCAGGTCCTCACCCTTGCACCTCTGGTTGCAGTGGGAGCACCTGATGGACCACACCTGGGTCCCACACCTGAGCACCCCCGTCCCCAGCTGCTCTCGTGCGGGTGGCTTCCACACAGCATGGCAGGCACCCCCGTTTGTCACTCTACCCAAACTATCCCCCTGAGGAAGAGGGGCGGCTCTCTAACTGTCACCAGGAGCTGACTTCAGAAGAGGAGGAAGACACACAAGAAAACAGATTCAACGATAGAAAAGAAGTCCCTGATGTTGTGGATTCCACCGTGACCCTCGACATTCAGATGCTGAAGCTCTAACGCCCAACGTGACCATGTGGAGAAGGGACCGTGAAAGAGGCCAAGCTACGTGGGGTCCTAAAGGTGGGGTCCTCATCTGCTAGGGCTGCCCATGTGAGGGTGAGAACGCAGGAGGGGCGTCACCAGAGGAAGAGGCCACGCGTGGACACAGGCAGAAGGCGGGGAGCGAGGCCTCGGGGGACCCCAACTCTGCGCGCACCTGACCCTTGGCCTCTCATCCTCCAGAACTGTAAGAAAGCAAATTTTATTGTTCAAGCCCCCCAGTCTGTCAGGTTGGTTACAGTAGCCAGAGCTAATGCCCCTGAGGACATTACTGAACACCTGGGCCAGCTGCACCTGACACCTGACAGCAGCTTCCTCAGAACATCTCAGTCGCAGGGGCTCACCAGGGCCCTTTTGTCTTCAGCTGGGTTGGGCCGGGCGTCATCCAGTGGCGCAGGGGGAGGCAAGGATTCTCCGTAGCTTGTAACCTCTTCACTCTGGTGGGCTGAGGGTGGGGGGCCGGAGAACTCTGCTTCTTCCTTGTCTTTTGTTCCTCTGGATGTTAGAAGATGAACTTGGGTTACTTTTGCAGTAAAAGCTAAGACAATATTCATGTGTCTCTGCCACGCACGGGGTGGAAAGCCACGTTTCCTTCCCGGCAGCCACGGGCGAGCCCGGGAAGGACCGAGCAAGACAGGACATGAAGGCCAGGCTCCTGCAAGGACCGTGCGCTGTGTCAGTCTGACAGCATCAGACCATTGTTGACCTACGGAAATGGCTTTTTCAAGTGGTTCAACTTTCTGACTATAATTATACCTAATCTATATCATCCATATCTGTTCTTTCGTAAAACAAAACAAACCCAGATGCCTCTAGCAATAAAGCTGGGAGGCAGCTGACCCCCATCCCTGACCCCAGCAGCAGCTGGCCGCCCCAAAATGAGGAGGAAGCAAGGCCTTGGGGACCCTTGGGTCAAGGAGGTTCCCTCCAGTGCCCCTGCTGACCAGGGGAGGCCCTAATGAAGTGGCCACCGCCCCCTCCAGAGCAGGCCGTTTGACATGGAGTTGTAGTTGACGGGCAGGGCAGGGGCAGCGCAGGGTCTGGGCCCCTTGGATGAGGTCACCTGCGCCAGGGCAGAGAGAGGGGTGCACTCCAGGGCCTGCTCCGGTCGGTCCCGCCTCTCCCTCCTGTCCCGCTGCTTCTGCAGGGGAGCCCAAGGGGACCACACGCCACCCTAGGCCCTGCCTGCCGCTGGTTGGGGCCAGTGCAGGCTCGCTGAGCCTGGCCTCCTGGAGCCTCGTCCCCATTCCCCGAGGCCTCTGGGCTGCCCACTGGGCCCGGGCTCTCAGCCGCCTCCCCTCACTGCGGGGCTGTTTATGGAGTCGTCCCAGGCAGCCCGAGCCTCTGTCTTTCTATTTAGACAAACAAACAAAAGCCGGTTTGGTTACCCGGGGCAGGCTGCAAGGCGTCCAACACAAACTGAGGCTGCCGGCCTGGCGTCTCTGGATACCCCAGGGCCCAGGACAGTTGTCTCTTCCCTCCCTGGCCCCGTTGCCCTCTCCTCAGGGACACGCGTCCCCCGCACCTCCCCAGAGGCTGTGTGGCATGGGGCCGCGAGCTCCCAGCAGCAAGAGAAGGCTGGCACCTCAACGTCCTGGGTCCCACCGGGCTGGAGCCTCCTTCTACCCTCCAAGCTCTGGTCGAGTGTCCTGCTTCCGAGGGAGGCAGACAACTGCGTGCGATACTCAGTCAACAGGCTAGAAATCTAAGGCAGGAGGGAGGGGACTTTCTGCTGTTACACAGCGACTTGGGACAAAACCTTAGGGGCCGTAAGCAGGATCAGGGGTTCCTTACCTGGACGGATTTGAGGAGGACCTCCTGAGGGGCGTTTTCTTCCACCGTCTCCTCAGGGCCCGAGTGAGCACCCTGGACTTGTAGTGTTAGATCTCCCTTCTCCGAGCCCGCAGTGCTGGCGAAAATCTCCTTGACGGAGAGTTAAGGAAAGAAAGCAAAGTAAAAGCAATTTAGTCAGCATTGTACAGTGTGTGTGCGTACAGTTGACCCTTGAACAACATGGCTTCGAACGTCATGGGTCCACTTACACTTGGAATTTTTTTCTTCTTCATTGTTGAATTTGTTGGGGTAACGTGGTTTATAGCATTAGAAAAATCTCAGGTGTTCAACTTTCTAATACAGCATCTGTATACTCTATTGTGCCCTCACCACCTGAAGCCTAGTTCCCTTCCACCACCTTGTATCCATTTGACCCCCTTTACCCTCGCCAGCACCCCCACTCCTTCCCCCTCCTAACCACCATCCTGGTGTCTGTATCTATAATTTTGTTTTATTGTTTGTTTGGTCGGTTGCTTTCTGTTTTATATACAACAGGAGTGAAATCATACCGTTCTTGTCCTTTCCCCCGGACTTACTTCACTCAGGATGCTGCGTCTGTGAACCTTCTGTAAAGAGAGCCCCACGTAGGCCTTCCTTTGTGTGTTACTTCTTTGGGTCAGCATCACATCTAGGAGGTTCACGTGTTCACGCGTGTTGTGGCCTGTATCAGCACTTTTGTCATGTTCGTTGATAGAATTCCATGGTGTTGCTGCACAGCCATGTATTTATGGGTTGCATGGTCGATGGGCATTTGGGGTGGGGGGGTTCCAACGTGAGGCTCTTCGGTCCAGCACCCCCAGGATTATTCATTCTGTGCCTCCTGGTGGACATGGCTTCACATTCTTAACACAGGCCATGAAGCAGAATCTCCATGCATAGTCTGTTCCTGCCTTCCGCTCTTCCAGTGACTGTCTCAGTCCAGTGGTCACGTCCAGCAGTGGGGTCTGAGATGCGAATGGGGACCATCCTGGGTTTACTTTGTATCCCTTCATATGTTTATGGATTGTTCCGAGTCCCTCTTCTGGGAAGTACCGATGCCAACTTTCTTTCCACTTCCCTGCTAGCTGTATGGCATTTAAACTTTTTTAAATTGTGTCTTTAAAAAACATGTGAGACTGTACTGAAATACAGATATCTGACTATGACAGAGAAGAAAATAGAGCCACCCAAGGCTGGTGTTCCTGCCGAGGACCGGTTAGCTGGGGCTGAGTCGTAGAGAGTCCCTTCAGTCACAGTGGGTCCTCAGTGTCCCTGAGTGTGCCTCCTGGCAGGCCTGCTTCTTGCATGCGGGTACCGTGCCCGGCAGGCATCGGCACTGGGACCTCTGAGGCAAGTCCCCGGGCTGAATCAGCCATCCTCATCCCTGCGCTGCCCTGCTTCTCACCTAACCTGTGGTGCTTGCTCAGGCCTCTGTCTTCGCCCATCAGCAGGGCCCTCCACAGCACTTGTTTTGGCCAGTGGGACAGCAGCTAATGCGATATGAACAGAGATTTTAAAAGCATCTAAGCACGAGGGCTTGCTCTCTTACAGCTAGCCTCCTGGGAGCTGAGTGCGAGGTGGGAAGGAGCCCCCTCAAGGCCACATATCCCAGCTGAGATCAGTGCCACCCAGCCAGCCACAGCCAGCCCACTAGTTGACCACAGGTACGCAAACAGGCCTGATCAAGATGAGATGCCCAGCGAAACTCAGCCCCAGCTGCCATGCAGAACTGTGCAGTAGCAAAAGGTGACTTGCACAGTCCCTGAACTGGGCCTGCTTTGTTACACGGCAAAAGTGAACTGAGTCATCTTACCCACTGAGTATTCCACGAACCTAGAAAAGTCAGAGCGAAATGCAGGTAAGGATTTGGAATCAGCATCTTCCCATGGAGAGAGAGCTGACACAGGAGTCCTTTCTCCAAATGGGTGGGGTCTTGACTGGCCTTTCCCTGCTGTCCCAACCCCAACTTCTGTCTTCCCTATAACCACCCCCTCCCGGAAGGCCCCCCGCCAGCCGGATCTATTGTGACCTCACCCTCCTGTAAGGAGCCCAGGCAGTAACCCAGTGTAATTGGTTGATATTTTCTTCCCTCAATTAATAGTCCAAATGGGAATATTGGCAGCTTAGGCCCTCATTTGAAAATTGAGCCATATTCCCATTACTAGGAGAGTCTAATTAAAACATCCGTTAAAAGTCCACAACATTAAGTTAATGGGGAAAGCCAGGAGGGATTCCATTAGACTTTATTTCTGTGACATTAATATTAGCAACTTTTAAAAAAATGTCCCCAGTGCTGATTGTTATTCGTCAGAGGCTCTCTGGGTGTTCAGGCGGATGCAAGTCTCATTTAGATGGTTGTGGAGATCGGGCAGAACTCGAAGGAAAGTCTAACAGAAGAGAGAAAGCTAAAGTGTCAAGACCTGGACCGAGAAAGTGGAATTCTTGGCTTTGCTCCCCAAAATGTTCTAGTAGGCCTAATACAGGAGTCTCCAGGCTAGGAGTCTGCAGCACGGGTCTGGCTGGGGGCTTCAGCCAAACTATTGGACCAGTTTGCCTTTCTGTTGGATAGAACCAGCCACGACCATTCCAACCTGCTGTTTCACAGGTGCATCTTGAGGCTGTAAGACAATGGATAAAAGACCTTTGAGGAGATAAACATGGTCCCAAAAGGACGGAAAAGGAAGAAGAGATGCACAACCTTGATTCTCCTTCAGGAGACACTCATCTAGAATGTCGTAGACACTCAATGAATGGCAATTATTGTTTTTATTTTATCAGCAGTTTAGATTTTGTGGAGAAAATAGGCCATAACTTTATTTTGTGGTAAATGAGAATTGCCTGCTCATTAAAAAAAAAAAATGTAAAATATGAAAGCAGAAAAGGAAATCATTCTGAATTCTGCTACGAAGAAATAGCCAGCGCAAATGTGAGTACATATTACTCCTGCCGTTCCACTCACATATATGTCGATGGGACAACACGGAGATCGATAGAAAGGTGGACAGACAGATGGAGCAAAACAGACACAAGGCCTCAGATGAACTCCCATTATACATGTTTCTGTAAAGAAAAGCTATTGAACATATTTAATCTGAAGACAGTGGAAGAAAAATAAACTCACAAAGCTAAAAACATTGCTGAATATGTCAAGAGCTATTCCTTCCTAAAAGAATCAAAGTTTAAGAAAGAAAGATGGTAAGAACATGGAAAGGCTGGTCTAGTGTTTGGGTCTAAATGGGCCCCTGACCCTAAAGCTTGCAGGTGATGGTATTAGGAGGTAAGGCTTCAGGGAAGTGATTGGATTATGGGGTGAAGCTCTCATGAATGGAATTAGTGCCCTTGCAAAAGGGACCAGAGAGAACACCCTCCCACTGAGACACAAGGGGACCCCTCTGCTGAGGGTGTCACAGTGCAGTCACCACAATCCCAGTCATAGCCAAAAAGCCACAGATATAGGAAGTGTCTTTGAGATCACAGAGCTTAACCCCTTCCTGGGACAGAAGGTAAACTGAGGTCCAGAGAAGACTAGGACAGAAGCCAAGATGCACAGTGGCCCTTCAGGGCAGAAAGAGAGCTAGAACTCAGCTGGTCTTGACTTCAGTCTGTGGTTCTATGGCCCCACTGGTCATTGCCTAAGCAACTGCCCTCCCTCCTGCTAATCCAGTTCCAGCCAGTGAACAGTAACTGGGCAACCTTCAGGAGACGGCTTCCCTTACCACATGCGAAGATGAAGTTCATTAGGAGAAAACCTTGGCCTCGACCTTCTTCTTTCTGCCTGGGATGTAGATGTGAAGCCTGGTGAATCACCAGCCATTTTGGGGCCAGGAGGCAAACACATGAGGTCCAAAGTCAACATGCTAAGGATGATGGAACTTAAAGAGGAAACAAACCTTAGATCTTGATCACATCATTGAATCACTGAACCCTCCAGGTACCTTGTTATGGGAGGACCAGCAACCTTTATTCACTCAGATCGGAGTAGCAGGCTTTTCTGATCCTTGAAGCTGGGGGACATTCCTAACTGACAAAGACATATTCTACACTATTTCTTAACTATCCTGTGGCATGGCCCGGCCACGTCTCAGTGTGCCTGTGTCGTGGAGAGAAAAACTGTACCGTGTCGATGCGGTTTCAAGCTGTCTTCCTTCCAGCCCTCGACAACTTGAGACCTGCGGAAAAGGCGTGCGTATCGTTTGGTCGCAGGCTTGCAGCGAAAGAGGGCAGAAGCGAGTTCTCCAAACAAGCTCTGTCCCAGCGCATCGTGTGGGTCCCGGGTTTGCAGGAATATCAAATAGCACTGAATCAGGCCATGGTTTGGGAAGCTCTGGCTGCCGCCCCGCAGCTGTCTCTGGGGCTTCGTCCTAGGACAGCGGCCGAGGGGCCGCAGTGGGGGGAGAGGAAGCCTGTGGGTCTCAATTGCTCAACAGAAAGCGGCTCCATTTTGAAAACTAAAAAACTGCTGTTAGAGACTTTGAGCTGAGTAAGGGCCGCTTCCACCAATCTGCAACCAAGGAAGGGAAGGCACTGGGCATAAACCTCGTGCCAGCCGAGTTCTGCGGACTCTCACTGCACCCTGAAGTGCGTTGTAAAAACCATAGTAGAAAGAGGTGGAGCCCCAGGGCACCAGCCAACCACACAGATCCCCTCAGAGCAGCCACCTCTCGGGGCCTCAGCTCTGGGGTGCAAGTACCTTCTCACCCAGGCTGACACCGGTCCCTTTAGGGGGAGCCTGGAGGAGCCCCTCACGGAAGCCAGCTGGTCCATCTAGAGGCAGTTCTGAGCTCCATTCCTGCCGGGCTTTCTGTACTCGGGATTCAATCTGCCCACAAGCTCCGTGGGTTGGTGAGTCCGTTTTCTCCGCTGTAATTCTGAGGTCCAGGACTCTGATGGGATAAAAGTTCATTTGCTGACCCACATTGTTAGGTTAGCCAGGAATGCTGGCTTCTCCTTAGTGATTGGGGATTTGGGTCGTTCTGTACTGCGGCTTCCCCCTCCCTGGCGTGCAGGGCCTGGTTGCCCTCTGTGTGATCTACAGAAGGCCCAAGAAAGGAAAGGCAGCCCTGCTTCTCTGGTTCCTGGGAAGCAGACGTGAAGTAACTTGCTCAGAGCCCCATGGCGTCCTGCAGGGTGTGCCCAGCTGTGTGTTCTATGGGCCCCTCAGAAAGAACTCACGTTCACCATGCTGCTCTTTGACATTTGTCAACACAAGCTCCAGCGCTCTGGGGCTGGCTGTCACCTCCCTCCCAGACCTCCTCAGGCTCTGAGTGCTACGTTCTGCTTCATCTGCTTCATCCATCTCATCTGGTGGGCAAATCCGCACTGGACGAGCACGAAAGCCCAGAGAGGTGAAGCAGTTTGCCCAAGGTCACACAGCTGGGAAGCGGAGAGCCATGTGGGCGGATGCGGGCTCCTTCACCATTTCCTGGACTGCTTCTGCCGGGCTGAGCCGCACGCAGTGTGGGGTGACAGGCCCAGTGCCTCCTGGGCCAAGAGAGGAAACGTTCTGACACAAACAATCAGAGGAGCTGTGTTATGGGAGAGGCTTCCGGCAAGAGCCAAAAAACAGCAAAGGATGCAGAGCTCAAGATGGGGTTTTCAATAATAAATAAACGCCACAATGGGGCCCTACCCATTAAAGCCTTGGGGTGCCTGCAGCCAGCATGGGGTACCCAGGAAGACGCCCACCCTCGGCCCTGGTTATTGTCCAAACCAGCGGTGGGACAGTCTTGGGGATGATCTTTAAACCCCAGAGGGGAGGAGAAGTGACTATTTGGGGATGATCCCTTCTTTTAATACAAATACAGAAGCCTTTAGAAGGCATATCGAGTGTCTGAATTTCCTGACTGTATATTAATCCGCTTTCATGTGAATTATGCAATATTGTCGCTGGGAAAAGGAGCAGCTGGATGCTGGATGGGCAGCCGTGGAATCAAAGGGGAGCCATGCTGTGCTGTCGTCTCTGCGAAACAGCTCACGTGGGCTGGGCTCCTCCGTGGTGGTGGCCGGACTTCCTCAGGGCCATGGGGCAAATGTGTACCTGGAAGGGTCCCGGAAAGGCAGGGCCAATGGCAGAGGGATCAGGGTGAGTGGGGGCGACGGTCAGATGTCCCATCAGAAAGGGCCATTATGAGTTGTTAGGCTGACATGCAGCCCCAGTGAGAGGAGACCCGCCTTTTGAAGAGAAGCCAGAATTCCAGGTTTTTATGGGAAGGCTTCTAGTCTTTAGATACGGGTGGCGAATTCAGATTTCTAAAAGATATCATGCAAGCCAAGAGAAAACACACACACACACACCTCTGCAGGTGGCCCGTGTGCAGCCTCTGCAGACTCAGCCTGTCAGAAGGGAGTCTGGAAGCTTGGGAAACATTGCGGCTTTTTGAGTTAAGTTTAATTTTCTTTTAAGATTTTTTAAATTAATTATTTTTAAAGAGAGAGAGTGGATGGGAGAGAGGTAGAGAGGGAGAAAGACATCAATGTATGGTTGCCTTTCACCTGCCTCCAGCTACAGACCTGGCTGGAGACCTGCCTGCACCCTGGTTACGTGCCCAGACTGGGAATCGAACCAGTGACCTTTGGGTTCACAGGCCGGCGCCTTATCCACTGTGCCACCAGCCAGGGCTAAACTGAATTCAAGTGAAGATCTTCACTGTGTCTCTTTTCCTTCCCCTTTCATCTCAGATGCGTCTCTTTATGGCACTGACCTCCTAACGTGACAGTGTAGCATCAGGAGAGAGGTCTGTCATAGATTGAATGACCCCCAACCCCCATCCATATGCTGAAGTGCTAACCCTCAGTGTGGTTGCATTTCGAGATGGAGCTTCTAAGGAATTATTAACTCAGGTTAACTACCGTCCCAAGGGTGGGGCCCTGATCCAATAGCATTCGTGTCCTTACAAGGAGAGACACGGGAGAGCTCACTATCTCCCTGAACACACACAAAGGAAAGGTCAGATGAGGAAAGGTGCCCCCTGCAAGCCAGGAAGACCACTCTCCCCAGACACCAACTGGTCTGGCCCTCCCCACCCCCAGAGCTGTAGGAAAACACACCCCTGGTGCTGAAGGCTCCCGGCCAGGCTGTTTTGTTGTACAAGTACAAGGGGACTAACGTAGGATCCAGGCACGTGGTTCCAGGGACTCCTGTCCTGGGGGCCTCCTTTCCTCCCCACTGAATGGGGACTGGGCCCACCTCACAGGCTTGCTGCTGGGGTCCGTGGTGGCTGTGGAAGTCCCTCGTATGTGTCATCCCTGTGGAAGATGCTGACAATCTCTGAAGCTCCCTCGGCCACCTTATAAATACGAAGCAGGTGACTTTGCGAAGCAGTCTGCAGAGTCAGGTGTGCGAAGAGGGTAACCTCAGTTTTCCAAACCGGCATCAGGTGTCCATTTATTGGGGGGGCGGGTCTCGGGGGATTTGGCCAAGCAGATGAGGGCTGCTCTGGGTATTTTCCGTTGGGAGAATTTTATTTCAGGAGATTGGGGACTTGGGCGATCCTGAAAGGTGGCAGTGAGGGTTGGGAATGCTGATGACTTTCAGGAAATGCAGAAGCTGGGGATTGTGAGGAAGTGGCTGCCCAAGACCTCAGCTGCCCCTGGCCCCAGGGTGTGAGCCATTCGGGCGGAAGTCTGGATGTCTGGGAGGCTGCTGGTGTTCACACCTGGGGGATCCTTTCCTCCCCTCTCTCCTCTCACTCAGCGGATCTAAATGTCCCTCAGGGTCCCTCTTCACGCTTGAGCCCTGAGGCTTAAGAGCTGCAACTGTAGATACAGTGCAGGCCCCAAGACGTGCTCCAGGCTCCAGGTCCAGCCACATGGCCTGACCCAGAATTGCAGCCATTTCTTGGTCCAGTGGGCTGGGAGGAGGCCAGCCCGCAGCGTCTCTCCTCTGTACCTGAGGACACCTCTGGCTTTGGGATTTGCTGCTCTTCCCTCTAATTTCATTTTCCAGCCCCCAGCTCTGGGCTCTTCTGCCGGTTGCCACTCAGGATCTCCTCCTCCTCCTTCTTCTTCTTCCTCTTCCTCTTCTTCTTCTTCTTCATTCTCCTTATCGGCAAGTCAATATTTCTTACAGAAACCACGGAAGCCTACGGGGTCAGACAGACCTCGCCTTGAACCCTGGGGCTGACCTTGGACCTCATTAACCTGAGCTTCAGTTCTCCACTCACACACTGGGGATCATAGCCGAGGCGACCGAAGGGAGGAGAGACTGTGGATGAAATGCCTCCTTTCCTTTGGCGCCCTGCCCCCGTTAGCTCCCTGCGTGTGCAGAGTGAGAGAGGACCCTGGGGAACAGGGCCATACAGAGCAGACAAGCCCTGTCCCTTTCAGGAGCATCTCCACCCAGCTCCTTGCCATCACCCCCAGCCCTCTTGGCTTCAGTGAGGCAGGGATGCCGTGGGGTAGTACACTTGCCCAGCAGCATCTCAAACGCTTTATGGGGGGCGGGCAGCGCTCACACAGATAAACCACACAAATCCTACAGTCTTGGAAATCCACTCTGCCTTCCCCAGCAGGGGCCCCGGGGTTCTAGAGCAGATAGAGGAGGGCTGCCTTCTCTGGCCCTGAGCTGCAGCTGATTGTTGTTGGATGCGCAGGCTGGTGTAACCCCAAAGCACGAATAACCCAGGAAGAGGCAGATGGGAAAAGCCCCACCGTGTGTGTATGTTGTCAGAGGATGACTGAACGGCCCTCACTGGCCCCAGGCCTTGTCACAGCGGAATCCTGTTGGCCGGACAGGAATTGTAACCCTCAGGTTGTCACATGGGGGCAGGGGAGAGATGCACTCTCACCTTTGGTCGCTTCTCCTGGAGGCACGCTTCTCCTGCAGGGTCAGCCTTGGAGTCAGATCTTCCCGGCTCCAGCCAAGGCAGGAGGACAGTCCTGGGAGAACCGAGGCTCTGTCAAGGCTCCTTTCCGTAGAGAGTGATGGATTGAGACATATAATTAATATACGTCTATATATTTATATATAAAAATCCTTACAAATCACATCCCTCGAGCCAGGCTTTAAATAATGGAAGACGGTAGATCGCTGCTTTATGAGTCCCTTCCAAAGCTTATAAAAATTATCTTTTGCCGCCGGGAAGACATTTTATCGGAATTGATGGCAACTCAGGGTCCTGAGATATCAGATTCAGACACGAAGGATCTGTCTCCGTGGCAGGCAGGCCTGGAGTCTCCGTGCTCCTTGTAAATTAAAATCTCTCACGTTACCTTCTTTATGAAAGAAGGCACGTGGCGCTCCTGTCCGGAGTCTGCTTTTTAATTAATATAGACTTGACGATGCAATAAGCATGAAGGCACGAGAATGGCTCTGGCGTGTGCGTATGGGTAGCAGAGGGGGGTACGCAGAACCTGGAGAGAGGGGAACTCAAAACATAGCCCCACTGGGGACAGTTCTGACTTGGGGACAAGCATTCCATTCAAGCTCTCCAGCACGCCTGGAGGTGTTCGCTAGTCATCAGTCAACCTCCAGCATCTTGTGCCTGCCATGGTGACGGGTGCTGATCTGGGTATTGCCACGTTTTTCTTATGAGGGAAACACAGGCTCTGCTGACGAAGATCTGAGCGCAGCAGGAGGGAGGTATGGGAATTGGAGGGGCGCGTCACTTCTGCAGCCACGAGGTGCATTGATGGCTCCCGTGCGTGATCCAGGGAATGAATCGTCCGTGGAACAGGGTGCGGATGAGTTGGGGTGACCCTCGTTTCATTCTCCTAGAGGTGCCTTTCTGCATCGTCATTTCCAGACGTCCACAACAAATTAATCTCTTCATCCCGAGATGACCTTCTGGATGTTATTATTTCCTAGAGTATTCTCAAAGTTACTTTACGCTTCCTGGGTTATTTTCCAGAGTATTTCCGCCAGGCTGTGGCTGTTTTCTAGATTCGTTCCTAGATGGCTTAACTTCCTTAGGAATTCGCTTTTATCGTCTCTTCCCAAAGTCCGTGACAGGTTGGAGACTAAACATGGAGCTGGTCTCCCCATGTTTGCAGCCTCCACCGGCTTCTCCTTGGCTCCTTTCTTACCTGAGCATCTGGACCCTTCCTCTGTCTGCCACGCAGTTTCACTGCTCCCCGACCCCTGCTCCTAAAAGCAGTAAAAAGGGACCAGGGTCAGAAAAGCTGCTCTTTACTGCCATCATAACAAATGCTAGGAACCATGCCTCTGAACTCTTTTGGGGGCAGAAGCAGTGACAGCTCACCAAGTATTCATGTGGGTCCGTAGCCCTGTGGCCGTCAGGCAGAGCCATTTGCTAATTCCAACCATCGGGCTCTGCATGGACGTGACCAGTATCAGCACCAACAGGTCGCTGTGGACCCTCTGATTGGACACTGCAGCCATGATGACTTGGGAAGCCCTGAACTGAGACCATGAGGCCAAAAGATGGAACCAGAGCGCATGACCGGAGAGAGAAGGAATCGTGAGAAGTCAGAGCTGTGGGTGACTATAACACAGCCTCCCCTAACACAAGCCTGCTTCCAAAGCCCTTTTTTAAACCATGATTTAATCAGCCATTCGCAGGAGCCCCAGGAGAGAGGTCCTAGAAAGACCATTGTTCCCGGAGGATATGGAAGGAAACTGAGACTCAGAGAGCGGAAACATTTGCTCAAGATCACTCAGCTGATAAATGGCTGACGCTGGATTCAAACCCAGGTCTCCCAGCCCGGGTTTAACACTCTCTCTCTCTGCTAAGTGACAATGACAATGGGTCTTCTTCCCCAGGGGTGTTTCTGTTTGAAAGGAGGTGGCTTACAGAGGGACAACTCCCAAGAACCAAAGTCTAGGGATGAAATTAACCCTCTACTGACCTGAGCACAGGAAACACGGGAGTGCAGCCTTGTTGTCAGGGCTACCGGAAGGTGGAGGTGATTTAGGGGGGTGTAGGGGGAGAGAATGCAGGAAGGTCAGCTGTCTGGCCCCATTCGGTGAGCCGTCCCTGGGGCCCGGTCACAGTGGAAGGAACTTGGACATCACTTCTAGAGAGCCCGAGGAGGCTGGGGGAGGGGGAGGTTCACTTCGCCAGACAAGCAAACTCCATCTGACCTTGACCAGCGCTGCCCGTCCGGTCCCACCGCCCTCCCCAAAGAGGGCCTCGGGCAGCCTTCCAGGATGGGTTTTTAGTCCTTTTAATAGCGAAATAGGAAATGAGCCTGAAGAGAAAGTGAGGAGTTATGGCTGCATTTAATCGCTCTAAAAATACCTCAGCGGGGCTGCCTGTGAGTTCACCCCCGGGCGCTGGTCCCTTGTTGCAGGGAAGTAAGTGGCCTTGAGTCCAAGCTGGCCAGCGGCGCTGAGCTCTCTGAATGGGGGGCAGCCACCAGGTGGCCAGTACGGGGCCGGGCCCAGGTCCCCTGGCCTGGTTCAGCCTGGGCCACGCCCGGGCTCCCGGGATGGGGTGGTGTGTGTCCTGCTCCAGGGGCCCAGTCCTGTGTGCCCCAACCCACAGGAAGACACATCTCTCCCATCGCCACTAGAAACCTCTGCATTTCCGTCTCTAAGAAGGGGTTTGCTCTTTCCAAAGTCCCTTCCTCCCTCTTGACAGCACAGGAGGGGCTCCGGCTTTTCGGAGCTGCTCAGTACATGGCATTGCCCCATCCTTGTCACCTGAGAGGTAGGTCCGTACCTTCGCCGCTCTGAAATTCATCGCAGCAAATGATACGTGATCCTATAAACAAATAGACACCCCTAATAGATCCAGCGCGTCAGCGAGGGCTGCTCGCCTCGGGTATTTATTTATAAACGAAAATCAGCAGGTTTGGAGAGTTTCCTGAAGAGACCTGATTCAGCACTGGGCAAAGATGGCGCTGACAGCAGCACCAAACGCTGCCATCTGTCCCCCCGGCAGCGACGTCACTCGGGAGATGCTCTCGCGCGGTCCCGGCCGCCTCGGGCTGGTCCTGGTTTGCAGCTGCTGCTATTCTTACATTTTAATTACGAATCGCGGTTGGTTTGGTTCCCTCGTCATCAGCGCTGCTTGTGGCAGGTTGTTGGTTAACCCACAGCATGTAGAGACGCACATTTGTACCAGCCCAGCGTGGGGCCTGTCATTTTCCAATAACCACGGGACTGAAACCCAGAGGTGTCGCCGTTGGCTGCGGACGGGCCCCTGTCCTGACTGCCACGGCGGATGGGAACAGGCGGCTGGCACAGGTGCCCCCACGCGGTTCTACCGAGCGATCGTTGTCTTCTCTTGATTTCTGGCAGGGGATGGGTGACGTGCGCGGTCTGGGGGGTCTGGGTTGGCCTACGTGGGCTGTGCATGCAACTGTTGAGGAGCCAGTTTTCTAGAAGGTTCTAAGGCGGAGAGGTGCTGGGGGGTTAGTGTTGAAGTAGGAGAAAAGGAGCGGGGGAAAGAGGGTGGCACAGGGCCGCAGACCCTCCACTCCTGCGTCATCCAGACAATCTCCATGGTAACTTGCTCTCTGAACTCCAATCCTAGGGGGAGAGATGGCATGATCGGGTGGGTAGGAGGGCTGGCCCTTGGCAGCAAGTGGTGACAGTTTCATCCCTAGTGTCTGCTGGGGAGGTGACCCTGACCCAATCTTATATTATTGCTGTGCCACCGTGAAGTTAGGGTTTTTGAGGGGCAAGGACAAAAAGCAACTTAAGTTAAGCAAACAGGGGACTTACCACCGGGATCCCAAGTAGTTTGCAGAATAGACAGGGCCGTGGCACATGGGTCTGAGAGTTAGCGGGGAATCAGGGCAGCTCGGACACTGTAGTGGAAAGAAATTCTTCCAGATACCGTGATGCTCAGGGGCCTTCTTCACAGAGGCCCTCCATCCAAACCTTGGTGTCCTCACCTACTTAAGCCTGACAATAGTCCTGTGAGGTAGGGACCATTATTATACCCATTTTGCAAGTGAGTAAACTGAGGCACAGATACATAACTTGCCCAGAGTCACACAGTTAAGGGATGACAGAGCCAGTAGCCTGCCTCAGTCTAGCTGTGTTCCCTCACTGAAGTTCATGGTCTCAAAGCTCCTCTGTACCAACCCTCCCCTTCAAGGTCATGGTAACCACTCTCTCAACCTCCTTCTTGAGGTCCAGGTCACCACAACCCCTCTGTTCCTAGTCCCTGGTGTCTCAGTATGGCCCATGGTGTTCCTGTATCCTGCCTAACCCTCTACTCCTCCGTGGTCCTTTATTAAAACTTCACATTATGCTAATTTGCAGGGGCCATCTGTTGGAGTGCTAGTACTAACATATTTCAGAGATTCCCAAACACCATTCATGACAAACCACACCATTCTTTTAGGTCCTATAAAGGCAGAGGAAAAAATGGGGCCCCTTGTAAAATGCCACGCTGTTGATGATAAGGCTGGCGTCAGCGAGTGAAACGTGCATCTGAAAATCAGTGACGCAGAGTGTCATGGATGAAGGGGTAGCCACACAAAGCCAGCCAGCCACCGATGGGTGAGTCAGGGTTTAAACCAGGCAGTTGTTGGGTTTGTTTGGTTTTGTTTTGTTTTTTGCAGATCCTGCACCCTAACCGCCCCCATGCTTCTGCGGGTATATGGAGCAAGGTTCTAGAAAAATGCTGCAGAAGTAGGATGCTTATAGCTGAGGCCAGAAGCGGGAGGACGGGCTGGTTTGAACCATACTCAGCTGGAAGGTCAGGTCCAGGGGGTGTCAGGCACAAGGGCTGCTGGGCAGCCCAGCGGGGGAGCCCCAGAGCAAAAAGGCCAGCTCCCCTTAATGGAGCAGTCACATGCTGCCCTGGACAGTGGGCAGGCCCAAGATGATGCCCCAGCCTCCCCCAAGAAGCCCTGCCCCCGCCATCCCATGCTTTCCAAGTTCAACATGTCATCCATCAGCAAATATAGCCCAGGAGAAACCTAAATAAATGAGCGGCCGCTCGAAGCCGCAGGACAGCTAACCATAATGGGGGTTTTGGGTTTTCTGCTTGAGACACAAACAGCACATTCCTTCGCCGAAATAGCCAGGTGGAGAAACAGGGCCTCGCTGGTTGGAAACACCCCGCCAAGATGAGCCACAGGGGACAGAAATAGGCCCGGGCCACCACATGAAGAGAGTTCATCAGTGCCCAGCCCTGCCCGCCGTGCCCGGGTAGCTGCTGTCACCTGGGGAGCCCGTGGCTTTGCAAATGCCCTCCCACCCCCGGCAGAAGGCAGCCATGCACTTGCCTGGGCTCTCAGCCGCTAACCTGGGTGACAGCGCCTTCCTCACACAGGGGTCCCGGGGAGTTGAAGGGGGATGAGGATCCTGATAGCCTTGTGTCCCGCCCCCCCCCCACACACACACAGGAGCAGATACATACAGGCCCATAGCATGCACCTAACACTCACACATACACAAGGGCACATGCACATTTATGTGGACACATAGCCATTCACAGGCAAACACCTGTTTGCACGCAATTTTAGTCAAATTGCCCTTGGCCCTGGGGCATCTCCATTCCCATCACCAGCTACACCCCCTGAAGCACGGGTCCCAGCTCTTGTCCCAGCCTCGCTCCCCAACTTCACATCCTAGTCTCCCCTAGACCTAGGGATGGACCCGTTTTCTGGCCCTGAGACCAGGCAGGTGAGGTGGAGGACCAGAGGGAGACAGCAGGGGTTGGTGTTCAGTGGAGGCCACATAGGGGTGGGTATGGGGAGGACCCGTGTCTCCCAGGCAGGCCCCCAACAGGCATTCGTCACCCAGTCATTGGTACTTTGTGATGGGAACCCTGGGAAACTAATAAGCCCTGTAAGTTAAGTACTATTACTATCCCATTTTACAGATGAGGAAGCTGAGGCACAGAGAGATTAAGTAACTTGCCCAAGGCCGCACAGCTGGTAAGGGACAGAGCCCAGGTTCAAATCCAAAGTTGGTGTTCTTAACCATGATGCCCAATAGGGAGAGGTTACATGACTTGGTCACTGTCCCTCAGCTGGTAAATGACAGAACCAGGATTTGAACCCAGGACACCAAGTGCAGAACACACCAGGTTCCTCAAGGCTGTAATGCCACTTCAGCTTTGCTCCCAAGGGCCTTCCTGAGGCCTATGTCCAAGTTGCCTCTTTCCCGAATGGGTGGGGAGCAAAAGAGCAGTTCTTCCCTCCTCCTGGCTGACAGGGCCCCAGGCTGTGTCCTACAAGAGACCATGATTTATACAGTGCCACCCAGCACCTCCTCGTTTCATCTTCCCAATTAAGCAGGGCCTGCTGGTGACAAACGGCCCCCATGCCCATGGCACTTCTGCTCCCAGGGACCCTGCTCTCATCCTCAGGCCCCTGGAGCTCATCCATCCTTCTCTGGCTGCCCAGGTTGGAGGTGATAAATCAACCTGGCTTGAGAGCCAATTACAAGGTCATCACTCCGTGGAGAGAGAGGACTGCCTGGAGTTTCCGAACTTCATATTTTACCTCGGGAGGCAAGTGGCTTCCAATCCATCAGCACGGCCCACATGCCCAGAGATGGTGCTACCTCCCTGTCACCTCGACAAGACTTGATGTTCCACCCTCAAGGAGGGTCATAGACACAGCAGTGGGAGGGCGGCCCATTCTCTCTCACCCCCTCTCTCAAAGCTGCCACGGCCCTCCTGCCTTCTTGTCTTTGGGGATGCAGTTGAGCAGAGTCTAATGCAAGGGCAGGGGTGGCTCCAGCCTTGGGGAGTTATTCAGAGTGTGACATTTACAGTTCGGATCAAGGCCCCATCACGCACTCGTGTTTGTGACTATGGGCAAGTGACTTACCTGTCGTTAACATGCTCTTCCCTGCTTTAAAAATAAAAGAAGCATCTTTCTCATTATGTAGCATATGTGTCTGGTTTCTGGGCAACTCAGAGGAACAGGAGATGCTGTGTCTGAAGCCTCTCTTCACACCAAGGCCTTGGGACAACCCAGAATCCCTTGGGGTTCTTGAGGTCAAGGCTGCCCTTCGGGGGGTGGGGGGGGAGCAAATTGGTCATCATGGCATCTTTGCTTCCTTTCCCGCCCATTGAGCTTCTGATCTATCTCCATGGCTGGTTCCCAGGAGAGGAGTACTGAGCGAAGGCCTTACCCTGCTATATAAGTTAGGATGGGGCTCTGATTCAGAACATGAAAAACCTGATTGCTGGTAGCCTGGACCAGTGGTTCTCAAATAACACTCACGCCTACACCAGCGCCGTCGCCCGGAAACAGGTTAGAAATAAAATTCCTTCCTCCCACCACCAGACGTATTGAATCAGAAATTCTTGAGGCTGGAGCCCAGCCATCTGCGTTTTGATCAAGCCCTCAAGTAATTCTAACGCATGCTAGAGTATGAGAACCACGGACTTAAACAAAAGTAGGGGTTAATTCTCCATCCCTTAGAAGAAATTCAGAAATAGACAGCTGGGGCCAGCAGGACATCCCCATCCTTTTGTTTCATCATCACCAGTATGTGGATCCGTTCTCAAGATCATTTCATACACCAAGATCGCTGCTGGAGCTCCAGCCATTACGTCTGCATTCCAGGCAAGGAGGAGAATGAAGCAGAGAGAGAAAAGCAAGCAACAGGCTTGTTTCCCAGTGGTGGTAAACTCCTGTGACGTGCCTGGAAACTACCACCACCACCACCAATAATTCCTAACCCATTTCTCATGGGTCGTCCCTAGATGCAAGGAAAACCAGGAAATACAAGTTTTTTGTGTGTGTTTGTTTGTTTGATCTGCTTAAATTTGCTGCTCAAATAACCTGCAGGCAATGAGAAAGGGCCAAGTGGACATTGGGTGGGCCGTTAGCGGACTCTCTCCCATAAACACGCTCTGCTGGAATCCTCTCCACAACCCTCAGAGATAAATACGATTACTTCCACTTTACAAATGAGAAAAACGACCTTCAGAGAAAGCAAGGTCACGCAGCTGAAAGAAGCTAATTAGCTCTGGCTGAGCCATTTTGTTCTCTTGCCCTCTGCCTCCTCCCCTTGCTCTTCACCTGCAGGGGGCAGCCTGGGAGGTGGGTAGCAGTTTATAAAATTTCTCCCCTCTTCCAGACCCCAAAGACTTCCTCACCCTCTTCCCCGGAGCCAGGGGGGTTCCAGGCCTGCATGGGGTGGAGGCTGGAATGGAGAGGGGGGGGGTGGGCATCAGGCCCTCTCCCGAGCTCAGAAAGCCCCTGTGCTTCCAGAGGTAAACAGGAGAACTTAATTAGCAAGTCGAGTGTGCCAGGCCTGTAATCCTGGGCTTTGGGCAGCATCTGTCACCATGTGCTCGGAGGGAACATTACTAGTCCTCCTCAGCCCGGACACCAAGGCTGGTGGCTGCCTAGACCCCGAGGGGCTCATCCAGCCAGTGAAGGCCAGGGGTGGGGCTCCTCTCTTCTCCAAGCTGTATCCATGGGGGGCTTTAACCGAGTCCCTCTGTCCCAGGTCCTTGGGGAGCCCAAGATGTGGCCTCAAGCAATATGGCAAGTCAGGGCATCTACTCCACCGGGAAGTTGTCCCGCATCTTACACAGAGGTGCTGAAATGTTTCCAGGAAATACTTCAGAATGGACAGGTCGTGGGGAGCGAAAGCGGGTTCAGAAGCAGAGGAAACGAGTTAGCCGCTTGTTTTAGGAGGGAGGGGAGCTGTGGCCTTGGAAGACCAGAAAGGCCCCCTGCCCTCTTCTGAGAGCCCTGTCCCCAGCCTCAGCCATCAGCCAGCATGCACACTCCGCAGTCCAGTTCGTTGCTTTGAGCCTAACCTGTCCTATGCCACCTTGTCAGAACAGCACTTCAGGTCCCTCAGTATTCACTGGGGAGTGACTTTGGAGGCCTTTTCTGCACGGGGAGGCTTCCCACAGCTGCTGGAAGGAAGCCAGGGAACGGGACACAGCAGCCTGTGATGGGAGAGCCACAGGGCACATTTTCCTCCGTCTCTTACCAACTCAGAGCCTGCGCAAAACTCTTAGTGTACCTGGGCCTCAGTCTCCACCCCTGTAGACAATGGGAATGACCCCTACCATGTTCTAAGAGTTCGTCTAAGAGTTGACTGCCTGGTTCTAACTCAGGCCTAGTCAACCCATGGTCCACTGCTAGGTAGAGGGGTCTTGAGGTTAGCCCAGCCTCCTACCTGGACACCTGAAAGTCACAGGGCCAAGTGACAGCCTCAGCCAACTCCTCTAGGCACTGGAAGCAGGGTGAAAGCAGCAAGTGTGGAAGCTGGGTCCCCTGAAAAGGTGTGGTGGGTGAGTCCCTAGGTCTCCTGAGGGGCAGGGTCTCAGGGGGAGGAGGGGTTTGGGGTGGCTGAGGCTGCCCACCTTCCACTTCTGCAAGGAAGCTGTAAACAGGCCTCTTGGAGTGGACGTCTGCACAGCCCAAGGCCTTGGGGACCAGTGGCCCGACCGCAGCCCAGTGAGCGTGGGGATGTGACAGCCCGCTCTCTACCAGGAATCAACCAAAAACCTTAGACTCATCCCTTAACTTTTCTGCCATTCCTTGGCTGCAAACAGAACATTCATGGCAGTAACTTCCTCATAGAGCCATTGAAAGATAAACGGAGACAAACGTGTGAACAGATTAGCGCACACTTGACATAAAAAATTCTAAGTGAGTATGAAGTGTCATTATTATAGGGATGGCCACTGCAGGGCTCTGGCACGTCTCCCTCTAGCCCCGATGATAGGTCGGGCATGAATCTCCCCCTCCCTGGGAAGAGTCCTTGAACCCTCTTAGGGATTATGAGGGTCCCATGATCGGGGGGGGGACCCGCTCACCAACTGTCCGTATATGGATCGCATTTCCCAGACGGCTTGCATTCAGGGCCATGTGATTAGCGCTGGCGAATGGGCCAACGCATTTCAAAGCTGACCTTCAACTGCAAGCTCAGCGATCACGGAGGCCACGCGTTGGCACAGGGGAGGCATCTGGATGGCTGCCACTACAGGGAACCCGGGGGCCCCGGAGAGCTGCATCTTTGGCACGGGACTTTCCCTGGATGACAAGTGAACTTCTTTCCGTTGGGTGTCGGCCTGGAGACAGCCAGGGGGTTTTGTTACTGCAGCACAGCCTAGCTTCTCCTGGTTAATCCAGGGTGGCCGAACTGTTCGGTGCTCCCCTGGTGATTCGCCCAGAAACTCACCCGCTGGTCGCACGGGGAGGTATTTCTAGGTATAGCAATGTGTTGACAGAGCGGGTTAATAGGCAGACTCTGTGAAGAGGAACCAAATCTGTCTCAGATGGAGCCTGTCTACCCCCAGGTTCCAAGGATAGGGTGAGGAATGATGCCACCAGGGGAGGGTCACGAGGTAGGAAAAAGAAAGGAGCCTAAGATGCAGCCAAGCCCCCTTCTCGGGGGGCGTGAGAGAGCTTTCGGGGGGAAGGGCCAGAAATGACTGCTCTGTACCATCTTCAGTCTCTCGTGGGTGTGTAATCAGCTCAGAGGTAAGATAGTCATGCTTCTGCTCTCCTCCCCCACCCAGCATCCATCCTTACAGTCTGAGAACGCAACCCCAGTCCCGCGACAGGGGACGCTCGGGCCCTGGTCCCAGCCGGGCCGCTCCGGGAGCCGGGCAGGGCAGCTCTCTGCTGTGGCCACAAGCCAAGCACAGCCCATTTGCTTCAGGACCTTAACAACAAACACACAACCCCACCGCCGCCACCGCCAAACCCATGGGCCTCTGCCTCCCTCCTCCCTTGGCTGGTAGGGGGAGCAGGAAGGGGCTGAGGTTATTGAAATGTTATTTTAAACTCCAAGTCAATGTTAACCAAAACCTTGAGGCTGATTAAACACGACCTTCGGGCCACAGGGCTCCAGCTCCAAAGGCAACAGCTTCCCCTCAGCAGCTCCGGGCTTGTTTATTGGTCTGAAAGCCCTTAAGGGGCCCGCCAAGCAAAGGGGCGAGTGGGGGAAACTTTAATATCTAAAGGGAGAGATCAAAAGCAGTTGACATTTCTGGCAGAGAGCAAGCGCGTGTGTATCTTTATATGTATAATGTTATAGCAGAGCAGGAGGGGAAAGGCATTTCTTCTCTGGGGTAAATCAAATCAGGCCACATGTTCCTGATCTTGACTGGGTTGTCCTGTAATCCGACCAAATTTAACTGACATTGAGCATTTCTGATCCGAACAGTTAATATGGGAATTTGGCCCGAATAACTATGTACATTCTGAACATGAGCTTGGTTAAATCACTAGAATGATGGGAAAGGCCCTTCTCGAGGCACCTCCAGGGGGGCCAGGCAGAAGGGAGGTGGTGGGCAGGGCTGCTTCTGCTGATGGTGCTACGTCTGACCCTGGGCCCCTACGATTTGTTTCTGGCCACTGCAAAAAGGAAAGATGCCCTTCGTTTGGCGAAAGTCGTGGGCCACGAGGTGGAGGAAGATCCTTGGAAAGAGTGTCTGGATTTATTTACCTTGAGTTTCCTGGTAGCCCTGGTGAGGGCATTTTAGGGCAACGTTGGGTGGGAGGTGGGTGATCCTGGCTAACAGAACAGATGCTTCTCCCAGCAGCTGGCTCAGCGCTTGGCACAGAGGCGGTGTTCAACCAACGTTTATGGAACAGATTTTGAATAAATAAATGTGATAGACTCAAGGAGCTGATTACTCTCTATCCATTTCCTCTCCTCTTCCTTGCTAATTGAATCCTGTTTTAGTTCCATAAAGCAACATACCTAGTCCCAGGTGATAACACATGATGGATGTAAGCTCATCATGATCGTCATAGTCAGTTTTCCAGCTTCCCTTGCAGCTAGAAATGGCCACGTGACCTGGGCAACAAGACCTAGTGGTCTGGCTGGAGGACCTCTAGGAAAGCTTTTACATTCTTTGTCAAAGGAGACAGATGAGGTTGTAGTGCCTTCTTTCTCCTCTTCCCCCTTCATCCCACCTCCAGGAAGAATTTAACCATGGCAGATGGTTAGTGGTCATCCGGAGTCATCTATTTCATTCCGCAGTACAGAATTGCCCCTGGGAAGTCTGCGTTCCTCCCTCGCATCTAAATTTAGCTCTATCACTGATGCTCCTCTGTGAGATATGAAAGGAAGTGGCACACGCCACTTTGGGGGCCAAGATTCTAAGAAGCGGCTGATTCTTCTCCATGCTCTCGCTCTCTTTCCTTTCACCAGGTGGACTGGTTGATGAGGCGGTAGGGGATAGCATAGGTACACAACGGAAGGAGAGTGGTTCTCCAAAGCTCTACAAAGGGGGTGCAACCCAGTGACCAGAAACACCTGTAATGGTAGGTTGGGGGGCCTGCAGGTGAATTTCTATTGTGTTAAGCACTAACATTTTAGGGGGGATTATTTGTAACAGGGTCAATGCTATCCTAACGAATGCACTTACCTCCTGTATGATTTTTAAACAAGTTACTTAAACACTTGGTACCTGGTTATCTCTTTTGCAATGTAAAGATCATCTGTGGTACCTACCTCTTCAGAGAATTGAGAGAAATAAATATATTAAGAACTTAGCAGACTGTCCATCACATAGTGCATGTGCATTGCAGGTGAACTAATCTTATGATTAATATCATTCCTGAATTGGGAGCAAGTTATAGGTGACCCTTAAAGTCACCTTGAGAGGCCATGATTCTTTAGGTGGCTCAGATCCCAAGTGGAACGAGCAAAGATGTGTGCCTGAAGAGTTGCTAGGTTTCCAACGGTGGTAAAAATACCTGTGAGGGAAGGGGCAGCTGAAGTGTGAAGCGCTCTGTGCCTCACATGTGGGTGGGCTCCTGCAAAGCCTTCCTTTTAAGCAGATGAAATATTGATTGGAGCTGAGAGCTGACATTCTGTAATCAATCTTTCTTCCCCATTTTTGCATAATTCATACTCTGAGACCAGGGTGCTTAGCTTTGTTAGGATTTGCCTTTGTCAAGCATTGCTGCCAACATCTTACACTGAGAGGGTGAGATGAGAAACACAATTTAGGGACCTTTTGAACAAATTCTCACCTGGCTTTGTACTAGGGTGATGCCCCATCTCCGAGCAAAGGGACACAGAGCCCCCAAGAGGGGTCAGGAGTGCAGCATTCCTGTCCTGATTCTTTCCCTTCGTGGCTCTCTTCAGGGCTCAGTTTCCTCATCTGCAAAATGGGAATAAACATTTCCTACTTGAGCGGACCGTAGTGAGGAATAAATGGATCAAGGTACGTAAAGTTGCTCGACTGTGCTTTGCATGCAGTGAATACTTGGTGTTCACTGTATTCCATGTTATTATTGTCACTCTTAGCACTGAGTGCTCCTCATGATGGCACTGAGCAGGGAGACTGGAAACTGACTAAGACTTAGTCTTGTCCTCGAGTATCACTTAGGCAACCAAGAGGGGCATTACATTAGCAACTAATTGCACGATCATACAGTAAGAGCTGTAATGGAGACAGTAACCCATCCTGGCTTGAAATGGGGATGGATAGGACTCCGTAATAAGGGTTAAATAGACACAGTGGCCTCAAAGGTTTTACCCAGATGCGGTAGTTCCCTAGAGGAAAAGCCTAGAACACGGACGTGGCTAATGCATTTTCCTCAGGATAAGGAGTCAGGGAATGAAGCAAGTTGCTCATCAAGAACTTGGTGTGGGCTGGAGTCTAGCCCCAGGGTCCACTCTGGGGCAGGTCCTCTCCTATCAATCGACCACTGGCTGCAGGTTGCTCTGCAGGGACCGGGGAGCTTAATGTCCCAGCCAAAGGGGTTTGTGACTGGGCAAGGAAAATTGGGTGATTTCAGGGACACCTGACAGCCACTCGCAGTTCGTCCTCAGTCTCTGAGGGTTGAGTCACCAGCAGGGAGGCAGGGGTAGAATACCATGGTGTCTGCTGAGCTTTAGTCTGGGGACTCAAGAAGGGACCACCTCAATCTTCATCAGCGCAATGGGACAAGAGCCCTGGGCTGCCCGCCTTAGAAAGCAAATACAAGGCCGAACTGAGCCAGTGAGGACCACCAGCCCTGCACATCCAAGAGCCAGGCCAGAGGGCAATGGTCACAGAAGGCACCTGAAAGTTTATCCTTGTCACCCAACCCACCACCTTCAGGCTACATCCCCAGGAGGAAAGAGCATCAGAGACAGCCATCCAGGGAGACGGCTGGCCCTGTCTGTGCACTGGTCACTTCTACCCCCTGGTAGAAGGGCCCGTGGGCCTACTTCAGAATTTACTGACCAAATGAATGAAATCAGTTAATTCTCTGACCCTTAGGTCACTGCATCTGAAAAATAAGGATCATCAGATCTATTTCATTATGTCCTTTTGAGGATTAAGTAAGAGAAGGCCTTGCAGATAAGGAGGCCCTCAGGAAACATTTGCTGAAGGAATAGAGAAGCTCTATGAACCTCAGTTGCTTCGCCTGTGAAATGGGGCTAGCAACGCCACTCAGAGAAGCAATGAGACAGGGATGAGATGTGCGCAGCCCAGGCCTGGGGCCTGAGAGCGCCTAGTAAAGGAACGAAGATGTGACTCGGTGACAGTAATTCCTGGAAGATAACCCATAGTGCTGCTCAGAGCCGGCATTCCTCCTCTCTTTGGATCATGGGGAAACATGTACATGTGACCAACTGATTCCCAGGTTCCAGGCTCCCTGTCTAGGACTTCCTGTTTCAAGCTTTCACCATGGTGATAAGTCCCCTGTGTCCACCCACTTCCTGGACCTTCTTCAGCCATGGCTGCGCCCCGATAAAAGGCATGTCCTTCCCCAAGCAAAGGCCTCTTATTTTGTGCAAGGTGACGCTTTTTCGTTCACCATCGACTACTTGTAACAACCAGCAGAGCAGGTACTATTATTATCCCGCTTCAAAGACAAAGCAAAGACCTATAAAGAGACTTGAGCAAGGTGCCAGGGCTGGTGACAGCAGGCTGCAGGATTTGAAACCAGTCCAGTTGATTTCAGGGCGACCACACTGTACCCCGAATCACAGCCTTGCTCCACTTTCCCCATGTTCAACCTGGGTCACTGCTGGGCACATAATCCACACATACCTGCAGTATAAATCTCAGAGGAGAAGGGCCTGGTGACAGCCAACCCCCACTACTGACACCCCACCTTTCAGCTGCAGCAAACGGTCACCTAAGCGAACCAGGAGCCAGGGAACTAAACATTTCACCTTTCACGATCACACGTTTGAGAAGCAGCTACCTCCCTGTTTTCTCTGCCACCAGCTATTTATGGGACCCGGTTTCTAATAAACACAGATTGGCAGCTGGGGGGAGGGGAGGTCAAAGTGCACACACACAGCTTTATTGATGCCTTGTCAATCAACAGCTCTTATTTTGTTGTTTAGGTTTTTTTGTTTTTTTTTTTTCCAAAGTGCATGTAAGCACTTTCCCTGCTAATGGCAGATTTATTGAATGTCTCCGCCGTGGGGTTCATCGCGCCCGCAGATGGTGGCGGCTGATTATCAACTTGGTGGCTTGGGTCAGAGGGTAAATTGACCCCCATACCCATGGCCCCTTCCAGGGGCATTTACAGGGGCCTGAACAAATTCAATACTGTCCAATAAAATGTCCCACCCTTCCCGCTCTCGGCACCTCACGCTTTGCTGTCGAAGCAAAGGTTGTAATTTGACAAATGGAACATCCAGCATGCAGTCACGTTACCTGTATTGTTCAGACCAAAGGGGAAAGCACACCCATGAGTGTCGGTCTCTCTGCAGCCTGGGCAGTGGCAATGATGGAGGGGAGGGGAGGAAGAGGAGGAGGAAGCGGAGGTGAAAACAACTCTCATTTATCAAGCTCTTCCTGTGTACCGGGCAAGGAACTTTCCAGGCGTTAGCTCATTTTCCCTTTATAACGGCTGCATGAGGTAGGAGCTGGTTTTGTTTCCATTTTATAGGTGAGGAAGCAGGGACCAGGAGAAATCGGGTGGCTGGCCCAAGGACACACCGCTGGTAAACAGTGGGGCCTCATACTGCCCTAAGCAGCCCGTGTCAAGGCCCGCAGCTGTGGTTCCAGGTCTTTACGTACTTGCCGGGCACCTACCACCCACCGCAGCTCAGCGTAAGCGCACAAGCTGAAAGACAAGGACCCTTGGGGACATCTGCTAGACTATGGCCTCACCTGTGCTAGTTTACAGCATCTAAAAAAGGGGGAAGGAGATGAGAAAGGTCCAGAAAATTCACCTGATTGGAAGGAGCTGCAGTCAACCCTGATCGAAGGCCTTGGGATGCAAAGACATGGCGGGGGTGGGGGGAAGCCCCTCCCCCCTTTTGGGGGGCTGGTATCTCTGGCAAAATGAACCCAGCAGGGGCTGGAGGCCATGATTCCTGAAGTTTAAAAGCCCCAAGCCACAGATCTGTTGAAAGAGAGACTGTCAACATTCTTGCTGATTTGAAAACAGCCATCTGCTGGGGTTTACAAGACAGGTCCTCAGAGTAGGGCCTGGCAGGGGTGCAGCTGAACCCCCCTCCACGCAGGGCCTGGCGCAGAACCTGCCCGGCTCATTTGTACAGATTACCAGGCCTCTGGTTCCCGGAAATGTTGCGGCCTGCTGTCGGCTGTTCTTCCTCTCCCCGAGAAGGTGGAAGTACTTAGAGGCATCGTTTGGAATGGCCCAGATCTGGAGATGGGACTTAGGGAAGAACTGTTAATCCCGCCCCTCCAATTACTCCCCCAGCAGCTCACCATCGAAACCAGTGGGCTGGCTCATCTGAAAATGAACGAGAGGGCAGAGGACTCGGGAGGCTTAAATATTGCAGAAGGCCCGCGTGAGACTGGGTAGGGGAAAGAGGACGCAGGATACTGGTACCGCCTGCCCCATCCAGAGGGTCAGCTCCATCCAGGGATTTGGGAGGACAAGCTGTGCAAGAAGGGGGACTTTCTCACTGGACCATCTCTTCCCCCCTACCCAAGGCCTGGGCCATCATGCCAACAGGTCACTGAGAGGGAGGATGGGACTGACAGTGACTTCCTTTCCGTCAGGGCTGCACAAAATAGTTTAAAGAAAAGCTAGGAGAGTTGAATGTCTTCCAAGAGGGGAGGCAGAGTTTGTTGTGATTGAAGACCCTGACTGGGGTCCCCCTCTCGACATCTGAAGGCAGCTGTCACACCTGCCCCTGAGCCACTTCCTTTTTGGGACAGTCACCGCCAGTTCCTGCAGACACTTGTCCTGGCCTGGTCATGGCACCCTCCCCGTCTGGACACTTCCTTCAAGCCTCTTCTCCACTCAGGCCAGCATGTACTTTTCAAACTGGACACATGCAAAGACTATACTTTTAGGGGTCATTTCTATAGTTTGTCAAACTGGACACATGCACATGGGGAAACTTGCTTCCTGGCTTTGTCCTTACATGGGCTTTCCTCTACTCGTGTGAGAGAGTGTTCTCTGTCTCTTCTGATAAAGACACTAATCTGAAAGGATCAGGGCCCCATCCTTCTGACCTCAGCCTCAATTATCTCCTCATGGGCACTGTCTCCAAACACAGTCACACTGGGATGAGGGCCTCCACACAGGAACTATGGAGGGAGGGTTAGAAGGACATAGTTCAGTTTGGTCCCTAACACTGGTGGCTTTAGCAAATGCCCCTAAGTCATGAGGATCATGAGTTCCTGCTCCTCTGCTCTTCTTGGAAAAGCTCTGGGCACTCAGTGTGTCCCTTGACAGGGTGGTACCCAGAGGTTGCCTCCCAGTATAGATCATATGTAAGACATCCCACTCTACCCCCCTTTATTTTTGGCCAAAATTGAGCGAGGCTAGAGCCAGCCTTGGAGTAGACGGTGGAGACAGTTTAGTGCTTAGGAACTTCGTACACAAAACCAAAGGAAACTGCCCCATTAAATTGGGGATTTCTGGCCTCTGATCCCAGGTCAGGTTCTTTTTGTTTGGACCTCAAAATATTACATTTCTTCCAAAACCTTCTATAATCCAAAGAGCATGTGGTGACTTCTACAGTGACAATATGTTCGTTTATTCATTAGTTCAACAAATATTTACTGAGTCTCTACCATATGCCAAGAAAGGCAGTTGGCAAATTGTGGTCCCCAAGAACCTACTTTAATGACTAACTAAAATCCACCGTATTATTAGTGAGCCCACAACTGGGGGAGGTGTATGTGTATAGTGTGTATAGTGTGTGTGTGTGTGTGTGCGTGTGTGCGCGTGTGTGTGTTTCCCATAAACAGGCCAAAGGAGTTCCCTGGCTGTCTTATTTACATCTTTTCTCTGTTGAACAAAGCCATTTTCTCAGCGTTTTGGAGAACATTCATAAACTCCCACCGTGCGTCCAAATTAATAACGACTGATGAACTTCAGGCACTCTGAGCTGGCTTGACCTCAGTGGTGATAGGAAACATCTGAACTTGATTCTATTCCCGCCTACCCTAGGCTTCCTGCTTCCTCCCACCCAGCCCAGGGAAGGCCCTGCAGAGGGTTTGTCCTCAGCGCTCAGCAACGAAGGCCTCGCTCTCATCAACTCAGTTCATCTCCACTTTATTTGACCCAGCCTAGGAGCTCTCAGTCCTGACTGCCTTTTAGAGTCGTCTCAATAACTTAGACAAATAGTGCTGCCCAGGTTTCAAACCTAGAGACCATATATATATATATATATGGAGCGGAATCCAGATTTCAGATTTCTTTTTTCTTCAAAAAACTTCCCAAATAATTTTATGGTGCAGCTAGCATTGGGAGGCACCGACAGTCAGTTGCTCCGGGCAGCTGTCAGATTCCTCTGAGGGACACAACCTATTGATGGGATGACAGCAGCTGGTGAGTTTGACCTGGGTCACAGACCTCAGCTTGGTGCCAACGCTGAGAGGGCATTATCAAGTAATAACCTGGCACTCAGAAGTTTGCTGGATGCCGCAAGGAGCAGTCAATGAAGCTCGGAGCCTCAGTCATATCATCTGTACAATGGGCTCTCGCCTTCTCCACGTAGCATCCTGTGTTGACCTACATAGAGCAGAATGTCGCTAACGGTGGGACATACAGCAGGAGGCAGGGGCTGCTTTAGGTCAGGCAGCTTTGGAGGAGCCATCAAATTGCCCAGGAAAGTCACCCAGTTCTCTCTTTGTCGGCATCCCCAAACAGGGGGAGAGAATTACAGGCCTTGCACAGAGGTTTCCTAAATTGAAGTGAATAGGAAGAGAGTATTGTAAGCTCTTCTCACCTGCAGGCACCAGGGCCATCTGAGATCATGACACGGGGACCACCATTTCCTCCTCTTACTGGTTCCTTCCTGGCAGAGGCCGGAACCCAAATTCACACGAGCCATAGAAAAGGGACTATTTACTGGATGCACCTCGCAAAACCCAAGGAGAGACCAGGAAATGGGGCCTCACGGAGGACAGGAACTAGGGGTCCATAACCAGTTTCCCTCCCAAGCTGCTAGTATTTCCACAGATGGAGCAACAAGTCCACAGATAGAGCAGCATCCACCCAGCTATCAGAGACTCCAATTGGCTCCGCCTACGTCAGGTGGCCACTGCCAGTCCAGCTGGCTACGTTCGGGGCTGAGAGGCTGTGATTTCAATCCCGCCGTAAGGTGGAGAGAGGTTGTCCTCTGAGAAAGGAGCTGGGAGCTGGAGAGATGCCCCAGTTGGTGTTTCCCAGAGTCACACACAGGGTGGCAGTCTTCCAGGATGACCTGAGTGAGGCTGAGGGTGCACTGGCCTCCCACCTGAAACCAGACGTCCCCAGCCCGCTCACCTGGGGGCAGGAGGCAGGACGCGAGAGCTCCCCTGGGTGCCCTCCACCCACGCACTGCTCGGGAGTACTTGGCACCAACACTCCCCAACCTAATTACCCGGCAGAATTAATCAAAGGTATTCCCAACTGGATGAGCGAGGCTGGCCAGGAATGTCTCCAAGTGGAAATTCTTAAAATACTTTTGTTTATGAGGAAGTTTTACATGTTAACTTTTTCCAAAAGCCAGCGAGAGGAGCGGTCCCCACGGACATCTGAGAGCACTTGGGCTGTCTTAATTCACTCATGATGTTTCATTAATATCCATTTTCATCCCGAATCCCAGCCTGGCAGGTTCTTTTTACAAGTGTTCCCCGAGCCGTGTGTGTGTGTGTGTGTGTGTGTGTGTAAACATGTTCCTGGAATTCCTTCCCCGTTTCCTAAGAAATTCTCCTAAATCACCTCCCTAATGCATACATCTTTTGATTCTTAACAGCTCCATTTTAAAAATGGAGAACAACACAGACTTTGCAGATTATTATTTTTTGTTTCCCGCCATTTGGAAGTTACAAGGAAGTTGAAGGGAAAATCATCTACAGACACAGCTCTTCATCTTGTTTCTCCCAAGGGGTAGGAGGTACAGAAATTCCGTCTTTTCCACCATCCTACCTGGCCTTCTCTGGGATTACCGGAAGGCTGAGAGAAGTTCCAGTCCACCCCCCACACCCCCACCCTCACCCCCACCCATGTGGGTCAGAAAAGTTGCTTGGAGGTCATTTTCATCTAGCTACTTTCCAATCCTCTCACCACCTGAGTTTGGGGCTTGCAGACTCTCAGATCTGTCCGCTGTCCCTTGGGCTCTCTTCCCAAGCTCCCTGACCAAATGGCTGTCAGCTGGCTTCCACCAATGGCAGACACTGGCAGAATACTGGAGGGTGGGAGGAGGAGGGAAGTCAAGATCCTTCTCTTTCTTTGGATTTCCAGCGACATCTACGGCCAAGGTAGGTCTCTTCCATGGCTCCATCACTGGCTGAGAAGCCCTGACTGGGGGCCGAGCTCCCTCGGGAAGACCCTCAGGAAGATCACGCTGCACCGCATGCTTCTGCTGTCCCTCCAGCCCTAGTGGTTTAGCAGGTCCCTGCTGTAACCAGTCTTTGGGTTATATCACCCATCATCCCTTGTTTGGCTGCCCAGGTCTTTTGTGATCCATGTCATCAATCCCTTGTTAAATTCTCTATGTTTGAGCCACTTAGTGCCCTTTTTGTTTTCCTGGAATAACTTGATAATCTATCTAGTCACTCAAAATTAAAGGGTGTTTTGTTTGCTTGTTTGCCTGCCTATAAAAGGGTGTTTCTTCAACTATCTGTTACAAGGAACCAGTTGTAAATATTTCCCCTGGTTAGCCTGGCTCAGTGAATTGAGCACTGGCCTACAAATCACAGGGTCACAGGTTTGATTCCCAGTCAGGGCACATGCCTGGGTGGCAAGCCAGGTCCCCATTTGGGGGTATGCAAGAGGCAACCACACATCGATGTTTCTCTCCCTCTCTTTCTCTCTCCCTTCCCACCTCTCTAAAAAAATTAATTTTATACACACACACACACACACACACACACACACATATATATATTTCCAGTCCATCCTGGGTTGACACATGTCCTACTGCACATAACTGGTATGAAGCTAGAGCCATATGCAGTTTTCCATGCAGCTTCCACAGCCACTGACCTGGTCTACCCCATGTTCACTGAGACAGGTCCACCAAGCATGCATCTGGATGTCACCACAATGTCATACTGCGAGGAAAGTTTCTAAACATCTACCCTCAACCTCTACAGCGGTCTCGCCACCGATCTCCTACAAAGAGTTTGTGGACTGGAGTGGGAGCCGCCACTTGAGGGACACCATTTGAAGATCCATCTTACTCACAGAGACCCATCACGTTGTCTGAGGAGCCTGGATGGAGCACAGGTCATTTACCCTTTAGGTTATGTACCACTTCCAGACGGAAGTTGCATTTCTCACACCACAGCTTCCCAGTGCCAGAGACATACATAATACGGAGAGCGACAGTGACCACTACTTAGAAGGGATGGGCTTCTTTTTATAATCATTAGTGTACTGAATCCCCAGAAGGGCCTGGTAATCGGGTTTACAGAATGGAAACACAGAGTTCAGAGAGGGTAAACAGCTGAGCCAAGATCACACAGTACGGGAGTGACAGCGCCGTCTCTCACCCAAGTATGTCTGACTCGGTGCCCGTGGTCTTAACACCAACACTGTTGGCTTATTTATCTTGCGTCCTGGGCCCAAACAGCGCCTGGAGCATTGGGGAGGCATCATTACACATCTGAATGGCCCAGTGAAGCGAGGCCTGGTTTATTCCTTCTCACCGGGGGTCGGGTTCCCCGCACAACAGCCTACCATTGACACCCACTCTTTCCCAGCCAGATGGTCCCCATCAACGGCCTCCTTAGAGAAGCAGTCCCAGCTCTTACAGCCACCGTCTCTGCTTCCTACAGCTCTACCAGCCTGCGACGCTCTCTGAAGTCACACGGAATGCCATGCAGCCCTGCTGTCCCCAGACTGCACTTTAGAGGCACTTCTTGTCTCCCCATGAGTTTAGACATTCTTCAAGAGCAGGGGCTTTTATGATAACAGTGGCTCCTGGCACACAGCTAATATTTATTAAGCACTTCTTGGCGCCAGGCTCTGCTTTAAGCACTTTCCCTACAATAACTTGTTTAATATTCACAACAATACGAGGGAGATACTTTTATTATACCCTTTTGACATATGAGGAAACTGAGATGGAAAAGAGCTTCAGAAACTTGTCCCAGGTCCAACAAATAGGGGCTGGGCTGGAACTGAACCCCTTGAATTGTTGGCCTCCAAAGCCTAGTCTCTGCCACTGTGCAGTTTTTGAGTTTTCAAGGAGTTTCCATATCTGTTCTCTAAGCAGGTCTTCTCAGGGCACCAGGGAAGGAAGCACTGTCACTGAGAGATTTAGAGGTAGGAGGACACTTGGATGACTTGCTGGTTTTCCATTGTGCAAGTGAGGGCACCAAGGCCTAGGGCAAAGCCACCTGATAAAAGTTTTAGATTTTGAAGTGGCCAGCATGCTCTAAAAGTTGGCCCCAGTGCTGAGGACATTAGATCCTGTGTCTTCTCATTTAACCCTGGGAATAGCCTTCCAAGCCAGGGTCTAGTGTTACTCAGTTTACAAGTGACATGGGAAGGGCTGTAATTTGTCTAAGACCACACATAGCAAGTGAAGGAGCCAGACTTTACTCCTGGATCTGACCATCTATAGAACCCAGGCATAAGTCCAGCATAGTTATTATTGAGTCCCTTCCCCTCTCCAGACCTTAATCTTTCCATCTATCCAATGGGTTGGTCAAACAGAAGAGGACCTCCAAGCTCCAATGCCAAAGGGACCAGGTGAACGGTGTTCACCAATAACTCCAATTCACCGTGTTCTGGGCACATGCTAGGATTGCACTTTCTAGCTCTCTCTAATTGTGCTGGGTCGTGTGACTATTTTGGCTAGTTGACTTGAGAGCAGAAGTGACATCTGCCATGCCACTTCTGGGCTGGAGCAATTAATGACCAATGGGAAACCCTTAGGGCTCCCTTTCCCTCTGTCAGACTTAAGAAAATGGCTGTTCTGATAGTCTGGGCCCCAGAGTGAGGAGACTTGGAGCAGGGCCTGTTCCAAACTGCAATGGGCGGGCTTAAAGCACGAATGAGAAAGAACCTTTTGTGTTTTAAGCCAGTGAGATGCGGGGGTTGTTTATTATCATGGCATGACTCAGTGTACCCTGATGGCTACTGCAGGGGACATAAACCAATCCAGTGGGTCAAGCAGTGGAATTTGATTAAAACGCATGACCTTCTGCTTTTAGCTTTCCCTTCTTTTGATGGAAACAAGATGTTTCCCGATTGTAAAAATAATGCAGATTCACTGTAGCGTATTTTAGAACTCGGCAAAGAACAACTGCATCCAGAAAACAAATATCCACAGTCCCACCTTCGGGACAAGTTGGGCAACCGCTGAGCACCCCTCACACTTCCCTGGCATGTTGTTGGTTTTACACAGAGGCTGCAGAGCATGCTTGTTATGACTGGAGCTTCTGGAGTTCAACTACGTACGGTCGCATGGCACCCTCAGCAGATATGGCCAAGTGACTTTTGTTGGGTCCCTTGTGCTCTTGTTGCCTGCCTCAGTCTCCCCAAGTTCAGGTGGGGATAATGATGGTACCTACCTCACAGGGTAGATGTGAGGAGTAAACCTAAAAGGACTTGAAATATACCTGGCACATAGTAAACCCTCGACAGTGGTTTTGCTTAACATGATCGTTAATGTCCTTTTTTTTTGACAGAATTACAAATTCTTTACAAATATGTTTTTCTGGGCTTGCACAGGGGTCCCTAAGGGACATATCAGCGATCGGTTGAGAGTTCAGGAAACCAGGGAGGCAAAGGGTAGCACAAGGGTGTTGGTGGCCGAGGCTACTCCCAGGTCCTTTTTTTCAGGGCCCATTTGCCCTCGCGTGGCATCGGCCTCGCCTACGACACCCACCCTGCCCTCCGGGGGTGGCCGCCACAGCCACTCTGACCACATTCCTGCCTCCTTTTCCCGGGTTTTGGGAGCTGGTCCTCTCTCTGCCTGCTGCTGACAGCTAGAAGATTCCAGGCCAACTCTTTGGTAGAAAGTCCCTCATCCAGGTTTGTTTGATGTTTCCCTTTGATGAAATTCAGGTTATGCATTTTTGAGAAGAAGTCATAGTTTCATTTTTTACATGAAAATATTGAGTGCATTTGGAATTAATCTCGGTATAAATGATATACTTTTCCTCACTTATATGAAACACCTTCTTCATCATACAGCAAACATTTAATGGCTTGTATCTTATCTTTCGGTGACTCCAAAGCCAGCGTCACAGTGTTTTAATTACCATGGCTTCATTACATGCCCCCAAACATGGTAATGAGCAAATTCTCCCTAATTATGCTCTTCTTCTCCAAAACTCCCTGGCGCACCTCTCCTGTCGAGTCTTCCACGTGTACCTTAGAATCATGTTATCAAGTTCTTTAAAATATAACTGCTTTAGGTCATCTTAATCTTCCAGATCACAATGGGCAGGATAGATGTCTTTATAATACTAGCTCTTTTCATCTAGGAACGTTGTGGGGTTATCATATCGGCCTTTGGTGTCTCAGAAAAGGTTTTTTCTTTTATTAAGATTTTATTTATTATTTGCAGAGAGAGAGGTGGAGAGGGACAGAAACATCAGTGTATGGTTAGCTTTCGCCTGCCTCCAGCCACAGACCTGGCTGGAGACCTGGCTTGCAACCTGGTTATGTGCCCTGGCTGGGAATCATCAGAAAAGTTTTGACCCTTCTCATGACACTCCTGCCTATTTCTTCTTGGGTTATTCACTAATTTTGTGTCTCTTAGGAGCAGAACCATGAATCTCATTTCACTTTTTAAAAAATTTTATTTTTAGAGAGAGGGGAAGGGAGGGGAAAAAAAAACATCAGTGTGTGGTTGCCTCTCACACACCCCCAACTGGGGATCCGGCCCACAACCCAGGCATGTGCCATGACTGGGAATCGAACCAGCGACCCTTTGGTTTGCAGGCTGGTGCTCAATCCACTGAGCCACACCAGGCAGGGCTCATTTCACATTTTGGCTGATGACAGCTGACAGGATTGTCCAGCGGGTAAGTTCAGAGCCTCTGGATGGCTCACGTTCACCTGGGTTCAAATCATGGGCACAGGAGAGACTCATAAGGTTCCAGCTCAACCCGCAAGCGCAGACCATTTCGGTCGAGACAGACTGTTGAAGGTATGACATCAATGGGTGCCCCTGAAATGTCCTCTTACCCAGCCTTCAGGGGATTTCCCTCATGTTTTTTAGAGAAACAGGCAAAAAAACCGGAAGCGGTAAGTCAAATCGCAGTTGGTTACCGTGCAAGTGGGCAGCCAGGGAGGCCTGGATGCAAACTCCAGCTCCGCCACTTCTTAGTGCCAGTGACTTGCGTACCAGCGGGGGTCAGAGGGCAGAGGAGAACAGGCAGCCTTTCCATCCTCGAATGGGTGTTGTAAGACTCAAAGTCAGCCTTGCATGCAAAGATCACCGAACTCCTGACACCAAGTAGGAACTTGGACCATTTTTTTAACTTGAGCGATACCTGTCTACATTGGATAGAAAATGTGCAAAAAGAATTTAGGGAAAAAGGAGACTGCCTTCCACCCGGGGGCATCATGGAGAACTAGAGAAATCATGGGGTGGGGGTCATAACATAGGTGCAGGGAGCTGAATGGTGGCCCCCACATGTGTGTCCATGTACTAATCTCCAGAGCCAGAGACTACGGCCTTGGTTGAAAAAGGGATTCTTTGTAGACATAAGCAAATTAAGGGTCTTGAGATGAAGACATCCTCCTGAAGCCACCAGGATGGGCCTTAAATCCAATCTTTATAAGCTTTAGGTTGGAGACGGACAGGAGACATTAACGTAACCACAGGAGCGATGCTGTCACAAGTCAAAGGATGTCAACCGTCGCCAGGAGGTGGAAGAGGCAAAGAATAATGCCTCCCAAGAGGCCTCGGAGGAAATGCTGCCCCGTTGGTGCCTTCATTTGGGGCGTCTGGCCTCCAGAACAATGAGAGGATACGTTTCTGTTCTTTTAAGCCACCCGGTTGGTGTAATTTGTTACAGCAGCTACAGGAAACGAATAAATACAGTGGGTATTTATTCAGGTCCTGACACCAGAAAACGTCAGCACCAGCTGACCCTTGACAAAGGCTGAAGAGGCTCCAGTTGGCTGGAAGTACATATAAGGCTGGTGCACCATCCCTTTTGGTCATCATTTCCCCTGTCTCCTGTGCCTTTACCATGTCTTTGGGGATATTCTCTCTCCTCCCTTGTGTGGGTCTGTCAATCAAGGCCACTTATAGTTAGTCCCCTACCAAGAAGAGAGCATGTAGCCCAAAGCTGGTCCGCCAGGCTCCGTCTCCCACATCACAGACTAGAGTGGAAACCATTTCACAGGAGTGCCCCACATCCGGGTTCTATCACAGGGCCCTGGACCCCGAGGGCTGCCTTTTTTTTTGAGTCACCTGTCCAGGCTCCCGGCGACCCTGCGAGCTCTCCCCTTGAGCTTTGCAACTGATGTCTTTGTTGTCCTGGTTCATCACAGTGGCTTCCAGCCAAAGAGTGACAGCCCACCAAGGGAAGAGAGAGGCTCCGGAGATGAGGGGAGTGACCCTTGATTCACTTCTCCCAGGTGTGGATAGAAAATCCAGGGAGACACAGGTTGGCTTCGTGCTTTATGTCAGTAGCTAATTCTTTACATTAAGGGCCCTTCTCACAGTCCCTGCCCACACGAGGCTGCAACCTAAGCTTATGGACCTTTAAATCGGCAGGGCCTGGTGCACACTAAGCCTCGTTGATATTTGGCAACTTACACACTGGACATGGACTGTGGAATCTATTATTCTCAGGAAGGTCACAGTCCAGTCAAAGCTGGCCTTGGGGGAGGGTGCGAGCCCATCCATGGAGGGCCTGAGCAGATCCTGCAAATAATAGCAAAGACGGTCCGCTCGGGCTAACGGCCACCCCCTCTCTGTTTGAATCCGCAGGGACCTCAGGCTCCGTTTAGCCCAGGGGTGACAAACACCTGGCTCGCAGCTACCTTACGCGGGTCAGGGCAGACATCACTAATCCACTGCAGCACTCCCTCCCTCTGAACCCAGTGCTATTTCAGAGTCTTTTCCCAAGCAAGGCTCCCTGCAGTGCCTACTAATTGAGCTACATTAGCACACAACCTACTTATCTTCCAAAATCCTCCTTTGACAAATGGAGACTCGAAGAAGAAGAAGAGGACTGGACATCATCCAAAGTCATTCGACACGTGCGTGGTAGAGGGGAGAAGGCCCCGGGCCCCTGGCTTCCAGCCTCAGAAGCCTTGTGTCACCCTCTGGAGAGACTGCTTCCTTACCAGGCATTCTTCGCCCTTCTACTTCTGCATTCTCCAGCCAACCAAGCCCTAAAGATTGTAGTGTTTACTTTAGCGAACGCGCAAATCTGGTCTCCAAAGGATGAACATTAATAAAATATGCGCTCTAACTCTATGTAACAAGGAAAATATAGAATACATTTTCTATTCCCATTGATCCTCGGGCCACTGGCAATCCACCAACAATTGATTTAGCCATCTGATTAGTTTGGGGGGAAAAAACATTATAGTTTAATGGGGTATATATAATTCTAAGTTACTGCTTTGAAGTTGAACCAAATATTAAAATGACCTCTTTTTATGGATGCTGTAGAGCTATGAAGCTTTATAATTGCAGCCTGGCTTTTTGTCCGTGATTCGGACCCAAGAGGCAATTTCTGCCATGCCGACTGCACGGGCCTGGTGGCAGCCAGGTCAGCCAGCCCCCTAGCAAGCAGAAGGGCAGAGGTGCCGGGGCTGGCTTGTGCACCCTGTGCCACATTTACTGTCCCAGCTCTCAAATCTTTCGCTCCTCCCTGTCCCCTCTGCTAGGGCCTGAGGCCATGGCACCATGGTCAATGACCTGACCTGGGCAGGAGCATTGGGACAGGTGTCCCTCTTGACCCCCTCCCATCCATTATTCTTGGGGCAATGGGAGCAATTCCTCTCACCACCTAAATCAGAGCAGGCCAGGCCATGGCCAGGCCACCGCTTAAAACCCACCCATTGTCCCCCTTCACTCAGAGCAGGGGGCGCCAATTATGCCCAAGGGTCAGATCTGTTCCTTGTTCTCATAAATAAAGTTTTATTGGAACACAGCCTCTGCTACAACCAAGGAGGAGCGCAGTGGCTGTGACAGAGGACTTCTGTCCTGCAAGGTCTAAGTTATTTTACTCTGGCTTTTGACAGGAAAAGCTTGCTGACCTCTGACCTTACCAAAATGGAAATTCTCCTCCCTCTGCAACCTGGCCTCTGCCTGCTTTTGGCTCCTCCCTCTCCTCTGCTCAACTACCTGATTAGCCTTCCTATCCTTCCAAGCCCTAAAACCCAGTGCTGCCCCAGGGCCTTTGCCCTTACTCTTCCCTCTGCCTGGAAGCTGGCTCACCTGACTGTTGCATGGCTGACTCCTGCCCTTCTTTCACGTCTTAATGAAAATGCCTGAATGGAAGAACCATGGACATAGACAACAAGTGGGACTGACTTTGCCAGGGTGGGGAGAGGGTGGGTGGGGAAGGGGACAGAGGGGAGTCAAAAGGGGATGAATGTAATACAACAACAATAAACTTAAACTTAAAAAATAAAATAAAGTCAAAAAAGAAAAAGAAAGAAAAATGCCTGAATGGCCTTTCTGAACCATCTAACCATGCTCCCCTAGGTCAAACTTGTACTCATTACCTTCATTCATTTTCTTCAAAATGAAGGTAAGAATAAACTTTATCTTCCAAACCAGGAAGCTTTGGGATGTGGAAGGGGACACTATTAGTACCTACGTTTGAGCAGCAGACAGAAGGAGCAAGACACCATGACACACCCCATGACTAACTTCCCTCCTGCCCTTGGTCTGGGAACTGGGCTTTGGGACCATCTCAGGCATCTCATGTCATCGCCTCTGGATGTCATGATTCACCATGGAGAGCAACCCTACAGGGTGAAAGAATCTGGGGTACCGCTCTCGCCCCAGTGAGGGCTGGGGCTGGGATGGGGAGGAGGCCACAGGAAACCCAGCCCCTTCCTACCTCCTCCTCCGGTCTCCTCCACGGCGCACCTAACGGGCCGCCTCTCATCCTCATTCAGATACATATTGTATTGGCTGAGAAACATCAAAGGGGCCGTGTCGTTACATATTCTATTTCTGAGAGGAGAAGAAGCAACCCCTTGCTTTATTAACATGGCAAATGTTGACTCTTGTAATGAAAAATGCACAAACGCCAGGCGATTTTTGATGAATAGGTAATAGAGAGGAGGGCCCCGAATGCAGAGAATTAATTTCTCTTTGGTGCCTCCATAGCAAGGATGCGGAATTCCTGCGTGAGGCTGTCCTGCCTTCCAGAAAGGTCCGTGTGGGCCTTGAGACCCCGGTCCCCAGACATGGGCCCAGCCTGGGGAGACCACGCCTGGCCAAGCATCTCAGGAAGTAACTCCTGACAGCCATCAACTCAAAGAGCCCTACGAGTTAAGTGTAACCACCCCTATTTTCCATGAATGGAAACTGAGGTCAGAATCGGGTTACTATGTGGCCCCACAATGAGCCACTAGATTTTGAGCCTGGAACCCTGCCCTGGGAAGACCAGCCGGGGAGGAGCTGGCCAGTTTAGGAAGTCCTTTCTCCCTGCACAAAGGAGGTGATGGAGGGAAATCATGGCGACAGGCTTTCCTGCTTCTTCATGTCCGTTCTAGCGTGGTACCCACAACCCAGCGGCCCGTGAGGCGTGTTTGTCAACCTCAGAAGTCGGACCTAGTCTTTCCAGGGTTTTAAAAGACTCCGGTTCGAGTCCTGGTGTGTCTTAGTCCTGAGACCTAGGAAAAGAGATGTTACCTTGCTGAGCTGCCTCAGTTTCCCTGACAGTCATCCCCGTCATGGCATGGGGAGCCCAGGCCTCCAGCAGGCAAGGAAGCAAGCGGAGCCCAGGCTCTCTGACTTCAGAAGGAAGAGCTGAAGTTAATGATGCCCCTGCCCTGAGACGGGTGCTCGATGCAGAGGACTCAGCTCTCACAGCAGAAAGAGGCGTATTTCCCAGGAAGCCCTAAATCTTCTCGGTGGCATCAGATGCTGTTGCTGATTGAGATCGTTCAAGTGCACTGTTTATCCCTTAGGTTGGTTTTCTGGGTTCTGAATACAAAGGTTTAATCCAACGCCCCCAGCTTTTTTCCCCCCTCCCTCTTACCCTCGCCCGAGTATTTGTTCCAGTTGCATTTTTCAAACCATTTACCGTCTAGAGGGTAAGTGGAGTGACACAGCTCGTAAGGCGCCCATGAATGGGAACCACGCTCTGCAGCGCGAGTGGAATGAATTAGTGTCTGTCACCAGCAAAATGCAGCTCCCCGGGAGGCAGGGGCTGCACACGCAGGTGCCGCGCTGGAGTGGCCAGGATTACACTTACTTGTCATTTATCAAAGAGCACTTGAAAGCCCCTCACAGGGTTTAACTCGGCATGAAGAGGGGCTGCATGGCGCTCAGGCCCTGGCAGAGGACGGCGATTATTGAGCTCCAATGCCTGACCCCCGACTGCGGTGTCCTGACAGAAGCTGCAAGTCTTCACAGGCACTGGGGAGGGATGGCCAAGCGAGGGATGTTCCAAGTGAGGGGATACGGCTTCCCAGGATGAGGCAGGCAAGCAGGGGGCTTCAGGGGACAGATTAGGTGGCACACAGGAAGGCTGAGGACTTTGGGAAGGCGGTGGGCAGGAGGGCAGGCAAATCACAGGACAGCCCATGAGCGGACGTGCCTTCATTGAGGTTGCCCAGAAAAGAGTGGGCCCCACAGAGCCCTGAGCCTGTGGTCGGCCCATGGGTACCGCTTGGAACCATCCAGAAAAGTCTGCCCGCCCCTAGTGATCTCCCCTATTTGCTTGACATGGTGCCTACAACGTCCCGTGGGTGAGGGTTCCTTTAGGCTAAGCAGTATCCTTTCCCAGCAGAGTGTGAAATCAGAACCCTGTGGGAGACCCAGCCGAGTCACTGATGCCCCCTGAAAATAAATCCTTGGGCCGTGTTAGTGAAAAACTTCAATTCCCCTCCTTTCCCTCAGCTTGATGTCCCTCCCTCCCTCTAGTGACAGATTTCTCAGCTGTGGCCCCATGGACATGTTGGTTCTTTGTTGGGGGAGAGGAGAAACTGTCCAGTGCCTTGCGTTTAGTGTCCCTGGTCTTTGCTTTGCCAACTAGATGCCAGTAGCACCCACTGTCCAAGTCGTGACCATTGACAAATGGTCCTGACATTGAGAAATGCCCCCCGATCCCTGGTCCAGGTTTAGGAACAGCCCCCCCTCCCCTAGTTCGGCAACTGGCCCTAGGGTAATACCTCTCAGTAGGTGTTAGAATCATCTATTTTTCTCACTTTAAATTTACAATAATTTTTCATCACATTTATCCATTTTAATGGCATTTAACATCAAAAGAAGGAAGCCAACCTAAGGGAGTTGCTCAACTTTCCACTAAATATTTGCTCTAAGACCTGTGGGTTCCAAGACCTACCTAAAGTGAAGGGAAAAAGGATGACAAAAAACGTTGGAAGGTTAACATCGCTTTCTTTCTTAAGCTACAAACTTTAACTTTCCATAGTACCTATAAACTCCCTGCCCATTTATCCTCCTTCCCAAGTCTCCTCCTCTCTGCTTGTTATGGGTTGAATTATATCTTTCAAATCCATATGTTTATGTTCTAACCCCAATAACTCCACGATGTGACTTTATTGGGCAGTAAGGTTCTTGCAGGGGAAATCAAGTTAACATGAGGTCCACAGAGCAGGCCCTAATTCAACGTGACTGATGTCTTTATTAGAAGGAGACACTTGGACATGGAGACACACACGTACACAGGGAGCATGTCGTGGGAAGGGAAGGTGGGGGTGGGACACCACAGTTTGCCAACAAGCCACTAGACATCATCAGGAGCCTAGTCCCCTGACATGTTGGTCTCCAACTTCCAGGCTCCAGAGAAGGGAGGCAAATTTCAGTTGTTCAAGTCCTAGCAAACCAATGCACCACTGATCCTTGTTCTTTCTAGTTACCAGTGTTTTTATGGTTCAGGTCAGCAATAGGCATGCCCTTCTGCGCCACGATCTCCACAGTTCCTTAGTTTGAGTTTCTGTATTAAAATGGGGGTAAAGCACCCCCCCGCCCCGGTCCTTTCAATTACTTCTCATCCCAGAATTCTTCTGGGCCTGCACAGTGATGCTTCCACATCTCTCTGGGCACCCTGTCCTCACTTCTGGTCTCTCTGATGACTGACTGCCCCTTGGTTCAGGAGGGTGGACCTTCTGTACAGAGAAAGTGACCCCCACGTGAAGTGCAGTGAGGGGTGTGTGGTACCTGCTGTGCTTTGTTCAGATACAAGAGGGACGGTCTGGGGACATGGACATGGCCTTGCTCCATTGAAGTCCAAGCTTATCTATAGCTTAACATAGCTGCAGTTGTTTTATGTCGATTCTAAGGGAGATGAGCAGAGAAAAATGACTTTTATGATCATTAGCTAAAAGTCTGCTCATTATTATTATAACATTTAGCTCTGATGATAAAATAACTGTGCTCACTCTTCCAACCTTTGTGAAACAGAAGGAAAAGGAGAAGAAGAAAGCTATACACCTGTCACCCAGAGGGAACCCTGATGACCTCAGGGCCATGTCTTCCAGGCTAGGTAGCGACCTAGGACAGGCAGCAGGGCCCGGGAGCTCACAGGGAGTCCTGTTAGTTCCGTGTGGTCGGGAGGAATTCATTTTGCTATGCCTTTTCCATGCAGGAAGCAAGAACAATTTAGAATAAGAAAAAGAAAAAGAACATGACAGACACTTGTTGACCTCTCTACACACATTAACTAAGTTAATCCTTATAATAATAATGTGAAGTGGACCCTACTGTTGTCATTTCTGTGTTACAGATGAGGGGACTGGGGCTCAGAATGGTGACATGACTGACACAGCTAGAAGAAGCAGCAGAAGGTGGAAACCACCCAAGTGTCCACCCATGAACGAATGGATAAACAAAATGTAGCATAGTCGTATGATGAAATATGAAAGGAAAGACGTCCTGACTCACGCTGTGACATAGATGAAGAACCTGGAGGACATTAGGCTTGGGGTGGAATAAGCCAGTCACGAAAAGACAAATCTTGTGTGATTTCACTTACCCGAGGTTCCCGGAGTAGCCAAAGTCATGGAAACAGAAAGTAGAACGTTGGTCGCCAGGGGCTGGGGAGGGGAAAGGAGTAAAGAATTTGTGTCCTTACAATAAGTATAGAGTTTCAATTTTACAAGATGAAAAATGTGCTATGGCTGGTTGGTGGGAACGGCTGCACAATATTACGCACGTACTTAAGACCCACCGAGCTGTCCCCTTGAAAGTGGTTAAGATGGTACATGTTATGTTATGTATTTCATCACAGTTATTTTAAAATGTTTAAGTGGAGGAAAATGAACTCAACCATGGGAGAGGGCACTGGAACCAGAGGAAATGCAGCAGAGAGCCTGGCGCCCACCGGGGAGGATGGCCCCAGGCTGGCTGCAGGAGAGGGGAGCAACCCCTTCCTGTCCACTGGGGGGCTCCCATGCAGTCACAAAGTCCAGACGCAGGACCCTGGGGTCATGAGGAGACCGAGACAAGGGGCTGGGGTAGTTTCTCAGAGACAAAGTGTTTGATGGCTGGAATTTAGACTGGCAATGCTGGAAGAAAGATGGAGATCATTCAAATCAATGTCATGCACTATAATGTCCTTGAGGGCTAGCTGGACACTTTGTGGTCCATTGCAAGTGTTATATGTAAGGTTCATGATCACTCATGTCTGTTGGAGGGCAACTCAACAGGGGTTAATGCTGCTTCCTGCCCTATGCAGAATTGCCTGTATGTTTATCACTCATGCTTTGATTTATTCATTCGTCTGTAAGGGACCCAAGTCATTCATTCATCATTCAGATATATGAAGATAGAAGACGAGAGAGAGAGAGAGAGAGAGAGAGAGAGAGAGCGCATGCTCTTGACTATATGTTGACATTTTCCTAGGTGTGAGAAGCAAAGCAGACACAATCTCTGTTCTGTAAAACCTAACCCTCCTGTGGGAGATACAGACATGTATCAGGTGAAGAAATGGAAACTGCAGCTGAGACAAGGGTTGTGCTGAAAAGTCACCTGGCACATGGAGTGCCCACCAATGGAAGGGGTGATGTGCTCAGGCTACAGGAACACCTTCTCTCTGGGAAGATGTTTGAGCCAAGATCTGGGACATGAGCAGGAAAAGAAAGCGACATCCTGGCAGTAGGGGAAGTATGTGCAAAGGCCCTGTGGTGAGAGGGAGCATACAAGAACAATAATATGAAAGAAAAGTTCAGAGCAGTGGACCCTGAGAGTGAGAGACAGGGGCCTGCAAATTGAAAACCCTTTTAAGAAGTTCTATTTTAATAGGGGAAATGCCTCTAACCAAGTTACACCCTAGTGATGGTATAAGGCACCATGCAGTACTTGGAGAAAGAGAGATGATGTACTAGGACATCCAAGTAGAATAAACATCATGGGTAAAGGCCTAGAGTGGGACTGAGCATGGAAGGCCACCTGCCTGGCATGGAAACTCTAGCCAATCACTTGGATGGAGCCCTCTGTTATTTCCCCTTTGCCTTCCTTGCCCTTAGTTCTGGGGAGCCACCAGTATCAGCTTCCTCCTCATTTCCTCCTGGCTTCTGGAATCTCAAGAACTAGCCAGGGACTTTCACAGGTTTTAGGCAAACTTCCGTGTCCTATGGGGTGAGGCTTAGAAAGACTGAGCTCCTGGAACTCAGAACTCAGCCCTCTCCACCCAGCTCCACGGCCGAGCTCAGCTCTTTGTTGAGAAGACTCTGCCCAGACCTGAGCTTTCTCTTTCCTTCTCACCACAGCTACCTTGAGGTCTTTACCCCACACAACCTGGTTGAAAACTGTCCTTCTGTGGAAGGCCAGATACTCCTGTACCACAGGTCCTTGGATGACATTATTTCATCCAATATCACTTTGTTATAATATCAATAAGATACCGTAGGACGTTAACTTTGGTTTATATTAATTAGCCTATGGTAAATTGGTTTTATTATACATCATTTTGCTTAAAGTCACAGAACCTATTGATGATGTTGAGGACTGGCTGTGTTTCATCAATTTTGAGATGATCTTGGTGGGGTTTTTTGTTTTTGTTTTTGTTTTTTTACATTTTAATATCATTGAACTTGAGATCAATGTTGGTGAGAGCAACCATGACATCAATGGTGTGACCTTCACATGGGCATCAAAATGTACACAAGGGTGTCATTGCTTAGAAGAACATCCCACGACAGCAGAGAAACATCCTTTGAAGAAATCACCAACATCAATGGTCCTCAGCTCAGCGCACTTGGGATTTGAATATGAAGGGGGTTCCGGAACACCTGTGCCAATTTATTATACTTAGATTTTCCTTTTCATGTGTGCGAACGAACGATCTGGGATAAAAAAACAAAAATCTATGTTTATGTAAGTATGAGAGAGCCCTCTCATTAAGGCGGAGATGAAAATTCTAAGTGATTAAAGAAGTCCTATAGGTACTTTTGTTGGAATTGACGCTCCGCTTTCTTCGTACATAAAATAATGATGCCTTTTACAATGGATGGAGTCAATAAAACGCGATAAAGTGCAGTAAGAAATGTTAACGCTGTTTATCACCTTCTATCCCTCCACCCCACACGCACAGGATATCCTCTGCTCAGTCTTAAACATCCAGCTAGAGCTTCATAAAAGCTCTTAGAATTGACTCCCGTGAATACCCAGCCACCCCTTCCCACTGATCCTCACACTATCCAATAGCGGGAGGGGAATGTGTTTGGGGCTCTCAGAAAATAAATCATCAGGAGAGCACACGAGGGGGAGCGGAGTCGATACGGGAGGTTAATTTATTGAAATATTAATTAGAGTTTGTTCTCGGCCTTCCCCTTGGAGCAAGGAGGCGGGCTTTGTAATTCTTGGCCTCAGGAGTTGGAGCCAAGCTGCCAACAGACGCTGCCTGAAGTTAGAGGCTCTTCTGATGTTTTGGAAAAATTATTGAAGACATGGGGTTGTTAGGGTGGGCCGGGGTGTCTCCCGGGAGCCTTAACTTGGGAAGGAGGGGGCTGGCCTGCGGCTGGGTCGGGGATGTGCGGAGACTGCTGGAAAGCACGACCTGTTCCCCCTCCCCACACCCCGACTCCCCCCTCCGCTGGCCTACCTGCGGGCCCAGCTCCAGAGGCTGGACCCCGGGACCCTGGCTCCCAGCCTCCCCACCAGCACGGGGGTCTCACATGGGAGCCTTGAAACCTATGGGGACTCGCAGGCTGGCACAGGGGGCCCTTTGCCCTGTGCCAGCTCCACCCGGGGTTCCAGCCCCTCTCAGGAGGCGGGGGTGGAGAACTCAATGTATCTGAAGTGAGAGATCCCCACGAGTCTCCAAGTTAGAATTAAGGGGATGTCCAGAAAGCGAAAGAATGCTCTATTTCGCGCACATTTGGGTTCGTAAGCAGATCTACAACACGCCACACGGGGAACACGGCCTGCTCCCCAGGTTCACTTCGCTGGGAACTGCCTTGCTCTTCCTGCGCATGGAGTCCCTTCAGACGCTGCTGGAAAAGAAGAACTTCCACAGGCGGGAAGGCTGGGGCTCCCCACATCACCTGCCGCCCGAAGACCACTTTCAGGGGCTTGGTGTCACGTGGCCCTCGAAGGCCAGCTCCCCACCCCCAGGGCTGTTTGTAAACTCCCTTCCAGAGCAGCTCCCCTTGAAGAGAGTTGCTACACAATCATTACAAATTGATTGCAAAAGAGCTAACAATCATGATTAAATCATTAAATTCTTGTCTACGCTTCAGAGAGCGGTGAGAAAATTAACTTCCCACCAACCTCATTTTTTCCTGAACATGAAATAATGATTTTCTGCCCGTCTAATTACAAAGCCAACATCTGATCAAGCCAGCATCCAGAGGGGATTATCACAGGCACGAGTATTAGACCTCATTACCAGCTTGAGTGCAAAATTATTACATCTTGTAATTGGATGGTGAGATTTATATACAGATCGGCCCGGTTTCTGTAAGATTGTAATTACAAGCTTCGTTGGTTAGCTACTTATCACTCAGCACAGAAGAGAGGAAAATAAGCAACAGAAAAGGCATTTCATTAACCCATAACCCTATCAAGGAAAAGCCACTGTAACACCCATGTCTGCATTAGGGAGAACAGCTAAATTCACAGATGAAACAATTTATTATACTCTTTGCAAATGGGATTGCGTTTGGTTTAACCCCTCATGAACTCTTTGGGTGAAGTGTCTGAACACACCATTCATTTTATAGACAACTAGCTTCAATACAGTAATTATAAGGGGTAACTGACTGAGATAAATGCTCACCTGCTTAGAGGCAGTTGATTAGAGATACAATTGCCCGGCACTGGGTGCTGAGTGCTGGGTGCTGGCACCCAAGGCCGAGGGCTGGGACCCCCTGGGCTTCCCGGGAGCGGCTGGGAGGGGGCAGCACCCCACCCGGCCGGTCTGCTTGGAGGAAAGGGCTCCCTGGTCCTTCAGGCTTGGCTGCTTCTGCTCAGGGCCAGGTTTTAGCACACTGCCAGGGCATTGCCACCGTTTAACAATTTGAGAGGTGCTGGTGTGGAACGCCCAGGTTTAAATACAGCCTGGTGAAGGCTCCGCCATGCTCCAGGTGCACGACCTAAATTAAATGTTACCTTTTCACGTGTGTATGGCCCAACAATGGGGCTCACACAAAAGTCGGCTCAGCAGGGTGTGAAGCCCAAGAGGCTGTGACACCGGCGGCAGCGGGTGACGCTTCAGGCTCCCGACCCGACAGCGGCCTCTGCATGGTTTATTTCGTGACGCGTGGAAGTTACCAGGAATTCAGACATTGGTGTGCCTAAATAAAGTTTTATTAGGACACGGACACACGCAACCTTTCTGGGTTGTCCGTGGCTGTTCTCCGATACAATAGCAGAGGCACAAAGCTGAAAATGTTTACCATCGAGACCCTTACTGAAAACTATAGGGACTCCTGCCCCGCTCAGGTTCTCATTCATCTCATCATTCCTCGGTTGGTTGATTTCTTCAGTGAACCCTGGCTTGGCACCAATCGCAGGCCATCAGGGACCAGGTGCTGGGAACCCACGCTGAGATCCTGCCCTCCAGGATCTCACAGTGTGTGCGGGGGAACAGATCTGCACACAGTGAGGGCTTCGGCACTGAGCATCCATTGTCGCTCCTTCTTCTGGCCACGGTGGCCTGGATTTCTTCAGGGGAACCAGCCTCACCTTGACTCATGTCAAGTCAGACCGATATGCTGGTTGAGTGCCTGGGGATCAGGGAGGACATCCTGGAAGAGGTGACATTTGAAGCCAAATCGTGAATGCAGAATGGAAGGCAGCCTTGAGGAAGAGCACTTGGCGAAGTCTAAGAGCCTTCAAGGCGGAGGTACTAGAGATTTTCAGGACCCTGGAGACTAGCACATCTTCAATATGAACAAGGCTGCATGTAAGGGCTCAAGAGAAGAGCAGGCAGGTCCAGCAGTCCTGGGCGGGCCTGGCTAAGGACTTCAGACTTTGCCCTAAGCACACTCAGAAGTTACTAGAGGGGCGTGGCACCTCTAGTAGGTGTCGGAAGATGACTCCTTTGGGTTACTCTCACCAGCAAATGCCACATCAACATCATGTACCCCTGATATGATGCACCAAGAAAGACACAACCTCGTTTTGGTGGTATGTGTGCCAAAAAATGGCATAGCCTTAGCTCGCTCATGAGAAAACAGTAAACAAATTAAATTAATAGACATTCCACGTGAGGCCTGACCAGTGATCTTCACAAGTCCGAAAAGGTAGGGAACTAAGAAAACTCAAAGACGAAACACCATGTGGGATTCTACACTGAGTTCTAAAATGGCATTAGGGGGGGAATTTGAACAGGTCTGTAGTTTAATCGATACTTTTGTATTAATGTCATTACTGAGTTTTGATCAGCGTACTTTGGTTCTATAGCTGTTAACAGGAGGGGGAACTGGGTGAAAGGCGTGTATGAACTTTGGGCTCCATCTAAAATTACTTTAAAATGAACGATTTAAAAAATCAGGTGACAAAACACGTGCCATGAAAGCCATATTTTTACACTGGCACACCCTCAACGCTTGCACGTGTTTATAAAGTGTCCAGAACTATCACATAACGTGTAAGACTGGCCCCCTCTGGAGAAAAACGTTGGGCATGAGAGGGAGACTTACCTTTTGTTGTATTCCCTCTTCCACTGCTTGAATTTTCTACATGTAAGTTTCATAATGAGAACACAGAGGAAAATGTGTACATGGAAGCAATTGGATGTCAAAGAAAAGATGATGCCTTGGACCGTCAAAGTCTCCACATGCGTCAAAAGATGATGTAGGTAGAGAGTACATCAGAGGGACAGAAAGGCTGGTGATGGGGTGGCAGTTTGTACTATGGTCCTGGAAGTTCCGAACGTGACAGTAAGCTGCACGAAAGGTGTGCTGTTTTTGCAACTTTTCCACAGTTTGTGATGATTTAAGTTGTTTCCAGGGCAGAAGTGATGGAGGTGGTTGATCTGTAGATGGAGTTAGGAAATGTTATGAAGACAAACAGGACTTGTTTGTGGACTGGATGAGAAGGAAGAGAGGCAGAGGGTCAGGGTGGACCCACAGGTATTGGTCTGGGTTGTGATCTCACTTTCAGAGATAGGTTGGGAGGAGCGGCTGGGGCCATAACCCAGTGTTCTGACTTGGGTGTCATGGGACAATGGCAGAACTGGAGGGCATCCAGGAAGGGTGCCTGCTGATACTTTTGGATGAAAAGCAGCCAAAAAGGGTCAAGGCCAGAGGGCACATTCAGGAGCCCCTTGTCAACCCAGTGTTCTCACGATAATGGCAGCTGGACTGAGAACAGGGAATGACTCTTTCACTCAGTTGATTGGGAGAAGGGACAGGCAAGAATCCAACTCCCTGCTGTCTTCTGTCCAATACGCATTGCATGTGCCCTTGACATCCAAGCACTCAGTAAGGAAAGCAAGCATAGATGGTGTCATCTTGAATATGGAAGGCCAGCACCCGCTAACCCTTCTCCTATTTCAGTACCTCCTGGGAAGTCGGCAGGTTCGCTGCTGGTCCATACTTTGCTGTCATTGTCCGGAGCTGGTCTACTATTTTGCTAATGATGTGAATGTTTCCGTAGTGTTTCAGAATGTTTTCTAGGGACATTATTTCATTTGATTCTCTGTAAGCCCTGAGATGAGATTATCCTTATCCCGGCGTACAGGTAAGGAAACCGAAGCTCAGAGAAGTTAACTGACTTTCCCAAAGTCACACAGCTGGTAACTGGCAGTTAGCCCTTGACCTTGCATCTTACCCCAAGCTCATGCTGCTTCGTTAGAGCAGGCTGCCTGCCCTGGAGCTGAACAAACGAACTCTTGGCTCATAAATCTTAAACCTGTCCCACTGCCGCCACCAGCACCAAAAGCAATCCAGGAATTTTGAGGAGGGCCTGCTGTCAGGTGGAGTCTAAAAATGTCACATCAATCTTAATTTCCACTCCAGGGAGATGCGGTCAAGTGGCTTCAAGCATGGGCTGCTGAGGCTGGCGTGCCTAGGTTTAAAACCCGGTTCTTCTTAGTAGCTGTGCGTAAGGTGCTTAATCTAGAAAACAAAGGTGATATCCCTCACATGATGAGGGTCATCAAGACAACCGTACAGAACAACATCCCTTATCTTGTGCACAGAGAGGGTCTCAACAAAGTGATGCCTGTGATAAAAATATGTCACCTACATAGAGGGCTGCTGGCAGATTTCTGTAAGGGGACGCCGGCCTAGCATGGAAGGAGCTCACGCGGTGAGTGTTGACATTACTGTCATTGACCTTATTAGAGCGAAAATGCCCCAAACGGCGAGGCTAGTAGAGAAGTGATTCCTGAATGAGTTGATTGTTCTTCTCAGCTAGAGAATGAGCCTCAGACCTCACACCTAGGTAAAGGCAAAACCTCTGTCTATCCTGGAATCGAGGGTGACAGTTTCCCATGACCATAAAGCAGGAGCCCCGACCTGGGTCCTAAGCTGCTTGCTGTTTCCTTCTTGTCCTCACTGCCTCCTTCTCCCTTTCTCCCTTTCACCATCCCGGCCAAAGTCAGTAGCGGATGATTGCCTTGAACGTTGGACTTTTCTGCCCACTGCTGATGGACGGGCAGCCTTGTGAACACGAAGCCTGTCCTGGTGGCAGGTGGTCGTGTTGGCCGGGTCTCCTGAGGCAGTGAGATGATGGGCTGTCACAACTGGGGCAGGCATGGGGGTCAGGGGGGCTGGCGAGCTCCTGTGGTCGGTGAGGTGAGCCCCTTCCTGCCTGGATTGGCAAAGCCGTCCCTCCGGTGTGAAAACATGTGGAAGCCATTGCGCCCGTCCGGCCAGCTGTGGTGTCCGACCACACACGAGGGATGGTCAGAGGTATTTAAAACAGGTCTTTCTGCCCCTGGTCCCAAAAGAACCCACTCAGCCACCCAATGGAAAACCATGGGCACGTCTTAATTTCCCACGTTACCTGGGAGGGTATCTATTACTGACAAAACCGCAAATAACCTCGGATGTGAGGAGTCACTCCCGTTCTTGGGAGCCTCTGCTGGGTGCCTGACACATGTCTGGCTTCACTGGCCTGGTGCCCCAACCCCTAGAGCTAAGGAAGGCGGGGCCATGAGGAAGAGTTGGGGAGGGGAAGAGCCTGCCTAAGCCTGGGGCTCCCGCCCCGCTCTGTCCACCCCAGCGGCCAATCAATACTGGCTTACATTTTATGAGACAAGGAGTTAACTTGTTCAATTACAGGGGAGACAGCTCTATTCTTTCGTAACAAGTAATCTGAGTAGGGAAATCGATCCTCGGCGGCCCTGCACATGCTGGCTAATTTTATATTATCCTTGGCCAATGGGCAAGCGCACAGTAATGGGCTTGTTGTTGCAGTTCATTAGGGGAGGGGGGATCGATAGTGAGACCATCTGAGGCTCAGCATCAGGGCCAGGGTGGTAAGGGGGGTGACGGGGGGCACCTCATGCCCAAACATCGCTGACTACTGCTGTAACCACGAAGAAAGGACCGCTTTGAGGGTGCAGGCTGAGTGAGACTCCCTGCCACCCAAGCTCCTGTGTCCCCCAATGAACAAACTCCAGAAAGAGGCATCCTTGACCTCCCAGTGAATGCGACATAGAGGAAGGCGCAGTCCCCAGCCGTTGCAAGGCCTGGCTTGCGACCACCACATTTTCCCTGCTGTTCTTGCAAGTGGCCTTTGGACAGAACCCAAGTTTGGCCTGGCAGGGGAGCCTCCTTGGCACCTGGATGGGCCCAAGCACTCAGTCCTGTTCTCCTTCCTGCATGGGCGGCCATGAGCTCTGTCCTTCAAGGGCTGAGCCACCAAGACACGCTGTCCCAGCTCTCCCTGGTTCCCCTGGCAGGGATTTCATCTCTCTGGACCAGTGGCTTCAGTGTCAGGCCTAGATCTGACATTTGGGCGGTTCCTATTTCCTCCCCATGATGGAAGTGGCTAGTTCCCATTCCAGGTTTCATAACCTGGTCTGCTGTGCACCCCCACAGGCAGTTTAGAAGCTGCACTTGTGACACGCATGGCTGGCACTGTAGCAGCTCCTTGTGTGGTCAGGTGTATCATCAGACCTTTCGACTTACTCATCCTATGGTTTAATATCTGCTACAGGTGAACTCTAGGCCAGGTGTTTAATACGCATTGTCTCATTCAACCCTCAAGGGGGTCTCTGGTATTATCCCATTATCCAGCTGAGTAAACTGAGGCTCAGAAAGGAAAAACAATGGGCTTGGGACACATTGCTAGGAAAAATCAGAGCCAGAGTTTTCACTTTGTCTCCCTGGCAGAAGCCATGCTCTTTTACTAAAGTCTCTGCCTTTCCAGTTAGCCTGGTGCCTCGCATACTCATGTAGAATGGGAATGAGGTTTTTTTTATATTAAATGCACATATTTGTCTACGCTGCTTCCCCATGAAGCACGTGTCCCTGTAGTCACCACCACTATATGTGCAGGGGCACAGCAGAGCCAGTGCTGTGCAGAGCAGCAAAACAGCTCAATTTTCATAGAGCAGAGCTGTGAAAACAGCACAGCTGTGAGGCAGCTCTGGGACCAGGTGGCCCTGGGGCCAGACCCCTCTCTGCTAGACAGCTCTGCTCTGCTCTGCTCTGCTCCATGCTGGTCCTCTCTGCTCTGTACCAGCTGTGCTCTGGCTGTGCTGCTCTGCTCAGGCGAGATGGTGGTTCAGCTCAGTCATGGAAGCACAGCTTTGTCTCCAGTGGAAAGGGAAAGTGCCCTTCTGGAGCCAGAAGGAATTGGCTTACATAGACCCAAGACCCTGCCTCTGGTCCCCAGTTGGTCTGTCCTTATGCAAATGAGGACTCCAAATCCTCAAAGTTTGATTGCTCCAAAAGGCATCATCCTGATTGGTCAGAAGAGAGCCACTCCAGGTGGTCGGAGCTGCACAGCTTTGATTGGCTAAAGAAACCCTTGCTCCTATTGGTTGAAATAAGATTCCAGGAATTCCTTTATAAGAGCTGACACAGAGGGCAGGGACATAGTACAGGCTGGCACTTCAATGCAGGCATGCCCTTGAAGTGCAGTTTGTGTGAGAGGCCCCTGTGCAGAAATGGCTACTAGATTCTGTTGTTTTTTCATTTCAGCCCAGTAAACCACCAGAAGCCCTTCTTAGTGTCATTCAGGGTTCACAATATGTACTAATTAAATGTATGTAAATGTACTTATGTATATTAGCTTATATATATAAATTTTTAAGCCTTACAACAAAATATAAGTTACTCACAATTGTTATCTCATTTTACAGTTGAGAAAACTAAAGCCTTGGAATGTTCTAGATCTTGCTGGATGTGAAGCCAGGCCCACTAGTGCCAATGCTTTTATCCACAATGCTCTTACCCACAATGCTATTTTGGAACAGAAGACAGTAGGATATGTCTGGGTTCCTCCCTCTGGACCCAAGTCCCAAAGATGAGGATGCTGGGCCGAAGGGAAGTTGCAACTGCAAGGACTGGTGCTCCGGTTCCCATTTGGAAGTCAGAGACCACTGAACAGCTCCGACCGTGTCCCAAGGTGGCATAGGTGGAGAATTAAAATGGAGCATGATGTAGTTAGATGGAGTGAGGCAGGAGGCAGCCTGCTGGGTCTTTTGTCTCTCTGGGCCCTGGGGGGAAACAGAGTTTCCAGTAGGGTATGGAACTTGACTAGTGGGCTTCGCTATTATGGACTGCACTGTGTGCTCCCCAAAGTCATACGTTGAAGTCCTAACCCCCTGTACCTCAGAGTGTGGTAGTATTTCGCTTAGGGGTCTTTAAAGAGGTGATGAAGTTAAAATGAGGTCAATAGTTGGCCCTCATCCAATCTGACTGGTGTTCTTATAAGAAGAGGACACTTGGACACATTGAGAGACCCCAGAGATTTGAACGCACAGAAAAGGCTCCGTGAGAGCAGAGCTGGAAGGCGGCCACCTGCAAGCTAAGGAGAGAGGCCTCAGAAGAAACCAAACCTGCTCACGCCTAGCTTTTAGACTTCCAGCCTCCACCATGGAAGATAAATCCCTCCCGCTTAAGTAACCCAAGCTTCGGTATTTTGTTGTGGCCACCCAAGCTTATGACGCACCTGGGCTGTGAGGCTGCCAGGTAAGACGCAAGGTGGCCTCACTTCGGAAGCTCAAGATGAGCAGCCTAAGCCCAGAGGGAGGGTGTGGCTGACACTGTGGAGTCCCGCACCCCAGCGCCGTCGAGCCAGGCTGGGCTGGGTCAAGGGCACAGAGTGGCACCAAGGTTAGGACTTTCCTTCCTCACAGGGGACATGTCTCAGGGCAACTGAGAGCTAATGCTTGGCTCTAGCCTCACCTCTATGCCCTGTGCTCTGACATCCAAGCTCCTTAAGGAAGAAAGAAACCAAGGCTAAGTGGACTGAGCACCAGCCTGCGGACCCAAAGGTTGCTGGTTCGAGTCCCAGCCAGGGCACACAACCAGCTTGCAAGCCAGGTCCCCAGCCAGAGGCAGGTGAAAGGCAACCATGCATGGATGTTTCTCTCCCTTTCTTCCTCTTTCCCTTCCCCTTCCTCTAAAAATAATGAGTAAAATCCTTAAAGAAAAGAAAGGACGAGAGGCAAGTGGAGTGAAGTGGAGAGAGGCCTAAGTTTCTCAGCTGGAGGCCATCAGCATCTCAGCTCCACCCTGTCCCCTCTCCCCGCCCCCCGCCCCCAATGGCATCTACTCAGATCTTGGCTCCCTTTCCAGAAATGCCCCGACAGTTCACATTTAATGACTTCATAAAAAACTGGAAAGTAGAAGAGGAAGAGTTAAATGTTCTCCTAAAAGGAGGAAGCTGCAGCTAATCCCAATTAGGAGGAAGTCCCAGGCCATTGAAACGCTACAATCCAATTACATCAGGTAAAATGAATTACTCCGTTAATGCTGACTTATTATGAAGACACCTTCTTATTGCTCTCATTAATAATCTTTAGACATCATTTTAGTGCATAGTGGCTGCAATAACATTTCTATTAGCATCATGGTGGAGCAGGGCTGACAATTAAAATAAAAAATAAATCAACCCAAGGAGTGAACAAACGTAATTATAGTTCACAAAGAGCTTTTATGTGTATTTGATTAGTCGCTGGAACGGGGCCTCCCTTCTCGCCTTGAATTTGTGTTTGCCCCAGTTCCTGCAAACTCCCGGAGCAGGGGAAGAAGATGGGGTGGAGGGACAGAAGATGGGGGAGCTTGCCAATCGGGGAAGGTTCAAATCCTAGTCTCTGACCCTCTCTGTTTCTCGAAGTTTCTTCTCCTCTCTGGGCTTCAGTTTCCCCATTTCCAAAACTGGGAGTTTTGAAATTTTAAAACTTCCCTTTTGTTTGTTTGTTTGAGAAGATTAACTAGCCCCTAAACACTAAATGCCAGGCCACAAAAGCCTAAGGAGAAAAAAATGGTTATTTCCCAAGTAGCAGGAAATACTACTTATATATAATTGTATATATACTTGAATTATTCATAATTCAAATACTACGTGTCTGAGGTTTGGTTCCCTCTAAGGCAGAGGCTTCCACCTGGCGTGGGGGGCCCCTCAGGAGACGTGTCTGATTATTGTGACTTGGAGAGGAGTCAGGGACCAGAAATGTGGCGCAGCATAGCCTCATAGCCAGTCACCAGACCCCAAGTGTCACTCGTGCGGAGCTTGAAGAAAACGCACCGAACCGGAAGGTGCATATGTAGGCTGCTCCCTGGATCGGTTTCCAGGGTGACCACAGCAGACATCAAACCTCCCTGGTCTCTTTGGGTTTTATCCTTCACCACATTGAAAAGGTGAAAATGCAGCAGAGGATTCAAGTGTCGCTGGGAGACAGTAACTATTAAATCTTCCAATAATTATGTTTATATTCTCAAATAATTATATGTATGCACATATGTTAGCTGTGTCCATCAGGGCCCTTAGCTCCCCTCCTGCTCAGACCTTGATTTTCTTTCTCAAAATACACATACATTAATCATGTTGTATACGAGTATAGGCATACACATATATAATACTTCATATATTACACGTATGTAATGTTTCATATATACATATAAACATATACAATGCCTCTTATATTACATATGTAGTGTCACTTATACATGATAGATACAGTACTTATCTTTCTACATACTTTCTACGATGATGTAACAGAAGAAAGGGTAATACAATTTGACTAAGGTAACCTCAGATTCATAAAAAGTGTGTAGCTTGTTGCAGGGGTGGAGCGCACAGGTGGAAGACCCTTCGGTAAATTGCTAATTCCAGGATTTCACTTCTGTCTTCTGGAGCCCTCGACTTGATAGGTACCTTTCAGGGATTTCCCGAACATCGTGCTTAAAATTCTTTTTCCAACATAGTTGTAGCTATTTTAAAAACTGTAATTTTTGAAAACTCCCTGCAAGTCTCAAGATGTAGGGTACCAGATGTAATCAACCTGGGACCCCCCAAATCATTAACTGGTAACCACCCAGCAAAATCAATTTGGGACGGGCGCTGAAGTTAAACTTCTCTTGCCAGCTCTGCATAATTAAAGAGCGCCCAGAATGTGCAAAGTGAGCTATTAGTGACTAATCGTGAGACTCGGGATATTCCTGAGGCACTAGAATATTCCAGACAAAATGGGGTTTGGGACTAAATTAAAACTTTTCATTGTCAACCGTCATTTCTAAATTCGAACGGGCCATCTGTCAAAAGAACCTCATTATACTCCTTGACCGACTTTTATAAATTAAAGGGTGCCTTCTAACTTTGTATTCGTTTCTGATTGTTTATTTTTATTTTTTAAGATTTTATTTATTATTTTCAGAGAGAAGGACAGGGAGGGAGGAAGAAAGGAAGAGAAGCATCAATGTGTGGTTGCCTTTCACCTGCTTCCTGCTACGGACCTGGCTGAAGACCTGGCTTGCAACCTGGTTATGTGCCCTGACTGGGAATCGAACCAGCGACCTTTGGGTTCACTGGCTGGCACATTATCCACTGAGCCACCAGCCAGGGCTAATTTCTGATGGTTGCATGTCACTTACCACAAGCACAGGAGTTTCAAACAACATATATTTACTTTCTTGCTATTGCCATGTCCCCAAGGACTGGGGACAGCACAGTGGAATTCTATGCTCAAGGTCAGATGAGGCTGAAATCAAGGCGTTGGCTACCTCTGGGTTTAGGGGTCTTCTTCCAAACTTATTCAGGTCATTTGCACAAGTCAGTTCCTTGCAGTTATAGGACTGAGGGTTCTACTTTCTTGTTGGCTGTCCATGCAGGGCTGTTCTCACGAGGTCTTAGGTTGTAACCAATAAGAAAAAGTCTGATGTGTTAGGAACTTCTGGGTGGTGACCTCTCTCCTTTTCCTGCTTCCCATAATTCCATGGTAAACAAGAGACCCCTGACTTTGAATTTTAACTGTTTAAACGTTCAGACTGGGGTCTTTTCTTTCTAGAACAGGAGCGCCTGATCTGCCCCGTTGGGGTCTGTGCCCACTCAGCCACTTGCTATGTGCGAGAATGTTTTTAAACATAGGGTTCATTATCCATGGCTGCCCAACAGGAACCCTGACATTTAGCAGCTGAAGAGCACGAGTGTGGATTATCCCACACGGTTTCTGAGAGCCAGGAATCCAGCAGTGGCTTAGCTGGGTGGTTCTAGCTCAGTGGGGCTTGCAGCCATGCCCTTGGCCGGGCTGCAAGCATAGGAAGGCCTGACAGGGGCCGGAGCATGTGCTTCCAAGCTCATGCCCTAGGCTGTTGGCCAAAGTCCTCACCCATTTCCTTGTCCTGGGAGCCTCTTAAAATAGGACAGCTTGAGACATGGCAGATGGCTTTTCCCAGGGCAAGGGGTTTGAGGGGGAGAGAGAACAAGTGATGTGTGAAAGAGAAGATGGAAGACAGAAGCTACAGTGCTTTTATAACCTAACATAGCATCACTTCAGCCATCACCCACTGGTCATACAGATCAAGCTTGGTACAGTGCGAGAGGTGACCACACCAAGATGTGACAACCAGGGGACAGAGAGGATTGGGGGCACTCTTGAAGGCTACCTGTCATACTCAGTACTCATCTATGAAATGGGATTAATGGTGATCCAGTAAGTTCATATATGTAGAAGCACTCAGCTAGTTTCTAAGCACCCAATAAACATTAATTATTGTTATGATCACGATCCACCCTATTCCATGGGCATGTGGCTCAGTACAGACTGACAAAGCGTGGAAAGTACCAATGAAAATAAGGTGAGACCAGGAATAGGGATTATGTGCACCAAGGCAGGAAAAGAAAACTGTAAAATCGTAGTCTCTGTCAGACTTCTGTTTCTGGCTGTGAGTTTGTAGCAGGCCATCTTGCCATGGAAAATCACTAGAAACGTTGAATACGTATTTTTAAAAATTCTGTTTGAAGGCTTCTGAGACACACCAAGCAGCCAAGCTGAGGTCCCAAAGAAGAGAGAGATTTATTGAGGCAAACCTGACATTCTCTATCATTTTCCCCCTCAAGGTATCTGCTGGTTCTTCGGTGGCAAGGATGGAGAGAGCCTGAGACCCAATCCCAAGACGTCTCAATACCTGGTTGCACTAAGGTGATTCAATTCTACTCTAACTACCTTCCAAAAGCTAAACTCCCTGAAAGAAGAAAACAGAAGCCAGGACCTCTATCATTTTTTAATGCATAATATCTGACATTCAATTAAAAATGACCAGATGTACGAGGAGACAGGACCAAAATAATTAAGAAAGACAGTAAGAACCAAGTCACAAATAATCCAGATATTGGATCGTCAGATATGGACTTTTAAATTATTGTGATTCCTATGTTAAATAAAATAGAATTAGGAAATGGAGAATTTAACTGGAGAACCAGAATCCATATTGAATAAATTATGTAGAAACTCTAGAGGTAGTAAATATAATAACTGAAATGAAGAAGTCAATAAATGGAGTTGGCAGACAATTAGACACAGCTGAAAAGAGGACTGATGGTCTGGAAGGTATACGAGTAGAATTTATTTAATATGAAACCACCCAGAAAAGGAAAAGGGGGGAAAAGCAACATCGAAAAATATAATGGCTGAGAATCTGACAAAACTGCAAACATATCAAGAGATACCACAAGCAGAATTACATATTTTTTAAAAACACACACATTATTTAAAAAACACTGTTCAAAACCAAAGAGAAAGAGAAAAATCTTCAAAGCCTCTGGGGTTCCATACACATCCATGTACATCACCCAGGAAACTGCATCTCAACCAGACCCTCCGCCAGGCCTGCTTAACTCACGTTAAAAGGGACATGAGCATGCCTTTTACTCTGTTTGATATGATGTGGCACCTAGCATGCGGACGGTCCCCTGCCAGTCAGTATTCAAAGCCAGGACAATAGGCCCTAAGTCCAGCCCTCCCTCTGGTATTCTGTGCTGCTTCCCACAATGCACTATGCCTCTCTACTCCCCATCTCCCCACCACCAAATTGGTATGAAGATTAAATAAGCTCCTACTACACACAAAAGTGCTGTGTATGCTCTGGCTCAGTGGATTGAACGCTGGCCGGCAAACTAAAGAGTCACTGGTTCAACTCCTAGTCAGGGCACATGCCTGGGTTGCGAGCTAGGTCCCAGTTGGGAGTGCGTGAGAGGCAACCACACATTGACGTTTCTCTCCCTGTACTCCTCCCTCCCTTCTCCTCTGTCTAAAAATAAATAAATAAAGTCTTTTTTAAAGTATTAAATAAATAAGTAAATGAAAGTGCTGTGTGTCCTATAATTCATTCTTTAAAGGTAAGGTTCCTCTTCTCCAGGAAGCCCTCCCCGATACGGCACCTTCAAAACTGCTCTTGGGTTCAAGACGGCGCCCCAGTCATTACCTGTTCTTATCATACCTGTCGCTTGGTGCTGAAACTGGCTCTTCCGTACGACCTTCCCCACTGACAAAGGGGCTCCGGGGGCAGGGCAGAGCCTTAAATCTACATTCATGGTGTCCATAACATAGCTAAGTCTCAAATTAAATATGAATTGACCTAGTTATGGCATGGGGGCCCGGAATAGTTTATAATTATAACATATGTGGGTGGTTACCAGGTGCCAGGCACCATGTTAGGAGTTTGCAAACATCTCCTATGAGTTCCCGGGGGCCTAGGAGAGATGCTATTGTCACACCTATGCTAGGGATGGATGGAGAAACTGAGGCTTATGGAAGCGAAGTAAGAAACTCAGTAGGCTAGCTGGGAAGAGGAGGAGCCGGGATTGCATCCTGTGACCGTTGGACGCCACACCATTGTGACCTTCTGAGAAGAGTAGGTGTCTTTTCAACACACCAGTAAATGTGTCCCCAAAGCCACTGAGAGCCCCACAGAGCCAGGGTCCTCTGGAAAGGGACTGACTAGACACCCCCAGCAGCCAGAAGCTCTGGCCACAAAGCTTCAAAGGAACCCGGAGCCTGAGAAGCCCAGAAACGAACTCCCCTTCTCCCATCCCCAGAAGGAGAAATCCAAAGCCTGCCTCTGATTCCCCAGCTTGAGGTTAAAGAAAAAAAAAAAAGCCCCCAGCCACAGGTAGTTAAGTGATTATAAACTGTAAAAATAAATCAGCCTGATATAATCGGTCCAAGGAAAAAGATGACCAACATATTTAAAGTGCCCGCCGTGCCCCCTTCCCCATCGCCGTTTGGCATCCTCTAATTACCTTCACATTTCATTTCCATCAGCAAGACGACCTGCCTTTCCTTCGAGAAGGGCCGGGGAGGGGCCCGGCTGAGGAGCGGGGCCCCTGGTGATAAATCAGGCTCGCCATTAGGAGTGAAGTGCACATCGCGGCGGTGCTAAATGCAGGATTTATAAAGATGTCTCGGCCATCCCGCCCAATGGTGGACACCATAATAAATTCATGAGTGGGTGCCAGAGTAGCACACTTCATTATGTGCAAGGCTCCCGGCATTAATCTCGCCGGGCCGGCGGGCCGGATTCCTGGGGAAGGGAGACAAATTTATGCGGCCCAAACTCACTCATTCCATTATGGATTTAATCGGCCCAGGCTCCGGACGGCGAGGAGGCCAGGGGACCATTTTTTACACCTCGGATCAAGTGTGGGTAACTCCCGGTTGTGTCTTATTTCTTCCACAATAACGCACCCTGCTTCATCCTGCGCACCACTCTCAGGGAGCCTCCCATAGACCCGCATCGCTGCTGCTGACTCCAGATAAAATATTTATACCATCCATTGACAGAGAGCATTTTCCCTTAAATGTTCTATTAACATGGAAATGCTCATATGCAAAGTGGGCCCAGGAGCCACACAGACACTTAACCCGTGACTTCACGGCAGAGCAGGGTGGGCCAAGGGCACAGGGAGGGGAGAAGGCATGGGTCGCAAATGGAAGGTGCTGTCTCCATCCGGTCATGTGTGGCACACACGTGTGACGCGCGGGCAGCGTGTGTGTGCATGGTCGCTCAGTTATCTCAAGGGGTTTGCAAACCCTGGTGGCCTCTCCTTGGAACTCAACCCTGGCAATTGCCGGGAAGTGGCTGATCGACACCGTTCTCTCCCAGCACCCTGCTAAAATAAAAACTCACCCGTTGCCAGTGCCTACAGCACGGCCAGGCAGTACTGGACGTATGAGTCACCACTTCTGGGACGCTGGACAGCCTGTTTTCCTAGCTGGGCCCTGACAAAGCCTCAAATTCCTGCACACAGACAGATAGTCCCAATCAATCTCCATCGATCAGGATAATCGATGCAGCCTTTGAGGTCTTCCGTCACTCACTTAAACTCACCCACCCACACACCGCAGGCATCGCTGAACAGACACACCTGAGGAGCCATCAAAAGGCCCAGGTAGCTCCTTCACCACATGAGAGGACCAACAGCACCCCTCATAGCAGCAGGCAGCCCCCAGGGGCGCCAAGGCCTGATCTTAGGACGTTTAGAGTCTTCTGACCTGAGATGCGCTCCTAACACAAAGTGATAACTGATCACCTTCAGCCATTCAGTCACTTACAAGCAGCACCAAACCCCTCCTAAAAGCATTAGTGTAACCTGATCGATCAATGTGGCCGGGCCTGTGCCTTATCAGAAGTGGGGACACAAAGCCCTGGCTGGTGGCACAGTGGATAAGGTGCCGGCCTGCGAACCCAAAGGCTGCTGGTTCGATTCCCAGCCAGGGCACATAAACAGGTTGCAAGTCAGGTCTGTAGCTGGAGGCAGGTGAAAGACAACCATACATTGATATCCCGCTCCTTCTCTGCATATCTCCCTTCTCCTCTTTATGAAAGTAATAACCAAATCTTAAAAAGAAGAAGAAGAAGAAGAAGAAGAAGAAGAAGAAGAAGAAGAAGTGGGGACACAAGAGAAAATAAGGCCAACCCTTTGTCTTTGAGGAACTTGCCATCTTTCAGAGGGACAGATGGCAACTCAAAGCTAAAAGAGACAAGGTAATAAAACCTGTGCAAGGACTCTGGGTACACAGAGCAGGTATGAGAGCTCAGGGAAGCTGATCGCATCCAGGTGGGCCTTGCAAGAGAAGCAGGACGTGGCCAGGTGGACGATGTGATGGGCGAAGAGAGAAAGTTTACAGGCAGAAAATGCCACACAGGCAAAGCTCTCGGAAGGTGACATCCTACGATGTGCTTTGGAGGGCGGGGTGAGCAGAAAGATGTCCCAGGAGCTTCTAGAACCTTCCCCTACAGTAAAGATGTGTTGGTGTTTTAAGGAAGAGAAAAGACGAGGATAGCAGAGCTAAAATCCAGATTTCAGGCAAAAAAATAAATAAAAAGAGCAGAATCAATACTCTAGAGATCCTCAACTCATGGAATGGAGAAGGAGACAGAGAAATTCTCCAGAATGTGAAAGAAATGGGGAAAAAAATGAATGAAGAGGATGCAAGAAGATGATAAATGTGAAGAAAATGCCTGGGAAAGTGAGGGAAATTGCTTCTCCACTTTTTTTGTGACAGGTTGCTAGGTGGTTTCTTAGTACAGGGTTGTTTAAGAGCTTCTAATTTAAACAGATTTCTCTGGGTGTTATGGCTACCCATAGAACTTCAACATTAAGCTCACACAGGGCTGAGCTAGAGAAGAAAAGAAATGGTTATAATCACTCAGAATCATGAGTCTGCTCCAAGACCGGAAGCTGAGGGTCAGCTACCAAATGCTGCGTAACAAACTAGCCCCAAACCAAGGGGCTTTAAAAATCATTGTGTCTTTCTCACGGGAAAGAATTCAGAAAGGGCTCCCTTAGTTCAACTCTGAGTCGAAAGTTGGGGTGGCTGGGGCTGGAGGATCCACCCCCAAGGGGTTTTATTCACTCTAGTACTGGGCCCTAGTGACCCCTGCAGGAGGGGCACAGTGGGCCTCCTTCGCATGGAGCAGAGAAACCACACGTCTTCCCTGACAGCTTAGGACACCATGGCAAGTGTTCCGAGAGAGAGAGGAAGCGGAAGTTGCCTAGGCTTGGGAACCAGCATGGGGAAGCTTCCACCACATTCTACAGGTCAAGCAGTCACAGAGCCCAGCCAGGCTCCAGAAGAGAAAACCTAAAACTACAAATTCTCCATCAGAGATGTGTCAAAACTTGGGGCCACCTTTGATCAGTGACAGCTCATTCTCGGAGAGCCTTTCTTCCCTTGGGGAAAAAAAATAGATGAAAATGATGCAAAGAAGATGATAAATAAAGATAAAATACACGTCTTCTTTCCCAGGAAATGCCTCAGTCCCTTATAAAAATAGATTCTTGGCAGATGCCTCCCCAAAGCGCGCCAGACTTGTCTGAGCCCCTGGACAGCTTATGGTTCAAACTCACGCTAGAGCTCTTCCTTGAAAATGTGACAGTAAAAACATTTTTTTGGAGGAAAAAAAAAAAAAAAAACAATGGAAAACAAGGAAACTTTCCAAATCCTAGGAGGAAACACAAAGGGAAAAAAAAAGTGTGGCAATTATAGCAAATGAACAAACATCATTTAAAATGGAAAACACAGCCCACAGCCCTGGCTGGTGGCTCAGTGGATTGGCCGCCAGCCTGAAAACCCAAGGGTTGCTGGTTCGATTCCCAGCCAGGGCACGTAACCAGGTTGCAAGCCAGGTCTCCAGCCAGGTCCCCAGCTGGAGGCAAGTGAAAGGCAACCATACATGGATGCTTCTCTCCCTTTCTTCCTCCCTCCCTGACCTTCTCTCTAAAAATAATAATACAATCTTCAAAAATAAAATAAAATGGAAAACACACAACGAAATCAAAGAAGCCACATGGAGGTCAGTCGTGAAAGTAAGCGCACTTTCCCCGGGCAGCCCAGCCCATGAAGGTGCAGGTTGGGTGGATTTAATAATCACCATGGGTTGGCTTCTATATCTTCGCTCAGGGCTCTGGGCTCCAGAAGTACACCCTTCATGTTACCAACTTTCTCCTGAACCCTCTGAGTGAGGTCCTTCAGGGGATCATCACCAAACCCAACCAGCTGCCCGGGGCATCCGTGGTTCCAGCCGGGGTCAGCTGATGTTCTTGTCACGTCCCCTACAACCTGTGGGCACACACCATCACCCACCAAGGTCCTCAAGGTACCCCAAATAAAAGCCACATGGCCTCCCCAACGTCCATGGCTTTGCCTGGAGGTAGGTTTTCACCAGAGACTCTTGTCCTGACAGTGAAGCTGTCCCCAGAGCATGTGACACTCTTCTGAAGGCACCTCCAAGGCTGCAGGTGGGCCCAGACCCAGCCATAGCAGCCATGGCTCCCAGTGCACATAAATGATGTTACACCCCCTACAGAAAGACTCACAGATAGAAGTGAGAGTCCAGTTTGATGGCATCTACTTCCATGAATCCTGCCCAAAGAAAATGACACAGGAGTTTTGAAAAGGCATTATAGGGAGTGAAAAAAAAAAAGGCAATTTCACACAAGAAGAAAGGGAAGGAGAGAGCAAATGTTTAAACTAAAAAGTCTCATTTTACTAGGATAAAAACAAAATCTCCAATGAAGATATCAGCAATCTACGAACAGGGAGCTTTCAGAATGCTTCAGGGAGGAGGCATTCACAGGGGGCACGATTACGAATGGGTTAACCCGCTTCAGATGCCTCCAAGACATCAAGTAAAAGGAGGAAATGTGAATGGCATAGTTAATAAGACTAAAGACATAGAGTATCCCCAACTTGGTTCCCCATAAATACTTTTCCAAGTGTTAGTGGAACAATTTCAGAAAGCTTCCCACGTGCCACGCTGTCCAGAAAAACCTCAATGAAAAAATAAAAGTTTATAGGCCAAATTCCCTGATAGAGCTCCAATAAATGGAAACATTTCTAACAACCACAAAGAAAATACTAGAAACATAGATAGTAAATAAATAAGCTAAAAATTCTCATAAATAGTTATTGAGTCAAAAGGGAAATAAAAACTCCAGTTATAGGCTATTTGGAAAATAATAAAATAAGAACAAAACAACACTTGGTCAACACTGCTGGGCTTCTGCCAAAGCTACACTTAGAGAGAAGAAATGTAAAGCAATAAACTGTTTTATTGTTAAACAAGGAAGAATAAAAATAAATGAATTAAATCTTTGCTTCAAGAGCTCAGCAGATGAACAGCAAAATAACTCTAAGGAGAGCTAGATGAAAATTAAATAGATAAAAGAGGGGGAAATGATTGATCGAAGAAAGAGAAGCAACATATGACTGTAGGAGAGAGCTCATTAAAGCTGTAAGAAAACAGACTTCACTCTGGCCAATTTAATAATACAGAGGAAAGCAAGAATAAACCCAAATAAAATGAAAAATGAGAAAGGGAATATAACAAGAGATAAGAGCTCTTTAACATGAAGTAATGAAGTCCTTTCTAAGTGTAACAGTAAAAGAAAGAAAGCATAAAGGCAAAAAAAAAAAAAAATTAAGAGACTACAAAACAAGGAAAGTTTCTGTACGTCCCAGAAATTAAATATTAAAAACATATGACATTCTAGGAAAAATATTTTTAATATATATAGTTCACAAATCATCTAAATTGATAAGAATAATAGGAACACCCAATAGAAAATGAAAAAAAGAATATGAATAGGCAACTCAAAGACTAAGGATTATAAATGCCCGATATGCATTTGAAAAATGTTTAATCTGAATAATAATGAAAACTATAGAACCACATGACTGATATTTGAAGGGTAATCTAGCCAGAGTTAGTGAAGGTGTGTAGGCAAGCTGGCTTAGAAATAAGCTTTAAAATATTTATAACTTTTGAGTTACCTATTCTATTTATAAAAAATATGCTGAGGAAATAATCACATATGTATACATATGTATATTTTAAAAGTATGTATCCCAGTATTATTCATAAGCAAAAACTAGAAGTAACTTAAATGTCAAACAATATGAAATTGGGTCAATAAGTTATGGCATACCTATAACGTAGTATATGACACAGTGTTTAATATTACATTTTTGAAAACTAATGACATACTATGTCTTTTATGTTTGATTAAGCAAAAGATGGAGCTAGCTAAAAATATATAAAATTTAGAGATTAAATGTTGAAAGGGACTTGAAATACATGTGATTTATATTTCTTAATTTTACTTTTCTGTACTTTCCAAATGTCCTAAAATTAACACATTTGTGTCTTTGGAATAAAGTTAAAAATTCAGTACTATGTTGTATAAGTTTAAATATGAAGTAAATTTTCATGAAAAAGCTCAGTAAAATAGGCAGTTTCTAAGAAAATATAATTGATTTCAGACATTTCAAAACTATCACAGTTGCCTTTGAAAAAGATCTTCAGGGATCATTTTGTAGTGTGTATATAAATGCTGATCACTATATGGTACACCTGAAACTGATATAAATTGTATGTCAATTGTAACTCAAAATGACTCTAGGGCTAGGCTGTCTTTTTAATACTTTCACACTTCAAGAGGGTCAAACCAGTTCCACACTAATAATCTTTCCAACGTTAGAAAAAAGTAGAAAGCTCCCTGTTTCATTTTATAGCATAGCAAAATAAGATGAAGGTAATGTAGCCCTATCACATTTGTAAACATAAATTTAAAAATACATAACAAATTGAAACCAGCAGTTTGTTAAAATATAACTAACCCAATATGATCCCAAATATTAGTTATCTCAGGAATTCAACAATAAGTTTGATTTACTAACACTTACTTTGAAAAGGTTTTGCATCACAAAGAAATCTAATCAAATTTAACATCCAGTTCTTAGGAATCTAGGAAGAGAATCATATTTCTCTTTAAAGTCGGGTCTAGAGGTTAAAAACGAGTTTTGACACCAAAGTTTATAGGTATGAATCTTGGCTTTCTCTATTTGCTAGAGAAAAACAGGAAAATTCTGATTCTGCTCAAATTTCTAGCTTCAATCAGACACTTTTTTTAGCAGATGACATGATGTCCACCAAGAGAAAAATATATATGACATTTTTTTCAATTTCTTCATTTACTTTATTTTATTGTTATTGAATGTATTGGGGTGATATTGGTTAATAAAATTCTGTAGGTTGAGAGTGCACCGTTCTGTAACACGTCACCTGTTCATCGTACTGTGTGTTCACCACCCCGAGTCAAGTCTCCTTCCATCACCATCTATCCCCCCATTACCCTCTTCTACCTCCTCCCGCTTTCCCTCTGGTAATCACCACACTGTTGTTTGTATCTATGAAATGTTTTTTCTTTGTTTAATCCCTTTGCCTTTCTTTGTCCAGACCCTTCCAACCCCCTTCCCTCTGACACTCTTGATAAAATGGACTTGGAACCTGGGGAAAGAGGCCAAGTCACTTTGCATTGTACATCTTTCTCTACTGCTTGAAAACTTTAAAAAAATTAAGATAAACAGGTATCACCTGTTCATTAAAAAGAAAAGTGAGGAGCACAGAGGATAAGGTGCCGGCTTGTAAACCTAAAGGTCGCAGGTTCAATTCCCAGCCAGGGCACATAACCAGGTTGCAAGCCAGGTCTCCAGCCAGCTCCGTAGCTGGAGGCAGGTGAAAGGCAACCATACATTGATGGTTCTCTCCCTCTTTGCCTCTCTCCCTTCCTCTCTCTCTGGAAATAATACATAAAATCTTAAAAAAAAAACAAAAAACAGAAAAAGAAAAGTGAAACCAGATTAAGGTAGTCAACAACAGTTTTCAGGATAATCATGCGTAGTTTGGGAAATTAAAATTTAGAGAGGGAAATGCCATGATTTAAACACTAGAATATATGAAATACTTGTGGATAAAGTAACATGCTCTTATATCATTGTATTCATAATAATTCAGTGGAAAATAGTGTGTGTGCACTCGTGTGTGTGTGTGCTGAGTGGGAGCAAATAGGGATTGAGGGAATACAGAAAAAACAAGACTGGTCATATATTGAAAACTTTTAAAGCTAAGAGGTGACGGTATATGAATTCACTGCACTCTTTCCATAAAAAGTTAAAAATAAAATAGATGACATTAGAGAACACCTATTGCTCTATAAGTTACAGTTTCAAATTAATAATTTCAAAAGTACTTTGTCTGAATTTATTCACAGTGTTATTTGTGTGTCATAATAAAAATAAGTTATTTAAATTAAGATTGTGCATTTTAAATCTGAAAATTAACATGTTGAAAAATAATCTAAAGCAATGAACTAAAAATTATTAGAATCAATTAAAGTCCGGTAAGTTAGCTGGATTCATAACAAAATGGACAAATTAAAAAACTTCTCTAAAATAGCAGCAATAACCAGTTTGAAATAGTGTTACTACAATGACCGCAGATATAAAACTACCACATAAATAAAATATTTAATAAGTATACAGAACTTTAAATAAAAATATTTTTATGAAAGTACATAAAAATTTGTAAATAAAAAATTAATACGATGCCATGTGTCTTGACGTGAGTATGAAATATTAAATGGCTGTCAATTATTTTTTAATTTAATAACATGTTCCATACAGTTCAAACCAAATCCTACTGATGTTCACTGGGGAATATACAGGAGAAGTAATATTTGATGCAATTAATCAAAGGTTTTCTGAAACAGGTAGGTAAAATTATTCAGAAAGTATTTGAGGCTGTGAAAAATAAAGCAATAAGGGCTAGTTTACTTGACCATGTATGGAAGTGCATTATAGATATCACAATTTTACAGTAATTAAAACAGTACGATAGGTTCCAATCACTACACACTAGGTTCTGATGTAGTAACAAACACTTCAACAGTATGAATGTCTTAGAAACTAAGATTTATTCTTGTTTCTGACTCGTGGCCATCAGAGGTTGCTTGGGTGCCTTGCCTCACTTATTCATACTCCAAGTGAGGCAATCCATCAGCGGCAGAAAAGAACCAATTCTGGAAGGCCTACCCCTGGCAACCACAGTTCCAGCCCAGAAAAGACCCCCACCCCCTACCTGCTCACACTTCATTGGCCAGAGCTAGTCCGATGACTCCACACCACCATCAGGAATACGGTAGGCCAGGTAGTGTGATCTAAACACGTTCCTAGAAGCCAACAAGCCTGAAATGTGGGTGAGGAACATTAAACACGACTGCAGATACCTCCCTAAAGCAGCGAAGGAGCAGCTAATCCACAAACAAACTCTATGCAGTAGAATAGCATTGATGGCATCGTGTCAGCAAGGAAGTAGAATCAGGTCATCAAAACCACTGGGAAAACAGTGGAATATTCAAGGTAAAAAAGTTAACTCCCTCCCTTGCACTGTAACTACTCTAGATACTAAAATAATAATAATAATAATAATAATAATGTTAAAATGTGGAATAAACCTAATCTATTTATACATACATATATGCATATATATGTATATTCAATGATTAAAGTAAAAATCAGTATGTGTGCATATATGTATAGTAATCATATTTATATATGATTATGAGAGAAATAACTGACCTTAAAAGTAATAATGGGATAAATTTCAAAAGGAAAAGGAAGGATTTGACTAAATACATTAACATTTCTTTTTTAGCTTTTTTTTAACAGTTCTTAATGTAAACACACACACATGCACACACACATCCATTAAAGTCAAATGACAGACTGGGAAAATACGTGTAACACAACACTAACCTCCATAAAAGCTAGCAAAATCTGGAGTTTATACAAAAGAAAATGCAGGCTTAAGCCCTGAAGATATAAAAGCATCTCTTCGCATTTAGCTTAACAAGAGTCGAAATATTTTTAATGTCCTTAAATGTGTTTGTCCTTAACTGTGACCATTGACGTGTAAGGAAGGTACCAAGTTGCTCAAACGTTCCTCCTCCCCTTTCCTGAAGCAGACACTGCAAATCCACCCCTGCACTCTTCCCTGCTCAGCTCACGCAGCAGGCGGAAGCCTTCTGGGGAGCCCCAACCAATCAATCGCTTGTCGATTATTTTTTCAATTAAAACATAATAATGACCAGTAAATAATTTCCCATCTCTGATGCTAAAAAGAGCCCTGCCACGCTCATCAAGAGGAGGGTTCCCATTGCAGTTAATCCCCAGTCCGAGCCTCAGAACCCATCTCTAGAAGGTGACAAGACTGCCCCAGCTCTGGAAAATTCTGACCAGTGCTTGTGTGGAAGTGGCCTCCAGCCGGGACCCACAAGGGAAAAATTAGTTCCTCTAGATTCTGACGTTGGTCGAAGGTCATCCCCTCCACGTTGCTGGGGCTGGAAGGGGGAAGTGAGGACACTTCCCATCTCATCCTCTTTGGGGACAAGACAATGTGTCTGATGGCCTGGGTATAGAGCTGACAATGCCACCTGCTGTGCCCCACTCTTCCTTCCACATCCCCCCACCTTGCCTAGTGGCCCGCGACCCGCGGGCCCAGGGCCTCCCGCAAAAGGGTGTGAATCACTATCCCCGGCTGTTCTGGGCACTTAATGTGATGGAGTGATTGACTGACGGGTGGATATTTATACTCTGTTGCCTTCGTGGGCAAATCAATCAGCTGGAGGCAGCGCAGCAAGAGGGTGATGGGAGGACTTAGGCTCCAGGACCACGGTGGCCACTCCCTGGGGGAACCGTGGAAGATTCTGGAAGGTTTTCAGATAGACCCATACTTGGAGGCATTAATAATATTGACTCCCTTACGGCGTCTTGATTTTTCATGGGCAGAGCAGCCACGGGCCCCATCTCTAGAAAAGACCCCTGAGACCCGGAGAGGAAAGAGGAGACCAACTACTGGTGGCCGTGCTAGGCTTGCTGACTTACGTTCAAGGGGTTTATAGTTCCTCAAAGGGAAAAAATGCACCCCATTTTTGTCAGAGCCAAGATGATTTCTCACTTTCAGTTTATCATTTTGGGCTGAGGGGGTGGTGTAACTCAATTAAAGACAGGAGCATTAACTGCACAGTAAAAGCATCACGCGTGGAGGATTTATGGGAGTATTGATTAGCGCCATCAGTAAAGTATTTACCTTAATCAATAGGAAAAGGTGATTTAAATGTTTAGGTATCTCTTGCACTTCTGTGGGCCTTCCTTAAAAGCATGCATTTTATGTAACGCACCCTCTCGTGTCCCCTCCATGGGCCCCTCAGCAAAGCCAACTGCCATGACGGAGGTCTACCCCTTCCACACCACCACCGCTGTCTTTGACCATTGCTGCAGGTAGGGCTCCCCTAAAGGAGAGGCTGAGGTGGAGTTTGGGGTGCCAGAGGGAGGGACTGGGCATAGGAAGAAGTCAAAATGCAGCCTTGCAACCAACCAGGAGTGAGAAACAGTCCTCCGTGGGCCTCAGACCCTTGAGCCCCTACCTCGCTGGGTTGCTTGCTACTCCAGGAAGGGCATGACCTTGGGCGGGTGGCCATGGGCAGCTCGGCCCGACCCTGGCCAAGCTACGCTGGGGGCTGCCTGCAAACCTCACTTCCCACGATCGGGCAGCAAGTCCTCTGCAGAAGGGCAGTCTGGGCAGCACCTCTCTGAGTCTGCTGATCAGAAAGCATCATGAGAGGGAGTTTGTACGCCACTATACGTTGCATCTTCATTGCTGGAAGCCATTGTTCAAAAGAGATGGGAACTCGAAGGCCGTTTCAAACCAAGGTTGACTTTAGTTTTCCTAAGGCACTCTGAATTCCACCAGGACTCTGTGGTGTCATAGGTAAGGTGTAGAAACCTCTAGTGATGTAGGTGTCTTGGGAAAGACACTTGGCCAAGAGGGAGCAAGGTCACCTGAGCTGTAGCCCCAGCTAGAACCTTCTTTTTGAGTGACCTTTCTCAGGCCAAGCCCCAGGTCAGGGCCTCAGTCTTTGTAGCTTGAAAAAAAAGCGTATGTTGCCTTAAGAAGAGTGTTTCCTGACTTCCTCAGGCACTAGAATGCTCTTTGGGGTGTTTATTAAAATTCAGGGTCCAGAGCCCTTCCTGAAATCTCCAGGAAAGTATCTTTCTTCAGAGACCTAGATGCCTCTGTGGGTGACTGTGAACCTAGAGTAGGATCGCCTGTGCCAGACTCCTTGGAAACTTTTGCAAGGTGGGGATTCTCTAGCCTCACCTAGACTTTATGTTTAAATACAGAAGTGATTCCACTTCTGTATTTAAACATAAACAGGAATGACAATAATCAATGGAATCGATCAACTGCATGAATGGCTCTAATCCATTACACTGCTTATACCCATTTCCCCTTTCATGTGACTTTGGAGGCCTTCCCAAAAAAGGCAGAGTACATGTCCCTTCCACCATGTGATATGACTGACCAATAGAAGAGAATATTATCCATTTCCATCCTTGGTCTCCACAAGCTTTGAGTGTTTCTACTCAGACACTTGCTCTCCTGTCATTGCCATGAGAAGTCCATGTCTGACCTAGTCCACTGGTCCCAGGGGAAGGATGAGAGGCAGAGCTGCCCAACTCAGGTGTCCCAGTCAGACTCCAACCAACCTGCAGATACCAGAACTTGCCAGCCTAGATCAGCCAACCTTCAGCCAACACCCGACTAATAAGAAATAAACTGTTGTGGTTGCCATGAAAATTATGTGACTGCCATTTAATTATGTGGCCCCAGTTAACTGATACAATAAATACAGTAGTAGCTAATAATTATTGAGCACTTACTAATTGCCAGCCACTATGTCAACTCTTCTTTATGTATGAGTCATTTCATCTACATAGTAACCGCATAAGACTTGAATTATTCTTGTCTCCATTCTACAGAGAGAAAGTCAAGAAATATTTTATCATGCTACAGGTCTGAGCACCGAGAAGAAAAGAATTATTATTGTCATGATCTTAATGATACCACATCCTCAGAAAAACACAGCATTGCCAAGTCCTTCCCTCACAATGGGAAGAGAGGAAGTCGAGAGGTTCTGTGGTTACAGCAAACAACACTCCTACAGGGTGGCCTGTTCTTCAGACTGGGCCTGTGAGGTGAGTCTGGTCCACTCATGTGACAGAGCCTCTCCTTGTACTTGAGAGTCAGATCCCCACTCATGCTCTCTGGTTAGCCCAGGGATACAGAGAGCAAAGCACTTTGCTAAGCTCCAAGGGGGGTTCAATAACTCAGGGGTGTGTTATGGGATAAGCCACGTAGTCAGGGCCTTTGCCAGGTCTGAATTGGGGACAATCCCCCGCTCTTTGCTCCGTGGGGACCCTAGGTTCTCATTCTCCATTGACACAGCTTCCCTCTCCACCATTTTCTTGGCCGGCCTTGGAAGCACTCCTGGAGCCTTTCCTGGTATTGGGTACCAATTAGATACCGAAGCACTGGTGACAGCTGCCTCTCTATCCCAGTCCCACTCATTAGGAAGCTGGTGCTCTGAGCCTGGCTTGGCTATCACCTCCCACTGCAGGCAACCTCTGCAGTGGAAATGCCTCAGCAGGACCAGACCACAGGGAGGCAGTGCTGCCCAATGGTGTCCAGCCTGGCCCAGGAGCTGCACTATGTGGGTTTCCATCTAGTTCTGTGGGCTGCCCTTGGGCAAGCTTCTCCCCATGCCTGCATCTCCTTATCCGCCAAGTGGGGATAATGGCAAGGTCCCTAGACAAAGATCGAGTAAGTTCCTTCCCACAAAGTGCTTAGAATGGCACTTGGTACAGGCTAGGGTCTGAATAAGTATTAGCTTCACTTGGGGTTGACCAATCCTTACTCACCCTCCTCTCCCCATCCTTTGCCCACCCCCTGCCCGTGGGAAAACATGCCCAGAGAGTTAGGACGGGTTCTCCCCACTGGCCTTAGGCCAGGGAGTTGAGACTGCAGGGTACACCCCAACACTCACCCACCATGACCAGAGGAGGACTTAGAAATGTCCCACCCGTAAATCCCAAAGGCAGCTTGAAGCCAGACAGAGGGTCCCCTGTCCCTCTGCGAGGTCCCTTGCCCTGGTCCCCCTGGCCAGGCATCTGGCTCTGCAGGGAGACCTTGAAGTTGCTTTGGTCTCCTCTCTCTTTAAATCCGTCCTATTAGAAACACGCCTTTAACGTAAGCCACATCAAATCCTTTTGGGAAGTAGAAAGCATAGCCGTCGTAAATAAACACATTTTGGATTAACTGGGGAGCAGGCCAAGGGAGAAGGCAGAATTATAGAATATGTTTTAAGTGGATGCAGCTTTATAAACTCTCAAGTATTTCCACCCTATGAATCTAACTGCTGACAAATTATTTCTACGTTGACATTCTGCTGGGACTGCTTTGTTGACTAGATTAGAGGACAGGCTTCCCGTACTAATTGCAGGCCAGCAGTGGCACTAATTACAAAGGTATTCTCTCTATTCATCCTAAGTAGGTTGAAGTGGGGTCCGCCACCCTCCCTGTCCTGCTCACGCGGTGCATGGATCAGGGAATCCTGGCTTCATGAGTTCAGCAAAGACCCTGCTCAACCGGGCAGTCCCTGGTCCTGCCTCCGAACCCAGGCTTGGCATCTGTGGCCATAGTCCACACCATTCCCTTTTTTTTTTTTTCTGAGAACGGCCCGCCCCTGCAGGATGAGGAAGCTGCGGGAAAGCAGGGAGCCTGCAACCATGTTAGTCTGACGTGACTCACCCTTGTCACCATTCAGCACCGAACAGGCACTATTTACTAATCACAGCAGACTCCTAGGCACTGGGGCTGAAGCAATAATCACACCAGATTGAGTCCCCTTGTCCTCGTGACATTTACTGTCTGCTCCAAGAAGACGGATCTGAGCAGATCTCTAATGGGATGATCTTAGAGAGCTGTTCATGCTATGTGGGAATCCTGAGAGGGTGGGGACTCGCCCACAGTTGGTAGGAGTGGTGGAAATGGGGAGAAGTGAATGAATCTGGCCGCTATTTTGCTTGTAGCATCGGCTAGACTTGCCAGGTTGGATAAGAGGAAGGGAGAGGCAGGGAGGTTGACTCTGAAGTTTTCATCCTGTTTGCAGCTAACGCTGCTGGAGCTGTCCAATGATCTGGGGAAGACGGAAGGGGCACAAGTTTAATAGGAGGCGGTGGGCTGAAGTGTCTTCGCTCAAAACTCATATGTTAAAAGCTAGTTATCATAACACCAGGAAACGGTAAACGTTTCCCCGGCACATTGTCGAAGAGGAGGGCGTGCTGCCTTCAGTCACCTGCCCTCCGTGGCAGGTCCTGCTGTAGGAGCCCAGCTCCCTGTGCAGATGTGACTCTAGCTCATGAGCGCCTCCCCCAGGAAGAGCGGAGGAGACAGGGACCAACCCGGGCCCCCCTTGCACCAGGGTCACCAGATAGGGGCGGATGCCCTTCCTGGCCTTGCTGGAAGGTGGCACGGGGCAGGATAAACAGAGTCTGTTTTTCCTTACTGCTCTGTCACTGTAATCCAGAAACAAACATACCCTCAGTTGCCCTCACAGTATCTTCCCAAAGCCACTCTCACTTGCTTTATCTCCTGCTTGGGATTTCCTGCTTCTTTTGCTAGTGTGTGTGATTCCCTCTCTTGAGGGAATCACAACTCTATAGCGACATTTTCCAAAGTGTCAGAGCTTCTGAGGTACCCAGGATGACTTGGGGTGGCACACACAAGGCCCTTTTATTTTAGTATTTTTTACCTATTCGAAATCCGCTGGGGAAAATTTACCATTTACCGGTATTACGATAACTAGCATTTATTGAGTGCTTCCCGTTCCATACACTGACTTGGTTAATCCTCGCGGCAACGCTGTGCAGAAGGTATTCTTACTAGCCTCACTTTACAGATAAAAAACAGAGACACAGAGAGGTCAAATACTTTGCTCAAGGTCACACAGCTAATAAATACTGGAGCCAGGCTTCTAGCCCAGGCAGTCTGGCTCCAGAGCCAAGCTCTTAACCAGAACACCAAACCTATGATTTTACAGATATCATGGTAGTGATTTGCAAGTACCCTTTTTACAGTTAAAATATAGGAAGCTGAGCCCTCGCTGGTGGCACAGTGGATAAGGCACTGGTCCGCGAACCCAAAGGTCGCTGGTTCCATTCCCAGCCAGGGCACATACCCAGGTTGCAAGCCAGGTCTCCAACCAAGTCCATAGCTGGAGGCAGGTGAAAGGCAACCATATATTGATGTTTCTCTCTCTCCCTCTCTGCCTGTCTCCCTTCCCCCCTCTCTAAAAATAATGAATAAAATCTTTTAAAAATAATAAAATAAAACAAAATACTGAAGCCAACTTAAAGAAAATACTAAATAACCAATAGAAAAGGCACTGTGGAGGCTATGTTAAAAATGCTTCTAGGTAGTAAATGGCATTTGGGAACTCCTGAAACATTATACTTGGTATTTAGCTTAACTCCATGGATCCAGAGTAGGTGCACTGATGGCCTTTAAGGGGACCCTATGAACCCCTAAAATCATGCACAATTTTGTAGGAAGGTGTGAACTTTTCTGAGGAGAAGGCTCGTTGCTTTTATCCCACTTCAGGAGTTTCTGACCAGAGCTGCTGCTAATCTACATTATGTCTTTGGGAAATTTAGGGGAAAACATGCTACTTTTGGGGTAATAAATTAGAAAATGCCACTTCCTCCAGGAAGGCATGGATCAGAGCCAAGGTGCCCAGATGAACAGGCAGGGCACTGACTGGTCTCAGGCCCCACTCGCTGTCATCCTAAGCCCTGTGCTGGGCAGAAATTGCATGGTCATTACCCCGGAGCTCCTCTTGACCCAAACCTGGTTAAGAACCACTGCTGGTCCTGGCTGGTGTGGCTCAGTGGCTTGAGCACCTGCCTACAAACCAAAGGGTCACCGGTTCGATTTCCAGTCAGGGCACGTGCCTGGGTTGCAAGCCAGGTCTCCAGCCAGGTCCGTAGCTGGAGGAGCTGAAAGTCAACCATACATGGATGTCTCTCTCCCTCTCTTTCTCTCTCCCTTCCCCTCTTTCTAAAAATAATAGATAAATTAAAAAAAAAAAAAAAAAAAGAAACCACTGCTGAGTGTGGAGAGAGCCAGGGGTTTTCATACAGGGCCAGGAGGGTACTTGGACATCAAGGGGTCCAACTGGAGTGACCTAGGCTGAAGGGTGCGGTATTTGGGGTTGGGTTGGTCTCCACACCAATGATTGGATTGTCTTTGTCACCTTAGGTGAGCCCCCATCCCCGTGCAGCTGCGGTACAGATGAGGGTGGGGAAGTGAGGACAGCATCTGTTACTCTCCCACCCACTCTCGCGTGGTGTTCACATCCAGTGAGATCAGGCTATGGAAGGAGACAGGATGTCCTAAAACTTGAAAGGGATGCATCCCTGAGGGTCTGATTTGGAAAACAGGGACTCTCAATGATAACATTCCATGCAAAGAATTAGATACAAAGTGGGCGAAGAGATGGAAACCCAAACAGGGGAAAGTGAAGCTGCTCGAAGATGGCAGCAAACCTGGCTGGAGGGACAAAGGTAGTGTGACCAGGGCCGGGGGGCTGGAGTCAGAGTTGGCTGAGAGCTGGAGCCACAGGAGGTGGCCTAAGTGGCCCCAGCTGGAGGCACAGAGCCCTGCTAGAGAAGTCACCCCAACCCAGAGCGGGTGGGAGAGAAATACCCTTCAGTTGCCACCAAAGCCCCCTGATAGACTCGCCCTAACCAGAAGCCATTTAGGAAAGGATGCTGGAAAACATCGTTTTCAGGACAAGAACAAGGAATGAGGCGGGCAAGTGACTGGCCCTGCTTAAACTTCTCCAACCAGGGCCCTTTTTGGTTCCCCAGATACACATGGAAGTGAATCCCTAACGGTTGAAGTGGATGATATAAAGCAACTGGCTAGAGCAAGTGTTACATAAATGACTTCTTTCTACAAACACTGGCTGACGACCCATCCGGACAAGACACAATCCTAAGCTCTGACGTCCACAAATGCCTTATTCCTGCTGCCTTCTCTGATGACACTCAATGATCCCCACCTCCCAGTATTCAGGGTGGAATCTCTCCCCTTTGAATGGGGCTGGGCCTAATCACTTGCTTGTAACAGACAAAAAGCAAAAGCGACGGCATGCCACTGGCGATTGGCTTGTGAAGAAGGCCTGACTGTCTATTTGCACAAAAGTCACTGATTCTTCCCACGTGCTCAGTGGAAGCCAGTGGCCATAGAGTGAGCTACTGGGAAGAGAAACTCCCGTGGCAAGAAATAGAGGTCACCTCCACCTGACCACCTCATGGACACTGAGTCTTTCACATGACGGATGAGGAAATGGAAGCTCCAAGAGCTGAAGTGCGGTGGCTTGCCCAGGCTCACTGGCTGTCACCACCGTGTACTATGGCTCAGGACAGCTGCAGGCTGGTCCTTCCTCCACCTACCATCTCAGCCCTGAGAGCCCGTGCACGTCCAGGAGCAGCCCCGCCTGCTTCCCTGCCCAGCCACACAGGCTTGGGGTCCCTGAGCAGCGTTGGAGTTCATTCTCAGACCTGAACCGCACTCAGAATAGGGTATCCCAGTATGGCCTGAATCCGATGAAGGCGTCTTTCCTAGCCCCAAAGGGCAACACGTTGGGTCCTGAAGTGGTCAGAAGGCTGGTCTGAAGGCCCGATCCCCATCTTTGACCCAAGTTACGATGCTAAAAAGCCAGACCCCAGGAAGAGGCTGCCACGGGGCGGGACCCCACCCGTACCAGCCGCTGTTCCTCCGTGTGGTTCCACCCCAGGCGCTCAAGCCTCAACTGCCAGCTAATCACCGTGCCGCAGGCCAGCCCAGCGGGTTAGGCTTATCGGCAGCTGGAGAAGGGCAGGAAGTCTTCCTTTCCTCCGGGCTGTTTTCCTGCCCCATGGAAGAAGTCAGTTCCCATTTTTTATCTCTGGGTTCCCACCAAGCCTTCTCCGGGGGGAGGCAGCGCTGACAAAAAGCAGGTTTAAGCTATCTCACTCCCCTGGAGCCCAGGGTCAGGCCAGACTGCCCTGAAGGCCAGGCTTGCAATCTGGTGCAAAAAAAAAATAATAAAAATAAAAATAAAACAGAGGCACAATCCAAGAGCTTGCTGGCAAAGAGGGAAAACCGGGCGGGCCTGGCCTGGTCACATCCCCTGTTGTCTCTCTACCCCTCCTCGTCCCCGCAGACTTATGAAATGTCCCACAGGGCAACTTGAGTGTCCCCCCGAGAAAGTGGTGGGGGTCGGGGACTTAGCTGGGTGGGGAGGCGAGGAGGCAGTTTAAATATCAGTTTCACGGCAAAAAGGCAGCCCCCGCCGGGCAGCACTTGAACATTTAACTGAGGCTAATTGTACACCGCAAAATAGTGTATTTATCAACTGCATCTGGCTGGGCCCCTGCTTTCTCCTTCCAAAGAGAGAAATTATTGGGACAGATAAGGGCGATCAAGTGAACGCCAGGAGTCCTCAAGATAGGACCTGGTTCGTGAAACCCGGCTCCTGCCCACTTGAGCAAGCCGGCTAAGGGGTGCTCTCTGCCAAGAATGTAGTGGTCACATGGGCTGCTGGTCGTTCCGCCACTGGACCCACCCCCACCATCTTGGTACATTACAGGGACCTAGGGGAATTTGCTTTTAAAGTATCTCTTGCAGCCTCTTCTCATAAATCACTCAGCAATTCCCGCTGTTTGTTGTGGTCAGTGGTGTTGATCGCTGGGGAAAGAACGGGCTGGTTTCCGGGCCGGATTTTCCACCAGTCACAGCCGGGGACTCACGGGCCAACCACAGAGGCAGCAAACCAAGATGGTGGCCTCCCCGCCACCAGCGTGCGATGCCACCTCCTGGCGCTGCCACTCCCCCGAGGGGCCACGTGGAGGCCCCCAGCTCACAATTCAGAGCCGATCTTCCTTCAGGGGTTGAACAGTCCAGGGAGCAAATGGTATTTCACGGCGTGTGACCTCCAGCCCCCAAAAAGCCGAAGTTGTCAAGACAGAACCCAGAGTGTGCAGAAAACCTGGTGTTATTCAGCCTCTCCCGGGAATTGCCAACCAGCGGTAAAAGAAGACTTCAACGAAATGTCTCCAGCGCTGGCGTACCTAACACTCGCCCTTTGCAGGGCTGCCCAAATTCACGCACGAGCACCCGTCAATCAGGGGCTATTACTGTGATGTGTGTCCTAAATAGTCCTCTTTTTTTATTTAGGTCATCTACTTCCTCTTCATTCACGCTTGTCCCAGTGTGTAAATACCCCCCTTCTTCGGTGCCATGTGTTCCCGGGCAGATTAGTAGGCAGTTATCAAATCGTGCCCCTCTCCAGAGCCCCCGCCCCGCCCCAATCACCACTTAGCCAAACTACATACATATATATTTAGCTCTTTTAATCTTTTTTTTTTTTCTCATAAGGTTCTAATTTTACATTTTTCCAGGGTAGTTTGGAGTTGGCAGCATAGCCTTCGTCTGGGAAGACTAGAACTTAATTATCAAAAGCTGAACCAGAATGAGCAATCCATCACCGGGTGACATCCTTGCCTGTGTTCATTTGAAAAACATTTTTTTTTTTTTTTTTTTTGGTGGCTTTTGGAAGGGGGTGAGGGGAGCTGTCAGAGAGAAAAAGCAAGAAAGGAAAAGAAGGAGAAAAAAATCCATCGTGGCATAGCCATCATCCCACAACATGACCGCATAACATATCAGACTATCACAATTTGGGGGGAATTAAGCATCAGGAATGTTCGTTTGGCTTCCCTCTTGCCTTTCTGTGAGTCGTCCTCTTTACAGCTTGTTTGAAACTGGGTCTAAAATGTCTCCTAGCATGTGAAAGTTAGTCATGTAAAATGCCTCCTACAGTAAACATCAACTTTTTGACAAGGTTTGCATTATAATTAAGGCCCCAGTCTGAGTAGTTACCCAACTGGCCTATTCCACCGTTTTCCTTAAGAGGCAGGGTTTTTTAACAGCCAGATAAATGCTCTGGGTGGCCCAGCCCAGTGGCACAGCGCCACCAAGTGGCCATGTGAGGTCATGGACCCACACTGGGGCCAGCCTGGGAGGGGTTTCCACCTGCCCACATGGCATTACCTTGCCTCCTGACAGCTGAGGTTCGCCCAAAGGCGGTGGGTCTAGAGATGCAGGAGTCCGTCCTGTGTTGATTTAAATGAGATACAGCTGGCAAAAGTGCCTAGGAAGGGGCCAGGTGACAGCTGGCTCTCCCTCCCTGGGAGGCACTTAGGAATTCCAAGTCAGGAACTCAATCCAGCCTCGCTGACACCTCCCCAGGTTTGGTGACAGATCCAATCAGTCACCCTGAGTTTCCCAAAACCTTCGACCACGGTTTCAAATAGTTCATCTTGGAGGGGAACGGTGGTGTTTGTGAGATGATTTGTATTCTAGCCACTCATTTACACAATCAACCTATGGATAAACATGGGGGGTAGCCCATCAAACCTTCAGGACCTTGCCCCAACCTTGGCTCGTCCATTCCTACTTTTATCTGTCATGTATGGACCTCAATATGACAAGACCAAGTGGCAGGGGGCCTCCTGCAGGCCACTCTGGGAAGGCTTCCATCCGTCCTTCCAGCTTCAGCCAATATTTTCCGGAAACATGTATTTGTCCTCTTCCTCCTATAAGTCATTCCAGGTTCCTTCAAAACACACGAATTTAAAACACTTTGTCCAAATGAAGTTGCTTTTTTTTTTTTTTTTTTTTAACCTTCTTTCTGAGTTTGTTGTACTTGTTGGGCATAACCAACAACATGTCCCTCTGGTCTGCTGAGGCCAATGGCTGCTTCCATGCCAAACTGACTGAGTCCTAGTGACAGATGCAGAGATGGGAGGGTCAGAGTCAATGAGGCGCTCACTCTATACATTGACCCTCACGTTTAAAACAAACAAACAAAAAAAATAGCACTCAGAGAAGACGCACAATGCCGCCCGTGGAATAAAAACAGCACTGAAAGAAACAACCTCCTTGAGAGCCTAGGACAGAATTATCCTCTGTGTCTAATCTGCTGAGTATCTTTTATGCAGAACATGCCAACCAGTTAGAAGGGCCACCTCTCAAATCCTATAGCCTACGAGCCGAAAAGACACAAATTACAATAATGATAATAATGATCAAGCTCCTGAATGATTTTATTGAGCATTTATTTTCTGCCAGCGACCATTCAGCGCTTTACAGTTATTGAGTCGTCTCATTTTTATATTACTATTTAGCATTGCTGAAGTAAAAATTAGGAAACTGAGGCACAGATGTTTACTCTTTTAGCTGAAGGTTCCCTGCGTACTAGGGACCAATGTTGGATTCTTAATCAAGTGAGCAGGTCCAGCGGCTACTTGTGTTATGACCACTCTGCACTGTCTTTTAAATAACCGACCAACAAGAGGATCATGTTAGTAGTAAATTAAGCCCATGGGTCCTCATCTGCATTTGAGAAGTCCATCACAACTTTTTATGAATGCTAGTGCAACAAGTTGACGGAATAAGCCATTTTGATACTGGGAGACAGGAAGGAGACAGGGTGTACATGCTGAGCGCCCACAGGGAACAAGAAGAATTAGGGCCCCACCGGGATAATTCTCAGTGAAGTGCACTTGACCTTACCTATCAGCTGCCAGGTGTTCACCAGAATGGCATCCAGATTGTGGTACCTTCACCTTGACAGCCAACACCTACATCACCATTCTCTGCACTCAGAGGGTTCTCATCGTTAGATCTGCGGCAGGGACTTTATTTCTAAAATAACTTGTGCATTTGTTTGGACATGTTTAAACTTCGGTCACCTTCAAAGTACTCCCCTTTGGATGCAATACACCTATCGAGAGGTTTTCCCTCTGCTCAAAAGTTTTAGAACTTATCGGTTTTGATGCCTTTTAATCCTTCTGCTGGTTTTTTTGTTTGTTTGTTTGTTTGTTTGTTTGTTTCACCTCTTCCACACCTGTGAAACATTTGGGGAGGGTGGGGCATGGGGGTCATGCCTTTTTTGGTTAAAAACTGCTGAACATGTAGCATAGGCAGGAGCACTTGTAACTCACCCATCATGAAATGGGGAAACATGTAAGAGTTCTCAAAATATATATTTATCATTGAAGTCGAACACAGCCTCTCACAACAACACCAGCTGGAACATGGATACGGATGGGTTCCTAGAATGCCCACCTATACTACAAGGGACCTGCCTTCCAGAAGATAATTCCGTTATTTTTTGGAGGGGTCTCCCCTCTATATAATGTTAAAGAACATTACACAAAACCAGGACTGCAGGGCAGGCTGAGCAAGTGGCAGATGAGAGGTTCATGCTAACGCCGTTGGGAGGAAGTTCCATGTGGGGTCAATTCAAAAGGGACCTGGAGAGGGCGGGTGGCCCTGATTGCCCGAACACCCTCACTTCCTCTCTTCCCCGTGAATACCCCACTATGGCATGCCTGCTTCCCACACCCACCTCTTCTAACCCTGCAGGCCACACGTTGCTGTTCCTAAATGCGTCCCTGTCTTAGCTTCCTCTGCCCATGGTCAGCACGTAGTGCTGCCCGCAGGTCTTTCTGAAGCACATCTCTGATCTTTCCATTTTATTTTCCGAAGCTTTTGATGGCTTCCCCCTGCTTCAAGGATGAAGTCCTAGCTCCCAGATCCACCCCTCCATCTTCACTGCCTTCCAACCCACTCCAGGCACCTCACGCTCAAGCAAACCTGACACCAACGGTCCCACCTTTGGGTCCCCCCCCCCCCCTGCACAACTGCTGGTTTGCACAACTCCAGGGTCCCTTAGAAGGCACAGTCACCTCTGGTTAATAGCCCCTGCTCTGAATCATACTCAAATTTGAAACCTTCCCCTCCAGGCCACTTCACAATGCCAAGTGCACTCCTTGGCCAGGGGCGCACTAAACGGGGTGCCCATGGGCCCTCCCCAAAGGCAGTGAGCTCTTTCCCTTTCAAATTTCTATCTACACTAAGAGCTATAGCTAGGATCACCCCTACTGGGGTGAAATCTTTGGATCATGCTTCCCAACTGGATATTCCTCACAGACTTACACGTAACAGAAGCTGGGCAAACATTTATCACGCGGCAGAGGGCAGTGGACAAAGACTTTGCTTTGCACAGCTCAGAATAGGGCAGCAAGTTTCAGACATGCTTATGGTGGCTGCTGTACCAACCACATCAAAGTGCGGTCCTATTGCACAGTTAGATGCAATCGAAACCTAATATTTTACCGGAGCCCCCGATGTCTGTGTAACCTGTGTAACTCTGCTCCTTACTAACACGGAGCTTGTTTTAGCAAATGGGTCCAGATTTAGTCCATTAGCTTAAAATAAGTGAAAAACTCTAGGGTTCGGTGAAATCACACAATAAAATATCATTAAGCACCGCAGCCTGTCAGGGCAGACGGCAGGGTTGAGTTGAAAGTCAGGAGACTGTCTGAAGGGAAGCGAAACTGCACCATGGATGGGGGGTGGGCAGCTGGCTTTCATTTGGGGGAGGTCGTCAGAGGACTCCCGCGTCTGTGATGTAAATGAAGAACAGAGGCCCCGACAATTTAACTGTCATCGGCAGAAAGGCTTCGGTGGGCACTGCCATGCGCCCCGGCCCTTCGCTCCATCTGGGCAGCTTCTGGTGTGCATTAGGAGATGGGACCCGGGGGCGGGGACATGAAAGAACTGGGTCGGACCCCCGGAAGCCGGACAGGTCCTGCCAGGGTGCCAGGCTGAGGGCTGATGGGCAGCTGCTGTCTCAGGGACAAGATGGGGGCCACCACTGTTTCTAATGGTCCCTGGGTGGGCATATGGGAACGTCCAGAGTGAATCAGGCTCCGCTCCCTATATAATTAGGCTTTGAAAGCTATGGGCAGACATTGGGTTCTCCCTCCACTCTCTCTCCCCATCCCTCCGCACCCCAGTAGCAAGCACCCAGCTCAAGCGTTGCAGCACTCAACTCCAGACAGTTAATACACCACGGTGCCTCCCTACCACCCGCCCTCACCCTAACCGTCTCTTTTTTTAGCAGCTACACATGCGCAGGCCACAGATTTAACGTCTCCCCTGCCACATTCCCAAGCAGGGCCATCAAGTACGTACATTCCTGTGCCCCCACTCCCCATCCATGGCCCAGCCACTCTTCCCCTCTGAGATCCCGTGCAGCGCCTTCTGAACAAACTGCTCCGGGAAGCTCCAGCCAAAATCAGAGCAAACATGGGAGACAGAACGGCTGTGTCATCACAGGCCTGACAGGAAAGGGCGCAAATTCATGCAGAAGCAGCTTGGCCACGGCCCTTAAGGAATAATAGTCACAAGGTTCTCAACACAGAGCTGTGTGTTTTATGTATGGTGCCTCTTGTAGTCTTCCTGGCCTAGTATTAGCCCCGTTCCTAACATTTTAAATCTGAGGCTCAGAGGGAAAACATAACTTTGCCAAGGACACCCAGGCAGCAAGGCACCTAGCTGGACATACCTCTGGGGCTGGCTGACTCTGAGCACCCCGTGGGGCTGTTCCCGATTCAGCAAGAAGACCTGAATTGCGTCCCCTCGTTGAATATGGACCAGATGCCAATTCCTGCACTGAGCATTTTCCGTTTGTCATCTTGTATAGAATTCACGATCCCATGAAGTAGCTACCATGCCTATCACCCCCCCACCGAGCAGATAAGGGCACGAAAGACCAGAGAGGTTAATTCATCGGCCCAAGGTCACACAGCCAGTTAAGCAAGCAGAGCTAAGGTGATGGGCTGCAGGCAAATTAATAGATTCCAACTGGCATCTCTAAATTTATATTTCCGCCTCCACTGAGGTCCCGACCACTGCAAGTAATCCTGAAAATTCGTCATGAAGCTTTCAAAACAATTTATGCAAACAAACCTCAAGTGGGGCTATTTGTATTGGCAGCCCATTTCACTTAACCGCCCACAACAAGGAACAGATGGCCCGAGTGCTGGAATCGCCTGCAAAGGAGGAGCCAGGGCCCCAGAAGCCGCCTGCCTCCCCCCACGCCTGCTCAGCTTTGTGACGATTACATGCTTGTTCTTGTTTATGTCTTTGATTCCGCTGTTATTTCACGTACTTGTGAAACCGACCCGGCGTTGCATGAGACAAGTTTGTTCAAAGACCATTTGCCAACCATCTTTGGTTACCACGAGCCTGGCTTTCGACACTGAACTTGGAGTCCGTTCCTGATGGAGCCTTCTGGAAGGGGGCACCGTGGGAAGTGGAAACAGCCTGCAGATGGATTAGAGACTGGCACAACCTCCAGGACAAACATTTAGGGACGTACATTGTATTTACCTGTGGCTTTTTTTTTTTTTTTTTCACCTTTGTTTCAGCTGGGCCTTTGCCACTCTGTGTGGGGACACGTCTGGGATGAGAAGGAAAATCCTGGATTCGTATCTGCTCCATGCCAGCTGTGTTGACATTAGACAAGTTGTCTTAACTCTCTGAGGACTCTGTGAGCTGAATGAGGCCACCTTCACAGGGTTTCTGTGATATTTAAATGGTATTTGCATGATGCACATATCTGAGTGAGGTGTCCATTATAAAATGCTGCTCAGCCCTGGCTGGTGGCACAGTGGATAAGGCGCCAGCCTGCAAACCCAAAGGTCGCTGGTTTGATTCCCCAGCCAGGGCACATGACCAGGCTTCAAGCCAGGTCTCCAGCCAAGTCCGTAGCTGGAAGCAGATGGAAGGCAACCATATACATCAATGTTTCTCTCCCTCTCTGCCTCTCCCTTCCCCTCTCTCTGAAAATACTAAATAAAATATTTTTAAAAAGAAAAGAAAAGAACCCATACATCAGTAATGTCTGTCATGATTACAGGAACAACAATTAGAGTAATGATGGGGAAGTGATCATTTGAAATGCTTACCAATTGTTTTTCCCTACTATTTCCTATGACCTCGTGACCCCTTCTCACCTCTTCAGCTGCCCGCCATATGGCAGGCACTGCCCCCGTGAAAGCATGTGAAAGGGAAAGTGGCAGGAAGGTATTTGTGAGCTGAGCACCTGGGCCCTTACTCTCCTGGCTCAGACCCTGGAGCAGCCTTCCAGCGGTTCTGCCCCTTCTCTAAACCTCAGTTTCTCCATCTGTAAAATGGGGATGGTGATAGTGGCCCAATCAACGGGGCCGTGGTGAGGACAGAACCACTTACTTCCAGCAAAGCGATTAACATCGGACCTGGCCCTTAGTCAGAACTCACTGTGCCTAAGTTCCTGGTCTCCCGTGTTACACATCAGGAAGTGGAGGAGGCTCAGGGAGTGTGAGCCAGTGTCTCCAGGTGACAAAGCTATGAAGTGTGAGGCTCCTGGTTCACCCCAGGCCCATGTGACTTCAGAAGCCGTGCTCATAACTGCCGTCTCTCTGTGGTTTAGAAAATCCATAGGGAGCTTGCCTGGGGTAATTCAAGGTCTGCTAGATCAAAAGGAAATGACAGATCTAACATGTCACTGCATTAGGCTTCTCTAGCAGGACATTTTCTATGTGACTGTTTGCCAGAACCTAACACCCTTCCAAGAATGCACTCCTTGATTTTAAAATATCTTTCTCCAGGTGTTTCTGTTTGCTTATTATTTTTTCCTCTGTGCAGGATATAAGCTTCCTATTTCCACCCACTGTCCCCTTTCAATACAAAGCTATGCACGGTGTCTGCAAGTCTTCATTCGCCAGGAATCACATGCATGTTGGGACTGGAGGAGACCCAGTTTTCGCATGAGGAAACTGAGGCCTAGAGAAAGCAAGGGCCGGCTGTAAGGCCCACAGCTTCATGACCAACCAACTGAACCACACCAGTCAGGGCTAGATGAGTTAGGTTTTGGGTTTTTGTTTGTTTGTTTGTTTGTTTGCTTATTACTTTTAGAGAGAGGGGAAGGGAGAGGGGTAGAGAGGGAGAGAAATATCAATGTATGGTTGCCTTTCACCTACCTTCAGCCATGGACCTGGCTGGAGACCTGGCTTGCAACCTGGTCATGTGCCCTGGCTGGGAATTGAACCAGCAACACTTGGGTTTGCAGGCCGGCACCTTATACACTGTGCCACCAGCCAGGACTGAGTTAGGTTTTTATTTAGACCCCCCAAAAAACAATTTTTGCTCCTTATTGAGAATATATTGATGAAAGGAGGCAGGTGTCCGGCTTTTGCTCCCTTGTTGCTGTTTTTTGTTTCTCAATTTTTTTAGTTTTTATTTTAAAAAATTGTAGCAAATACTTAGATAGCACTTAGTACATGCCAAGCACCATTCTAAACACTTTACACAGTCATGTAATCTTCATAATAGCCTATAAAGTAGGTGTTACATTATCCCTGTTTACAGATGAGGAAACCGAGGTTCAGAGAGGGTAAGTCACTTGCCCAAGGTCACACAGCTAGTGAGGGAGTCAAGATTCAAGCCAAGGCAGCCTGCATTCAAGGGTGATGTTCTTAATGAAATATAGCTGTTTACCATATTTGCAAAGAAAGGAAAAAAGAAACCGCAGAATAGGGATGTGTTTTCTGTGTGTGAATGGATTAACGTAGGCCAAAGTGCTTTTAAAACTTCCAGTGGCCTATTATGATTAGCATGTGAATACTCCCACGACAATTACACCAATACAATCACGTTCAAATAAAACCACAGCCAAACTTAGGGATTTAGTATCAAGCTGGGGCTAGGGGTGGCGGTGAACCTACAAAAAGCCAGAGGCGGAATGAAAGCACCCCTTTAATTAAGATGAACCGGAGCATGGGCAGCTGTGGGGAAGAACCTGGAGGAAAAATATTTAGGCAGCTGCACAGCATTCAGAGGGCAGCCCAGCTCCTGGAGCGGCGCCCACTCGCTCCCTCCTGCGCTCGGCTCCCCAGGGGTGGGCTACAGCCTGGTGGTCAACCTCTCAACCTGGAGGACTGCCCAGCCGAGGGGAGGGGGGCCGGAGGGAATCCCTAGCGCATCGCTTTAGGGATAAGAGAGGTCACTCCAGTGGCAACCAGGAGGGGACCCAAGCGACCCACAGATTCAACAGCTACCCCCTCTCCCAACACAACACCTCTGAGTCTTTGGGGCCCAAGACATACAATTCCAAAAACACAAATGTCTTCCAAAACCCTTATTTTCCAGATCAGGAAACCGAGGCTCAGACAGGGGGCGTCATTGGTCTAAGGCCACACAGCAAATTGGTGACAAGGTTGGGCCTGGACCCCTTCCTCCTGGCTCTCTGGTTGCTAAGCTGACCTGCATGGTGCCACTCTCCCGGGGTTGGAAACATGAGCTACTTTCCTTCCCCTGGGCCACCCTGGTGGAATGGCTTATCTTTCCAAGTTATATCAAATCATTGGCTCACCTCAGGGCCTCTGACCACATCACCTCAATTTTTGTAAGGCCTTTACCTGAAACAAGCTAATCTTCTTGGAACTTTTTAGGTGCTCAATTAGAAATGTATTTATTTCTCATTGAGCTCTTTTAGAAAAAATGAGCAAAAGGAAGGAAGGAAGGAAGGAAGGGAGGGAGGGAGGAAGGAAGGAACGAAGGAACGAAGGAACGAAGGGAGGAACGAGAAGGAAAACAAAAGAAAACCTGGACACAGGGCAGAATTTCCAGGTATCCATAAGACCGACAGTTTGGTATCTTAGAAGCTAAAACTCAGAATGTCCCTGGAGATGAATGGCCACCCAGCTGCCCAGTGTCTGAGGTCACCTTGCTGGACACATTTGCTGTGATAGCCCTGAAATGATCTGCCCTTGATCAGACACACAGATGCCAAAAAACACCTGGCATCCTCTGGCAACCCTTGGTGGTCAGGTCCCTTCTTTCTCCTCCTGTGGCTGTTTTAGTAATTGGCCACACTACTCTCTTGAAAACCCGTGACCCAACCTCAGAATCCTTCTGAACACAGGGCTCTGAGCACTGTGCCGGCCCTCAAAATGAGCTGCGCTTCTCTTTTCTTGATCTTGTCCAACATCCCCATTTTACAGATGAGGAAACGAAGCCCAGGGAAGCTAATTGTGCCAAGCAACCCTTGGCTGTTAAGAATCCCCACAGATTAATCAAGGCTGGCCATGGACTCCCCACAACTTTGTCCTCATTCCCACTTATACATCAGTGAAGTGGGTCACTCAAGCTCCCTCTCACCCAACCCTTGTCCCTACCCTACCGATCCCGCCCCAAGCTTTTGGCGTTGGCTCAGTGCAGCATCAGCTAGGCGATCTGGTCCATGGAAAGAAATAGACTCCAAAACATGATGCTCGAATGCAACTGACCTTCACCTGTCCTTATGCACTAGCCTTGGGCAGGGGTCCTGAGCAGTGAGTGGCCTTGATTCATTTTATGACTCAGGGACCTCAGCTCTTTCTGTCCCTTGGCTCCGCCAGCTCTGGGGTGGGGGACAGCTGATCATCAGCATGCAGCCGCAGGAAAGGGGAAGACCACAGAGCGACACAGGACTTCCACGCAGCTTTGGCCCAAAACGGCACATACCATTCCACTGGCTGAGACTCGGTCACCCAACCAGAACCAAGTGCAGGGGAGACCCAGAATGGGGTCTAGCTCTTGGGCAAGGACAATGACAGATGAGAAGGGGGAGGAGGAGGAAGGGGAGGAGAAGCAGAAGTGGGTGACACTTTGGTGACCATCAAGTCACCTCTAGCAGAGTCTCAGTTCTCCTGAAGGGCTCAGTGTGGCTCACTCCCTTTTTCTCTAGGTGGTCGCCCCATGCCTGGTTCCAGTCTCTCAGAACCTAACCTCAGTGACTGACCCAGGGTTCACCTGTGGCTAACAGATGAGTCGCCCAAGTTCACGCAGCAAAATGGGACTGAATCACGACTTCAGGACCATCATGCTCCAAAGCTTAACTGAAGAAGCTTGTTCTTAGGGATGATACCTACAACATTTCAAATATTATAAATAAGATTCATGACAGTTTACATTTGCATGAGGGAGGTGAGGCTTTAAAATTTGTTTCCCCATAGTTCTCTATATTACCTTCGATAGAGTCTTCCATAGCCTTTCCGTCTTTGGCTAGCATGAGGGATCACTCAGAGAGGCCCACCCGTAAAAGGAAAAACCAAGATGACTACTGGAGACAGGAGGCAAGCACATAGTAGGTGCAGCACATAGTAGCTGCACAGGTAAAGCATCTGTATGAACTTGAACTGAGGTGAGGTCTCATCACCCTTAAGTCTGCTTTGTCACTCTGCTTTGTCTTAAGTACCTAATAGAAGAAAACCAGATTCTTCTATTCTAAAGACAGATAAACAGGAGGAAGTAAATTAAAATGCCTCACCACTCCCCAGGCTGGGATGGCCACTTAACGCATCCATGGGCATTCAGCCAGGTTGGATATATGTAATACTCAGTTTAAAAAAAAAAAGAAGAAGTGTGGAGCTTTTAAGAGATTGTACTAATTGGGCCAAAGTGACCAAGTCCCACCCAGCTTTGCCAGAGCCCATGAGTCTTGCAAACATGAAACCTTCCAGCACCAGGCGGGCACGTGACCTGCATATATATTCTTCTCTGGTCATTTTTGTTGGGGTTTCCGAACAAAACCCGTCTTTTAAAGAAAAATCGAACCTATTTGAAACCAGAAACCCTGCCCTCCCTGGAGGCATTGAAAAATGCACACTGGAGGCTCCGCGTGTGTGCAGGCTATTACTGATTTCCTTCCAAAAACACAAGAAGTGTCGCCCTGACTGTAACTCAGGAGGGCCCGAAGCCAGAGGCTGTTTGCTTTCCGCGCGCTCATTAACCATGGTATGGGATCCCATAACTGCTCTAATTTCCTACTTTAAATGTTTTTCTTCTCCCCTGCTTTTCAAAAACCGTCTTTTTATGTTGGGCATTTGCATACTCCCATTCAGCCACTTACTCCGATAGGCCGGTCGCTGTCAGACACAATAAAAACGGACAGAAACCCCGGCGAATTACAGTAGCATTAGTGTTGAAAATGGAAATTTAATTTCCCGAAATGAGTCTCAGCCGTAAAAAGCTCCCTTTGTTGCTGTTCGGATCAGAAATGAATCAGGTCTGAAAGGAAGCTAACGTGCAATTAAAAACAGCTCAAAGAGGCGTTTGTTGTCAAATTTGCGGTCAAACAGATGCGCTGGGGGGGCGGGGGGGTGTGTGTGTGGAGCACAGGGGGTGCTGGATCAATGTGGCTGGTGAGAACCAAAGATAACAGCAAAGCCTGATGTGTGGATCCTGCTTTTCGCTTGACAAAGCACTTTCGTGATCGTGACATGTTTGGATTTTCACGGGGAGCCTGGGGAGGGGGTCAGGCAGATGCAGCAACTGAGGCTCAAAGAGGTGGAGTCGCACGGTTTCCCCAAGGTGACCCAGCAGGACCAGGATTAGAATGAGGCCAACCCTGCCCCCTAAATAAACCTCAGGTTGGGAAAATGGCCCAGGCTTCCAAACAGTACTGCCCACGCACTATGTTTAGCAGGGTTGTGGCTTGAGGAAGCCATATTTTGAAATATTGACCGAGCTTCGATATTTCTTTTGAAATATTGCCCAATGTTTTCTGGCCCCACCCCCCACCCCGACCCCCACACACCCTGACAGCGGTGACCAGTGTTTTAGGTGACCGCCTTCAGGGTGCAGAAGGGAGAGAGAAAGAGAACCTCCTCAGATTTCAAGTTCCAACATTGACATGGGAAACCCAAAGGCAGACACATAATAATTTGAGGGGGAAAAGTCTCCAGCCTCTGTCTCGTAAGGGTTGGAGGTTGGAATAGGAAAAGGTGCAGCCCTAAATTTCCCGAACAAGAGGTTTAAGTGCCAGTGAGATCAGCCGGGGCCATCCCTCAGCCCAGTGCAAGCCAAGGCCTGGGGTGCAGCTGAACCCCAGAAAGGAGAGGGGATGCTGGAGGGGAATCTCCATGGCTCTGTCCCTGCATTGAGACCAGGGAGACAGCAAGCTAGTTACTGTTTCCTGGGGAAAATACGAATTGGCTGGTTTTACCCAAACTTGACCACAACTGGAATCAGCACAGAAGCAATGGACTGGCTCACCCCTGAAGTCGGGACAGATGCACAGCCAAGAAGAAGGAAAAACATCAAAGTGGTTGCCCACCTCACACCTAGGCCATTAAAACGTAATTGACTATTCACATTTTAAAAATTAAGTTATAGAAGGTCTAGAAGAAAACATTGGAAACTTTATCACCTTGGAATGACAAAGATCTTTCTGGTGATGACTCTAGAGCAAAGTGTCATAAAAGAATAGATTGGTAAGTTTAATTAAATTTTAAAATATTCTGCCAGGTTCTAGGACCGTCAGATACAAGTAACAACTGTTATACATCAGATAAGAAAAGGACCAGCCATCCAATAAAAAAAATAGAGAAGAGAAATGTAAGTGACTTTTATTGAAAGTGCGTTGAGTTGCTGTTTTTCACCTACCAGATTGGCAAAAATCCAGAAATTTTGTGATGCATTCTGTTGTCAAGGACAGAGGATAATAAGCATGCTTCATATATTATTGGTATGAAAATAAACTGTAAAACCCTTCTAGATGGTAAATTGGCAGTATTCATCAAAACTACTAATGCAGATGTCTTTTGACCCAGCAATTGTCATTCTGAAAATTTATCCTAAAGATATCAATCCCTGGGAAGAAGTGACATCAACCCAAGGCGAACCATGACAGCATAGGTCTTAGAAGCAAAAGGGCAGAAACAACCTGCATGTCCACGGTACAAGGAACTACTGGGCATTTCTTTTTTAAAACTGAGAAATTTTTCTATGTATTCATGTAGAAAGAGTGTCATAATATATTAAGTGAAAAAGACCGACGTGCAGTATCTTATTAAGAGGGAATAAGAATGCCTGCAGTGTTGGACAGAGGTCGCTTTTTTCTTCAAGAACACAAGGTCACCTGCCTTTAGAAGGTAGAAGACTATTGTTTCTGATCAAGGCAGAGTAACTGGTACCTGACTTTCCCTTTCACTATACACAACGAGAAAACGGGAAGGAAAAATACATCAATTAACCACTTTCAGACACTGGATAATGTAGTTCTACAGGCAATATTGAATTTTGAGTTTTGCCTGGGGGAAAAATGTGCTCTATTAAACATGAATTTTAGATAAACAAAAAATAGGTTTTCATGAATATGTTCCATGCAATATCTGAGGCATATTTATACTAAAATATCTACTGTTTCCCTGAAACTTAAATTGAAGCACCTGTTCTGTGCCACATCTGACAACTCTATTCCTTGAGAGAAGACAGATGAAGGAGGTGAGTCCACTTCAGCTTTCTACTGGGAGGTACTTTCTAACCACAAAGTAGAAAAGGGGAATGAAACAATAATAAAACATATATGAAAAATCCCCAAAATATAGAAACATTAAACAGCACACTCTAAACAATCTCTGAGCCAAGGAAGAAAGTAGGAGAAAAATTAGAAAAAGATTTAAATGAAATGATAAGGAGCATACAACATATAAAAATGTATGACATACAGATAAGGCAGAGTTAAGAGGAAAATGTTTAGCTTTATATGCTTATGTTCGAAATACAGAAAGATCTAAAGCTTATATCTTAAGAAGCAAGAAAAATAAATAAAACATTAATTCCAAAGTAAACAAAAGGAAGGAAATAAAAATAAAAGTGAACATCGGTGAAATACAAATATGTAAACAAAAAAGAACATTAATAAAATCAAAAGTCAGTTCACTGACACGGTCGGCAAAGTTGATAAAAACATTTGCAAATTCTGAGAATATTGCTACTTTGTCACCTTACTAAACTATATCTTTAAAAATTTTAATCTGTAAGTAGAGAAGTAGCTTGTATGAGATTTTTTAAAAAGAAAAATGACAAACTGAGAGAAAACTGAGTAACAAATATAACCGTTAATGCCCTTAATATATAAAGAGTACCTACAAATAAATAAGAAAAAAATATATAAACATCATATGAAAACATGTCAAAAGATATGAGAAGGCAGCTCTCTAAAAGAGCCATGCAACTAGTTTATAGACATGGGAAAATATTTGCCTTTACGTCAGAGAAACACCCTTTTTTTTAAAATAATATATTTTAACTACTAAAAATGACAGCACATTAGATGAGTTTAGAGTGCAGAGTCAGACAAACCTGGATTCAAATTCCTGTGTGACTTTAGACAAAGAATTTAACTTCGCTGAGTCTTGCTTTCCTTCTTAGTAAAATATACCTAATAATTATATTACTTCATAGTTGTTAGCACTTGTAGTGTCTGTTAGACCAGATAAATGATAACTAAAAAAGAGGGATTTTAAAATAACAGTAACACTCAGTATTTGAAAAGATATTGAAACAGATGGTCAGTTTCAAATATTGCTAGTCCACGGAGCGCCCTCCTAATGCTCACAAGCCTGAAAAGTGTACATAACGCTTTATAGCCAACAATGTCATTGGCATATATGCATCCCAAAACATAATCAGGAATATAAACTGTGAGAATATTACGAGTGAGAATACTGATTGTACGAAAATTTGGAAACCAACTAAATACCTAAACAATATGAAATTGGTTACATAAATCACTGTCTATTTGTCACACACATTTTCTGTGCCGCCATTAAAAATCACATCGAGCAAATGTTTCACCCCATGGGAAAACGTCCACACCATGCTAAACGATCCAGGCAGATTACACAGCAGTACGCCCAGTACGATCTCAATTTTACTTTAAAAAGAAAAAGAATAGAAAAAGGTCTGAGGGATGAACATTCCTGGTGGTAAGCTTTCAACAGAAGATCATTTCTCTTTTGTGCTTTTTTTTTTTTTTTTTTTGCCTCCCTCAAATGTCCTGAATTGATATCGATACACTTAAGGCAAATCAGAATGAAATAAATAAAATAGAGCTGCATCCGGGGAACATGCTATGTAAATAAGAACTGCAGTTTTGATGAAGAGCATGATATATCTCCCTGGAAGTTAATGGCTGTAAACAATGACGAAGTGGTTATTTATCTGGCTTTATGGGCCAGCAATTCGGGCAGAGCTCCGCTGGGCGATGCCTCTGGTCCACGTACCATGGACTGGGGACCCTCCCTGTATTCCACTCGCAGCGAGGCGGCCTAGAGTAACCACCATGGTCCGTTCCTAAGTCCTGGCCCCTTGGTGGGGTGGCTGGAAGGCTGGTTCAGCTAGACCTGCCCCTTCTCCATCCAGTCTCAGAGTTTCACCACCTGGGGTCTCTCCAGCCAGCTAGTCGGATATTCCACCAGGCAGGTCAAGGTTCCAGGAAATAAGCAGAAACCACCAATCATCTTGACGTCTACACCCGGAATGGCCACGGTGGCACGTCCACTACAATCTGTTGGCCATGGTAGCTCCAGGCCCCCCAGCTGCAAGGTCAGGGGAGACAGATCCCTGGTGGGAGAAGGGCCCAGAAATGCAAACCCTCTCTAACACCCCACCATGGTGTATTCAAGGAGCGTGAAGAAACCAAATCGTGTTGTACTTGGGGAAAAGAATAGGCTTAGAATTCCTGCCCCAGCTCTGAACCACCCAGCTGTCCCTAAATCGGCACCTCACCTGCAGCTGGAAGTGGGGCCTGAGCTCATGACAAACTGTTGTGTACACGGTCCAATCCTACACAACTGCACGGCCTAACGAAGCAAAACGTGCGTGGATGTATGTTTCTGGGCACCATGGACCGTAACCCAGCCTTTCGAGAGGGCTTTCATCAATACGCAATGGTGCCAACTGCAGGCCTGGACACCCTGGGGCTGGTTTCACTGGGCTGCAGTGTCCCATGAAAACCTAATTTCCTGCCTGGGCCCCAAATTCCCCGCCAGGGCTGAGTGATGGTTTTTCTTGGAGGCGGGGACAGGGCCTCCGGCTAGTCCAAGGCCTCACCTCTCATGAAATGCACATGTGGACTAAAGCCTGGCTCACTTTACCCATGTTACTGACCGCCCATGGGCACTTTCATCTGTGACTCCTAACACATAACACGCCGACATGGCTAAGGGGTCACAATAAAAGTCAAGCACCCACTCTCTGCTGCATCCATAGTTACCTTCCACTTTTGCCCCAGCACCTTAGGGCAGGTTCATGCTGCCCAGTGAACTGGGCCTTGTTAAACAAAGGTGATGCCCTGGCTGGTGGCACAGTGGATAAGGCGCCGGGCTGAGAACCCAAAGGTCACTGGTTCGATTCCCAGCCAGGGCACATGACCAGGTTGCAAGTCAGGTCCTTAGCTAGAGGCAGGTGAAAGGCAACCAACCATACATTGATCTCTCTCTCTCTCTCTCTCTCTCTCTCTCTCTGTGCCTCTCTCCGTTTCCCTCTCTCTAAAAATAATAAATAAAATCTTTATAAACAAAGGTGGTGATGCAAGCCCAGCGCCAGTGGAATCCAACAGAAGATGGGATTGGAAAGTGCTGACCCACCACCATTTCAAGCAGCCTTTGAACTCCAGGGACCATGGAGAGGCAACCAGGCCCCAAGAACTCCCCACCAAGGTCCTCCCATGGGTGGTGTGGGGTTCCGGGAGACTGCTGGTCACCTTGGACGGCGGGCCCCCTTATGTGTGAGATGCCACCCCTGTCTGCAACTCTCACCCCAAACCTGGAATGCATCTGTATTTTGAAAAGCTTCAGGATGTTTTCCCAGCCAGATATTAAACATTAAATGACAGAGTTGATAGAGACGGACCCAATGTGACTTTGATTTTTGTATATGCCATCGTGCTTTGCTAGAGAAGGTCCTGGTTGGGTGGGGGGTGGGGGGCTCTTTAAAGAGGTTCTTGGGACCCATCCTCCCCCCATACACACCCCACCCTGGAAGAGCACAGGCGGGCCCTTCTCAACCAACAGCAAGCACCACTGCTTTTAATTCTCCTGAGTTGTTTTCTTTTATCATCAATTTTGGCAGTAGAAAAATAACCCTTTGATATCAAAGAAGGCAAGCCTACCAGAAATTACTATCATTAGGTTAGTAATAGCGACGGTAATAAATTGGGCCAAGCGAGAGTTGATGTAAGGGACCCTCCTGGCCCCAAGCGCAGGGCTGTCAGCTCTACTTAACAGGCTCTTCTTTCTGCCCTGAGTTACCAGTGCTCGTGTGTCCGTCCCTCGGCCCACTGGAGCTGTCAGCACCTGGAGGCCACAGGCCCCGTCTTGTTCGAGTTTTTACCTGCCAGCCGCCGGTGCACGAAGCACAGAGGGGTGCCTCATCAAGGCACCGAGAGGAGATGCAGAAAAGCCTCCCGTAGCTGGAGACCTGACGGGACTGAGTTTTATAAATGACTCCCTACTTGAAGGAGGACAAGGCGAGTGGGAGGAAAAACTCTCAAGGATTAGCTGGCTTCTGTTCTGGTTGCGGTTTTGTCTTTCAAGCGTGTTCCAGAGCTGGCCTGGGGTCTGTGCCCAGGGACCCCAGTTTGTCTTTCCCGCCCCAGCGCTGGAGGGTTAGTCAGAGGGAGGCTTGATTGAATGAGTTCCCCGGTGTCCCCCAAACCATGATGGGATGGAGACAGGACAAGGTCTGTCCCCAAAGTATCGAGTCATGTCATGTTTTAATTATGTTGACATTGGTTGGCTCAATACTTCCAGAACAGACCTCGTAGATTCAGACGCTGAATAAAACTTATCCTGAGGCCTAGACATTTCTTTCATTCGTTCATTCACTCATTCATTCACTCATTCAAAGTGCTCATCCATCACTTCCTATGGACACTGTCCCAGGCAGTGGGGATGTAATGCTGAGCCCCACATCCTAGGAGGGAGGCAAACAATGAACAAGGAATCAAAACCAGGCTATGCTAAGTGATTCCAAGTGCTGCGGAGAAAAATAACGCATCCTGAGGGAGGAGAGTGGGGCGGGGGTGTTCTGTAGGAGAGGGAGCAAGGAAGGGCCCCCAGGGAAGGAGAGAAGCCTACAGATGTCAGGGGAGCAGAGTTTAGGCAGAGGGAGGGCAGGTGCAAGGCCGGAGCGGCACCCCCTTGTTCAGGGAAGTTCGGGGAAGGAGAAAGTGTATTCTCCTGGCTGCCCGAGGACTTAGCATTTCACTCTGACGGGGATGGGATCTGAGCACGGTGTGATCTGATTTACATCTTTCTTCTTTTCAACCACAGTCTGGCTTCCGTATGAGCCACAGGCTGAGGGGGCAAAGGTGAGGAGAAGGGCAGGAGGGAGGTAGCACACTGCAGGCTGTATGGGCTGGGGCCTTGGAGTCTTTCTTGCACAGAGTGAGAATGATGAGTTTCAAGATAGATTTCGCGAGAGAGCCAGCAGGACTTGCTTGGGGTAGGGAGTCGAGGTGGAAGGAGAGGATAAGAGTCGGAGAGAAGGAAGGGCGACTCCAAGGTAGGGGCCGGCACGGGAGACCCAGTGTGCCAGGTGGGGAAGGGAAGGTGGGTAGGTGAGTTGACCTGTGACCCTGAGCGTCTTCCCAGGTGAAGTAAGTCGAGGCTGCTACCAACCTTGAGGGGCTACTGTGATGAGTAAAATGATGTAGGGGAAGGCAGACTTTAAACCCAGCAGGATCATGCACGGGTTTTCTTTCTCCCTCGTCATTTTTTGAGAACCCTGCCACATTCCTCTGAGGTTTCTTCTCTCTTGCTTCAGGCTCATGGTGTCTCTTGAGGGGACACATCAGAATTACAAGGGGAGGGTTTTCATCACACAGATCCCAGCGCCCACCCCGCACCCAGGGGTGAGAGTCCTGGGCTGGGGCTGTAGGTGGGGAAGGTACCCAGGCCCTCGGCGTGTTTCAGGAGCGTTCCAGTCCAGAACTGGGGGGGGGTTTCAAGCAAAACAGGCAAATGTGAAGATGAGAAGCAGGCTCCTGTCTCAAAAACGAGGTCTGATCTCAGGGTTAAACAAATGTTATTAGGTTTATTATTGTTCACAAAATACACTGAGACTCACCCTCATCTTAGAATACAATTTGGAAGAAGAGGATGTAATAGAGTATTTTTACGTCTACAAGTGTATTCAAAGTGATCTTTAAAGTGATTTTATATGGAAAGATATTTTATAATTTGACTACTTAACATTTAATTATTATAAATGCCATAGACTATAATGGGAATTTAGGAGAAAGTCGTAACTTCTGGATATTCAGTAATAATCAATGAACTCTTCCAAGAGTATAAAATGAGCACTAAAAATTCTATACGCGTAGATGTGTGTGTATACCTCAGTGCATCTGGAAATGGAAAAAATAACCCCAACTCGAATCAATCACGTGACCTCTCTTATTTAAAAAGTTTACAAAGTAAAAATTTTCTAAAAAGCCACGGTACCCTTGTTTGCCGCCAAGTTTTGAGCTACCTAACTCCACCACTAGGGGGTAGCATCATCCATTACGTTCTTTCTAACTCTCATTTCCACCTGGAATATGGGCACATGGGACACAGTCCTTTGAAGGGGTGTGGGGAAAAGACAGAGCGATTGGTCTTGTATGTCAGTAAATTTTAATGGTTGTTTCTATCCTCTCCACTTGAAAGGTGAGGAAACGGATGCTCAGAGAGGTAAGTGACTTGCAGAAGGCCACAGAGCTGGAACTGACAAAGCAGCTGCTGAAAGTCAATGCTGACTGCAGGACCCATTTGCCAACATTGATGGTAAGTATCTCTCTGTATCCAGGGGAATTATTTTAACCTGCTGTCAAAAGATTCCTAAGGGATCAGCAGGTCCAGCTACTTATGGACTGTACAGATACAAGGAATTTTATTACTAATGAAATTGCATCCTGTCTGTTTCGTATCGCCTTCAAAACATTACAAACTCCTTGAGGATGGGGAGCCCTGCCTTCCCCTTTTCTTAGGGCCCTTCTGTTGGTTCCCAACACCCAGAGGATGCCCCAAACATCCTCATCTGCATGTGTCCCCTCTGTGAAATCGGAGAAGCTGGAGTTGATTTGGTTGCTCTGTATTATTAATGTGGCTGAGATTAATATCAGCGCTGACTGCCAGTGAAGCAATCAGCTGCCGGTCCTCTTGAATAGGAAAAGAAACAGAGAAGAAACCATTTCAAGGTTCCCCCGTGAGATTCACGCTCAGAATCCACCCCAGAGCCCACAGATAATTCCAGGCAGAGATCTTTATTGAAAGAGCCTCCGTGACAACACGGGGTACTGTCATTACGGGGTGTCTACCAGATGCCAGGCACCATGCTAAGCACTTCTCCCGCATGGACTTACTTAGTCTTGCCCACAGTCCTACGAGGCAGGAACTACCAAGGATGATCCTTATTTTACAACTGAGGTTCAGAGAAGCTAAGTCACGTTCCCAGGCTCATATAAGCTCTATAAGGCGTAGAGCTGCTGTCCTTCAAAACCCAAATTGTTAATCAGGACACCTTCCGACTTGTGAACATGAGCCAAGATTACAGTTCCTGACCAGTTTACCAACCTCGGGACACCCAGTGAGAAGCCCAAGATCCAAAGAAATATACACCCTCCCAAAAATAATAATAATAATAAAAGCCAAGGAAGGGAGAATTAACACATCTCTATCTATCTATCTTATCATCTCTCTGTCCATCTTGACATCAGAACACAGCTGCTTCTTCTGGAGGTGGGTAATTTGGTGAATTTTAACCTAGTATGTTCTGTTTGTACACCGTGACATTAAAATGGAAAGGTGGGGGGATTACCCTTGCTTCCACGCACAATGGCTGAAAAAGCAGGGGACATCCTCTGAGTTATGGAGGTTCAAAAAGTATCTCAGGATGCACTTACCATTGAGTCGGGCCTCAGCACGCTTGGGAAACAATGCCTAGGTAATTATTTTAAGTGAGCGTTAATTATGTCATTATTAGAAATGGGGAGAAAATGCAATTTCCTTCTGTCACTCCTTGATATCTTAACTAGAGGAATATTTGCCATGCTATTAGAACAGGCCACAGTTTGCACAATGGCGCCCAAGCAATAAGACGGAGACATGTACATTTTCATATGAATATATCATGCCTAACTAATGAGATGGCTCATTTCATAACTTCGGTTCCATTTTTTATTATTTCATAAAACTGGAAGTCCTTATCCATTTTATGAAAAACACCAAACCTTTGTGAAATTCATTAAATAAGCATAAAAAATTCATTAAACAAGTGAATTGCATCCAGGGCTGCTTTGATGCAAATGCCCTTTAAGCAATGTAAAACTCCATATTGATTTAACCTTTCATGTTCTGATATTTCCATGTGGATATAAAAAAAAAATTTTTTTTTCTTTATTCGGGGAATGAAATTAAGTGCTGATCCCTTGATCTCCTGCTGGGCAGGATAGATTGGTCAATTTAAGTAACTGCCGCTGATCAGCAAACAACTGAATTTAAAAGTATTAAGGCCTGTCGATATTTTAAGTATTGTCACCTGCACATCAAGCAAAGGGGAAGAATTATTATTCCAGCTCAATTAAGTTTGTGTTTGCCAGCAAGCTGACCTTGAAAGGGCTGTAGAGGCTGTTGGGCCATGGCTTCATGCCCTTGGAAGTCGGCAAGGGCAACAGTAGCAAGATGTAAAACACCAACCATAGCCTGACTATTCTGAATTTCGTGGTCAGGGCAACCACCAAATAATTAGTCTGGAGACATAGCCCCCTTGGGCTGTGTCCCCTCATTAGTTGGGGGGCAGCCAGTGAGGCAAACGCTAGTTCAGAGGACAAACGGGTTTGCCCTTCACCCAAGAAATGCTTCTGGGAACCCTCATTAGGCAAAGTGCATGACGCAGGTTTCAAAGGAATTGAGAGCTGGATGGACTCTTGGAGTTCCTCTGGTCACTCCTTCCTTCCTTCCTTCCTTCCTTCCTTCAACCAATACATGTTGCACATCTCATTGCCAAGTTCTACGTTTGCTTTGAGAAGACAAAATGGGAATAACAGAGCAGTGGCTCCAGTCCTCCTAGAGTGCACAGGTCACGAGAGGAGGGTTTACAATGAGGAACATGGTCTCTTTAGAAAAACGTCTGGCCATGGTGATGAATGCCTGAATCGAATCTTCGCGCTGCCATTTACTAACTGTGATTCAATTTTTCTGGGCATCGGCTTCCTAAGGGTACCGCTTCATGAGGCTGGGGTGTCAACTAACTAAGATGTCGCGTGTAAAAACAGATGGCAAGCAGAAAGTGCCTGCCAAGTGACAGTCACCACCATCAGCCTCATCACGACTGCTTTTTCAATCTGACCTTCTCATGTTATAGATAAAGAAACAGAGACTTGGGGAATAGAGGCCCCAGAAAGACTGGGTGTCAGACTGGGTCTCACAAGTGACATTTTCCATGCCAACAGTGGCCTCCACAGCCTCCTAAAATATAAAGTTTGGGTCTAATGGACTCCTGACCAAACTGGTCTCTGTGACTGTGAAACCCAGAGGGAGATCTGCTGAGACTGTGGGTGAGGCATGACCCAGGAGCCCTGTGATGTCACCAGAACCCAGATTCTCTCTCTTGATTGTTTTGTTTGCCCCGTTGGCTTGGTAATGACTTCAACCTCAACAAGAGTCTCCTCTCTTGGTCTCAAGACAGCTTTCGGCAGCTTGGAGGGCTTCCTGTCTCTTCACTTGTGTCCTGGAAGGGACGAGACGGGATCTTTGTCTGAGCATTCCTGAAAACCAATACAGTCAGACCAGCTGAAGTCTGAGCCAACAGCTGGGGCTAGTAGGTGACATACAGTAATCGGCTTAGGCTGGCCTCACCCACATTGCACATGGGGCCAGCGGTGCTACCAGCAGCCTGCCCCAAATCAACCATCAGGGGCTGTAGGGGGAGAGTGGGGAGGGTGGGAAAATGCATGCTGGGGACGGAACCCCAAAAATCCCCACACAAACCTAACTCGAGAGTGAGGATTCAACCATGTCTAACTAGAATTCATAAAAGCAAAGAGACTAAGTCTGGACTCCTATCAACACACGCTGGACTGTGAGCTCCAAGAGGCCACATCTGTCCCATCTCCCCAGGGTTTGGCACTGTGCGTTTGGGGTCATTAAGTCATGGTGAGGGTGCGAATCCCAGTCATTCTGCTACACATGTGCACTCTCAGATGAACTGGGAATAATTCAGGATTTAGCCAGAAGTGTTGTGAGCATCTGGCGAAAGTAAAAATAGCTGTGAAGCACACAAAAGAAATTCAGCACATAGCATGGATTCACACAGTGCCGTCCGTTATTATTGTCACTTAGTGCTTCCAGGCCCCAATCTGTTCATCGGGGTGGGGGGTTTCACATCAAACATGCCCACAAGGAAAAGTGGCTATCTCCCACCTACCAGGAGGCGTCCTGACCCAGGGCCTGGTCCCTGAGGGTCCCCTTCTCCTTACAACCCAGAGCAAGGCCACCTTCTCCGCGAACCCTTTCCTGGAGGTGATCCCCCTTTGATCTTTCTCTCACATCCCTTTTGGAGCTTTGGTCTCACTGCATTGCTCTGTACCGCCTACTTTCTAGAGGTGTTTGAGAAACGCCTGAGACGATGCCTTAAATTCTGCCTGTGGATCCACCCAATTGTGGTGCTTCAGGAACAGGCGGGGCACAGTGGCGGGGGTGGGGAATGACTCAATCTTTGGGGCTGGAATTGGGGTCTAGATGTATCTAAATGTCTTGGTCTCCCTTGGTTGCAAAGGCTAAACCGCACCTCAAACTGGTGGGCAGAGTGTACGGCCAGAAAACAGTAGCACGGTGGCTGTCGCAGTGACACGGGGAAGCTATTGATGGAAAGATGCTCACAGGTACAGAACATGTTAAAATTCCAAGGGGCTCAGAAATGTACAGAGAGGCTAGAAGATCGCACAGCCTGCACAGCCAGGGCCCCACGGCTGTCCAGCTGTGGAGGGAAGGCTGACCAAGCGGAGGGAGCTCCATTGGCCGTTACCACGCGGAGTGGATGGGGGTCACTGGTGAGTCCCCTCTGGTCCCCATCTCCCTAACTCTGCTGCAGCTTCTGCCACCTCCCTGCTCACTCAGACCCACACTTTCCCGAACTGAGAGTTGGAGTCATTCGAAGGTTGATCTTCAAGAATCCAGCCCTGGAAGCTGAGTCCCTTACCAAGTAGCTGAAATGGCTCTGAGACATACGAGTATCTTCCTCACTCTATAGGTAAAGAAATCGAGACAGAAAGAGCCATGAAGTCTTGGGCTGGGTCAAGACTTAGTGACCATGTTGGCATGATTCCACACCCCAAAACCCCCACCTCCAGCCTGCGATGCTCCGTTTCCTGCACTCTTACAAAACCATAGATTTCTAAACAGTAGCTAATGTCCCTGCTTCTCTATGGAGTCATGGTAAATAGATACATGAACTCTACATGGCAAGCACCCAGTTTACAAAAGGAGGACGAGGTGGAGTCACCAGGGTCATTCGTCACCTTTAAATCTGCTGAATCTTCGCACTTCTGGGAAGACGAAAGCTACAGAATAAAAGTCGGAACCCCACGCATGCGCCCGGCTTCTGAACCTTGCCAGGAGTGGCCAATGAAGCAGGTTATCTGCTTTGAATCTTAGTAAATGCGGCATCCAAAGCGCTTGACCCGAATTTCCAGTTCCTTCCTGCCCAAGGTAGTCTGTGGGACTGTGGAAGTCACTTGCCCCACTCTGACCCTTGGCTACTCCCTATGTAATTGGGAGCAAATGAAGCCAAGAAGCAGGGGCTTTAAAATTCTGCGCCCTTAGTAGGTCTCCCCCAGCAGCTGCCGGAAAGAATGGGTCAGGGGCTCCGTGGGTGGGATTCTGAGCCCCCAACCCCACCCCCACCTCCACCACAGCATTCCACATTTATCTCCTTTTATCATCAACGTTCTGCATATGATTCTGAGGGAAGAAAGCATTCCGAGGCCCGAAGGAAAATGGAAACCTCTCCCATGCCTTATCTGGCAGCCCAGGAAGATAATTGCTCATTTTCCAGGTCTTTAGCCTTTTGCAAATGGTGGTGTGGGCACCAACAAGAAACCACACCCAGACGCTGGTCTGTGGCTGCCTTCTGGAGGTACCAGATGGCCCTGCTGCCCCAATGCCAGGGCCAGCTCTGGGTCCAGGTGTGAGACCAAAGGAAGGAAAGGGATTGCTTTGGGCAGGGCCTGGCCCAAGGAGCCTCACAGGGGCGTCTTCCTTTCCCCCTTTCTGTTTAGCCCCTTTAGAAAACCCGGCACCCCCGTGGTAAGATGAGGACTGACTTTCCTGTTGGGCTAAATGGTTTCATGTGTCATTCCTTGGTGTCAGTGACATTGAAATGAAGCTTTTAGCGGCCTGGGCCAACCTGCCTATTCATTTGAGTTCATAACAAGTGCTGACAAACACTATCTTTCCCATCGCACTGATAAATTATGCCTTGCGTGATGGACATCTGATTGTTAAAGGCCCTTGGCGGCACTTGAAGGCATTTAACTGAAAACCATTATTAGATTTTAGTGTAGCTCTCCCTTGATACTCCAATCCAACATGAAGGCCTTGAGGTACCTCTGAGATATTGAAGTGTACACCCTCCCACCCAAGGCAAACACTTTAAAAGTTGCTTTGTAATATTAACAAAGAGCGGTGGGGGCAACACACGGGAGCAAGAACTGGGTAGGTTTTGCATGATTACTAATTTAACAGCCTCTCAGCTATGTTTTATTGATGGCTCTAAACATAAATTTGCCTTTGGTCTACTTTGCTGCTGGTGCCTGAAAGAAGACATGTAAGAACACATAATCCTATGCTTACGGCTTTTCAGAATAATGCGTATAAAGGCTCTTTGTGGCCGCCCAGGCAGGAGAGATTTAAAAAGAGAAGGAACAGGGTTTCGGCAGGCTTTTCTTCTCATCGGGGCGGAAAGGGAGGTGGCTGGCGGCTCACCGGAGTATCGCCCTAGCTCCCTGCGTTCATGCAGATTTAAACACGACATTTCTTCGAGTTTGGTCTTGAATTAGGAAGCCTGATCTCCCACACTGCATTATGTGCCAGCAGAGAATCATGTGCGGGAGACCCCAAGTTCACAGGAGGAAAATAACACACGTTGCAGCACTTAAGAAAGGGGTTTATTTATGAGTCAAGCCTGCCCAGGACACCAGCGAGATACGTGTTACGAGGTACCTTTAACATGCTCAGGGAAGCCCAAAAGTCTGCGAACAGGGCCCGTAAAAGGCAATCGCTTTAAAGGATTTGCTGCCGGGGTGGGATTTCTTTTTTTCCTTCTCCTTTTTTTTTTAAAAATCATGACATGCCACCGGATAATCCAACACGTATATATATTCTCCCTTCCAAATACTAATGGGCTTGAACACCGTGTGAAAGACAGAAGAGCTGATTAACAGGAGCGTGATGAAGCCGTCCTAGGGACTAGTTGACTATTTTCTGTATAAATAAACGATCTCGATAAAATCTCTCATCTAGGAGGAACGCCCCTGTGAAGGATTCGACAGCATTTGTAACAGGCTGTCGACCCTACAGCGCTCGCTTCATCCTAGTGGATAACAAGGTGTTTTCGCAAAGCATTTGTTCCTCATCAAACGGGGCGTTTTCCGCCAGCTGGCAAACTGCTAGGCGGCCCAGCCATCAGGCCTCATCCTGCTACATCAAGGCTCCTCCCGAAAGGCCAGTGGTCCGTCTCTTGGCCTGGCCTGATTTTTGCAGACAGCCAATATAGAGCAGAGCAGAGAGGGATAAATCCCAGCTCTTAGTTTTATTTTAAAGGAGACAAAGTAGCTAATAGTGGGCTCTAGGCAAACACACGCTCAGAGACAGATCAGCTTAACCCCCCTGGTATCCTGGGGCGCAGAGCATTTTAATAAAAATAAGATTTGGGCTGCCACTGGGGCCTGAATCATGAGTCTCTTCCACAGATAGAAGTCCCCAAAGAGAAGCAGCCGGTAGCATATCTGATATTAAACGGAGCCCCAGGGCCTCTCCCCCAACCCTTCCTCCCCCGACTCCACCTCGGACCCTCCAGCCATTTTGTCAGCACCTTTTCTTGGCCACTTACTTAACCTACGCACGGGCTGAGAGAGAGGACATGAGTTCCAGGGACCCTGGTGCTTTTCCTCATTGTAATAGAAGTTTTCTGTGCTCCTACTATGTGCCAGATGTGTTTCTGACCATCGGTTCCTGCCTTCAAGCAGCTCTAAAAGAGAGCAATGGTGCGACTGAACCACTAGGGGACCATTCATTCATTCTCTCATTTTTTTTAAAGTGCCTACTATGTGCCGGGCCATTTTCTATGTGATGGGGTGTCATAACAATAAATGAATGCGATTTTTGTTTTCATGGGAAGCACCTGTTGCCACATGATAATATAATGAATGTAGCAATCAGAAGCTATGAAAGTGGTTTTTTAAAACCGACCCTCCTTGTGGACAACTCAGTGTCATTTGGAAGGAAGTCTCGGTAAGCCACTAGGGTACATACAGGAGTTTCCCCTGAGAAAGGTCAAGAAAAAAAAAAAAAATGTGCTAAGCTACACACTTAAGAGAGTACGTTTTTCTAACAAAAGGGCTATTTGTTTGCTGGACACCATCAGGATTTGGAAGTGTGGGACTAGACAGTTAATTCCATTTGCCAGGGGAGTAATGGGGTGAGTGACAACCCTGAAAAATACATGCTACCATCTTTGTTTTGTGAAGAGGAAACCAAGGCCCAGAGAGAGAGGTTAAGGTCCTTGCCTAAGGTGCACACGGAAAGGAAATGGGGTGTAGTATGTCACCCCAAGGTTGTCTTTTTTCAAAACATGTGCTCTTGCCTTCAACCAAGCTACAGACTCTCTCCTGGGCAGGTGGCCACTGTGACCCACGGTAATGGTAAGCAGGGCTCTAAACTTGGGATCTGGGAGGAACTTTACTTACAAAAGGCCCCTTGCCCTTGACCTAGGAGAAAATCAAACCATGATGTGCCTTTTTACCTCTAGTCACTACGATTGGCAGGTATTCAGTTCTGCACCCCACATTTGTTACGGCTGCATTTCAGGTTTGTTTCTCATCCCATGTAGCCATGCCCAGACCCCCTGGCTGATGGCAAATAAGGCCATTGGGATACCAGACCCAAGCTAATTACCCGCAGCCTCCAGGGAACTCAGCCAATGCTAGCTGCCATGCAGGACATAAGGTGACCTCTTACATGGTTCCTTGAAATGACAGGCCCCTTCAGCTCGGAGATGCCTAACAATCAGAGGGCATGCTGGGAAGGGGCCCTGGAAGAACAGTGGCTTGGTTTCCTAAATGGTCCAGAGGACTAAGGGCCTGGGCAGCCCCTAAGTCAACACCACAGCCACAGCGTGCTTTAGAAGAACGCTATGTCCCCAGATCTCAGGACACTTGAGTTGAAAATGAGGATGTTGGAATAGTCAAATTTTGCCTTGTCCATAGTGCCAGCATTTAGCCACAGAAATATAAACACCCTTTCCCCATTCTCTGCTGATAACCTCACTCCCCAGCTTCAAGTCTTTCCAGTGCCTCTAAAGCCAAATACAAGTTCAGGTTCTCCCCTCACCAGCTACCTGGATTTGGGCAAGACACTCAACCTCCTGTACCCGCGGTTTCTTCATTTAACATACAGAGATCATGATAGCAGCTACTATTTGTGGTGGAGTGGTGACAATGTGATTTTGCTTCAGTCTCCCTCAAGAAGCGGTTCCAACGGTCCTTTTCTTGAATCTGGGCTGACCCAGTAGAGCATTGGTCATGTCAGTTCCAAACCCAGACCTGAGAAGTTTTGTGTGTCTTCTGTCTCTACCTTGTGAAGAAGCCCAAGTCAGCCTGCTGGAGCGGCTGGGAAAATGGTCAACAGAGGCTGCGTGGCGTAGGTCACCTTAGACCAGCCAGGCCCTTGCTGACCCGCCCCTGCACACAGACATGTGAGTAAGCCTGACATCAGCCACATTGAGCCCAGACCAGCAGAACCTCCCTAGGCTCATGATAAACAATAAATGATTGTTATCTTAAGCTACTAAGTTTTGGAATCGTTTGTTACCCAGTGGGAGTTGATAAACTGCTTCACAGAAGTTTTATGGTCATCCGATGACATCACGTCCCTAAAGTACTGAGCAAAAGCAGAAGAGTGGAAGTGCTCAATAAATGCCCATTAGTACCAGTCGTAGTACTAATTACGGTCACAGCAGCAGGAGAAAATACTCCAGACTCCTCGCCTTAATGATCAGCGTGTCATTTCCCCTACCATACGCTACCTGGGTTTAGGCCAGACTGAGTGCTTTCACAAACATCTCTCACCCCTTCCACTTGATCACACCTTTCCTCCTACCTGGGATGGTCTTGCCTCCCAGGTCACTTCTGACCTTGAAGCCTCAGCTGCAAGAAACTGCCAGTGATGACCATGAACAGCGTCAACTCCCCATTCTTCTGCGTATCAACAGACCTTGGATGACATCTCTCGAGGTGAGACTTGGTCCCGTTTAGGAGTTAACTGTGTCTGTCTCTCCTGCATACCTGAGACTTTCTGAAGGCAACCCTGGGGCCACGTTCATCTCTGCTCTTCCCCCCGGGGACCCAGCACAGTGCTGCCGTCATCAGAAATGGCAGCTCTGAAGTATGGGGAGCAAGTCAGCTCCCGTCAGCTGTCAGTCTTCCAGGAGTGCTGAGTTGAAAAGCGTTGTGTGGCTGCGTGCAACATTAGCAGGGTCTTCCACGGACATGAAAGTCCATATCTGAGCCGTGTGTGTGTGTGTGTGTGTGTGTGATTCAATGCTACATTTTCTCACATGCCTAATGGTTATCTCATCTAACCCTAAAACAATCCCGTATTTCTTATTTTCCCCTTTACAGAAAAGGTCCAATAGCTTGACTGAACTCACCCGGCCATCAAGAGGCAGAAGCCGCACTTGAATCTTGGTTGCCTGCCTGTACATTCAAGGCTGCGTTTACTGTGGGACACAAATTGTCTTAATTGACATCACAACCCTGAGTTTATATTTTTCATGCACCATGAAAATTCCCTTCAATTAGGTAAATTGGAATATTTATTTAAAACGCAGGGAAGCGCAATATAGCCCAAAGCATGCGTACGCATAGCAGGCAGACAGAGAATCAAAGAACTTGCTTTTCACTCTTTCCTCCTATAATTTCCTACCCTAATTCTCCATGTGGGCAGGGTCCCGTGCCATGGTCCTGACTATAAGAGCATCATGAGGTCATAATGTGATGACTGATTTACTCGGTACAAAATGAAGACAATATTTCTAGCATAGTAGTCTTGGCTGCAGAATACAGGTGTTCTGCGAAATCCAATTTTCTGGTTAATAAAAAGTGACTACGTAGAATATCCCACAGTAGTGAGGAACAATGACTTTGATGTACGTAGAAGAAGGTGGAAGGTCACCAAAACAGAACGCGTCATGAGGAAAGGAGGAAAGAGAGCAAAAATTTTCCGTTTGATCCAATTCACATAAATCACACAAAACCGCCACAGACACAAGTACACAAAAACCACATTCCATACTTCATATGTATCAGGAGGGGAATGGAAACCAGGAGGCAGTCGAATTAGCAAGAAGGAGCCTCACTTCAATAATGATAACTGGCTAGGAACTGAAACATGTTAAGTCACATAATTCAAGGACAGAGGTTCAAAATTAATGAATTAAAAATGCGTTAAAGTAATGAAGTTTCTAAAACGTCAAAACTGGATACAAAATACACAAATAATTCAAAGACCATCAAAAAAGGGCTTTCCCCCAGAAGGGCTTTATTGTGGAAAATCATCTTTTCTGTCTGCAATTCCATCAGTATAGACGAAGCACTTTCTATAGTCCAGGTGTTGGGAGTTTAGGATGATGCAGAATCTTTAAGACTTTAAGAAATGCCAATATGCATTGAGTATGTATTAAATGCTAAGCTCCGGCCAAGGTGCGTTACATGTGTTGTAATTAATTCTCATAATATGGTAGCAATTATTACTCTCACCCCACTTTCAAACATAAAGAACTGAAGGCTAATGGAGGTCAAGAATTACACCCGAAGACAAAGCTAGAAACCAGCAGAGCTAGAATTTAGCTCCATGTTCCTTGCGTGGAGTTGCACTGTGTACAATCTGGTGTTGGGACAAAGGGAGGGTGGAGCTATCAAACACACGTTCCTGGTAATCGCTCTCAACCCTATGTGGCCTTGGAGCTTCTGAAGACACATGCCAGTTCTCATTCACCCCACAGTGGCAGCTCTTGGCAATGTCTGGCTTCACATTCTTATTAAAGGAAGTAATGATTACCACTAAGAATAGAGGGCACATGCTGGCTGAACTTTCTGGTTAACAGCTTTCCAAATAAGGCAAATTGTATTTATTCATACACACACACACACACACAGGCTAGGAAGTTGCATCGACAACCACAGAAATTGGCACTTAATTGATATCACTTGATACAATAAACCATGCACTAACGTGTGCCAGAGAAAGTTCTCTCCACCCCTGTCCAGCGTTGGAGGCTGCCTGGGTTCTTCTACTTGAGGAGAAGGGTTTGAGTCAGTCACTGCATCCAACTTCTGAGTCGCCATCATCATCATCACATTACCATAATCATCACCCCGCTGCCATTGCCATCACGACTGTCATTCATCACGCACAGTCTACACCGCCAAACTCTGAGCTGAGCATTTCACGTGCATCGTTCCATTTAACAATGGTATGAGTTAATTCTTTTCAACCCTACTTTGCAGAGAAACAAAGTAAAACTCACAGAAGTTGAGCGATTTGCCCAAGATCACACAGGTAGCAAGCAATTGACTTCCGGAGCACGTCCATGGGAGGTGGGGAGGCTTGTCATGAGTCATGCTCAGACCCTGACCAGACCATGCGCACGCATTTCCACATAACCCTCACAATAACATTCTAAGATAGGCACCATTGTCCCTATTCTACGAGGTCTGGCCTGAAAGTATCGGGCCAATGTTGACAGAATGAAAACTGTTTGCATGGCCGAAACTTTCGGGACAGACCTTGTATACATGAGAGAACTGGAGCTCAGAGAGGCCAGAGCTGAGACCCCCCACAACAGTTTACTGCCTCCAAAACTAAGTTACAGCAAGATCACAAAATCATTGCATTCGGTCCTTCATTACCTTACAAAATATTTTAATATGTTCTGGAGTTTGAATGTGTGACAGTCCTATGAGAGTGGTTGGAACACCCCAGTTTCACAGGTGAGGACACCGGTCTTCAGAAGGGTTAGGTACATCACCTAAGAGGCCATGGGGCCAAGCCCATCCATGGGCAGAGATAAAACATCCTTAAGGCGATGTGTTCCAAGACTAGGAATAAAAAGCAGAGACCCCCCAACCTCGTTCTGGCAGCCTGATCCCTAGGGGAGAGAAGGCAAGAGAAATTTCAACCCTCACAGAGTTCATGCTCTTAAACACTTATAAAAGCTTTAAGATCCAGACAAAATCCAGACCTAAGTGCAAAGGTTACTGGAGTTGGGATTTTATTGCCAGATGTAAATCCATCTTCTCTAAGACCTGCTCCAGGTCCCTTGTGCCTCACTTGAAATATTTCACATGCACTGAATGGATTTGTTGGCTCCTGTTGCCTTTGTGAATTATGAGGTCCAAATTTCTGAGGGCCTGGATCCAGCAGGGGTAGTTCTAACTGCCCCCAATCGGGTGCTGGAGGCCGGGCAGCTTTGCTTCATTGCTGGGAATTGCCCTTACCCTTTGACCCCCCGCTTTGGATTCGATGAGGGCTCCCACAACAGTTACCCCCGCCCTCAATGCCCACATTTGGGCCATCACATCCATCATCCTGTGGCCATAGCTGATTGGTCCATCCACAAAGATACTGGACCAAAAATGAACCAATCAGATTCTCTCAGGAACATAGCCCTTTGGACATAGCTATTGGAAGCCAAGGTTCCTTAATGGTAGCCCCCTGCGGAGGAAGCCCCTGGACCTCTTGCTGAGGTCTCTGAGTGTGACACCCCCAAGGGAGGTAGCTAATTTTCCTTTTGATCTTTTCGTTCCACTTAACTGAGACAGGGCCCATTGGTTGCTGCAACCAGCAAAACCTTAACTAGTATCTGCATCTAATCCATCCACCCTCAAGACACCTTCCCACCCCCCATGACCTACTTGACCCCCCACAGACTGGTGCCCCTGGGTGAGTGACACAGAGAGGAAGCTGAGGGTGTGCCTGGGCAAGGGTTAGCACCCTAAAAGACGCTAGCTGTATCTCGTCAACATTGGTATGCCTGACCTTTCTAGAACCCAGAGACCCAACCCCCTTCTCAGTCTGCCCCGTCCCCTTCCCATCTCCCCTAACACTGTGATCTCCACATCTCTCATCCTATGGCACAAGCTACTTCTTCCCTAAAATGCCTCTCCGGCTTCTCTGACGAAAAACCCAACGTGTGTCTCATAGGCAGATTATTTCTTCATCTTCTGCACACAGCTATAAGGCATGATTAGTTAAAATTAATTCCTCCCATTTCCTTGTATGCGCATTCTCCCTGGTCGAGCTTAACATGTTGAATCATTATTATCTGATGCATTTCTCATCTGATCCCCATCGGGCTGGCTGTGACTTAAATATTGCTTCCCTCCTAGGATTAGTACCACCAAATCAGCTACCGTGCCCCTCTGTGCAAAGAGGACTTCTGGGTTTGTGTCTATTGCACTTAGCTATTTTTGAGTCCATCTGCAACTGGGAGATGCCGGCTGCAGAGATTCAGTTCTTTAGTGTGGAAGTAGAATGTGCTTCAGTGGTGGTAGCCCCTGGCCCTGCACACACCTGACATGGAAGGGGTGCAGGGTTGGGGCAGAGAGCAAGAGAGATGCGAAGGGATGTCTAACAGAGAAGAAGAGAAGAAAAGAAGGCACATCTCGGCAGGTTCCTCCGTTCGCCATCTGCCAGCCTGCCTGTGAGCACCCCCCTTAGAACACAGCACCCCATCAAGAGGTCCCATGAACATGCCCTGTGCATGTTAAGAGAAACACATACTGAAGGCCTTCATGTCGAGGAATACTATACAGGGCCCAAAAGGAGGGCCATCTCTGGGCACAGTGGAAAGATGTTAAACGAATAGAATGCTACTCGTTGTACATAAACTAGCAAACGTTAGACTCTTTACGGAATGAACATGGAAACACAGGAACTAAGAAACGTGTTCAAGATGACATGCCCGGTCAGTGGGGAAGCCAACATATAGGTGACCTGTGTTTCGTGCTATGCTACATAGGCCACCTTTAGACCCTTAACCACCTTGCTTGACTGTCCTTAAGTGAGCATGTGTGTAAAGAGAGAGAGCTTGTAAGCATAGCTTATACTTTCATGGCTTGTATTAACACAGGAAATTTCTGGAAGGCAGCCAAGGAACTGTGAGGAGTCCCTGCCTCTGGAGAGAGGAGCTGAAATAATCGGGTGGCCTATTGGCCTCTTTGCACCCCGCTGCGCTGTCCTAGGACTGTCTTCTGCGGGAAGTAACGGAAGACCCAGTTAGCAGAGACAGAAACAAAACTCATTCTCTGACATAACTTGAAGTCCACAAGGGGTGGTTGACTGGCTCCATGACAACGGGCTACTTTTGTGCAATTATCTTCCCAGTAACTGCCCTTCCTTGCTTTCTACTTTTCTTCCATAGCATCTCTCTCTCTCTCTGTCATCTCTCTCTGTTTTACCCGTGCACCCTGTCCTCTGCTCTAGAGCGCCGGCTCCGTGAGGAAGGGGGACATTGCCTTGGTCCTACTGTATCCCAGCACTTAGGATTATACCTGGGCAGGGTGAGCGCTCAGTGAGCATCTGCAGAATGCATGAGTCAACATACGCTTCCAGTCCAGTCCTCATGTCCACGGTCAAGACTCAGGAAGAGGGGAAATGCCACCTGCCTCTGTCTTCTTTTACCATGAGCACCAATGCTTCCCCACACAGGTCCCCTCTCAGGCTCCCTGGCTGGAATTGGTTCCTATGGCCTGGTCCTCTGGCCCTACAGCCAAAGCTAACGGAAAGCAGGGGGCGGGTGTCAGTTCCACCACCAATCCCATCTCCCACCAGGGCCGAGGCTTTTACCACGTGCGTGTCCGACTTTTAGTTTCTATTTTTCATGAATACAAATGTCCAGGCCCCACCGCAGGCTTGCTCGGAATCTCAGAGGGTGAGGCTGAGCATGTGCGCTTTTTAAAGATGTTCGAGAGGAGATGTTAATACACCGTCCAAGCCAGAAAGGACTTCCCAGGGGGTCCGCACTTGTCAGCAGAAGAAGAGTTTAGTCCTGGGGGAGGATGTGAGACCAAACCCAACTCCCATAAAGATGGAAGCTCAGGGCACCTCTGTCTACCACTGACCTCAAGCTCTGCATCTGGGAGATGGGTCACCGGATGCTCCCAGGCAATGGATGTTTTGCCTGCACCCCACCCCCCACCCCAGCTCCTTGCCATCTTCTTCTTCATCATCAAGCGTTCTCAGCCAGGGGCAGGGCCCTCCCGTTCTTCCCTGTTTAACTTCTGCAGAGACGCAACCGAAGATCAACTGTTCCTTTCTCTGTCCCCTGCCTAATCTAGAGTAATAAATTAGTCCCCAAGCAGAAACATGCCCCTAATCCCCACCCTGCACTTCCATATCCCCGTGGTGTGTCTAAGGTCACAGGAATTTTAGCAGTTACCATCTCCTCTCGGGCTCCCTTCTATTTGCGTGTGAATTTATATTTCATAATTAGAGTTGCAGGTGTCCCCTCCGCTCCATCCCTGCCCTGAAGCTGAAGAGGGGCCCAAGATATAGTTTATGTTCTCTGGTCTGCACTGACAATCTAATCCCGCTTGCGTATTTCATGCTGCCTCAGTCAAGTTCATTTTCGCCTAGCCACGAGCTAGACTCTGAAACCAAAGCCTCCGTCTCTCAGACTCAAAGCAGAGCACTCCCGGAGCAATCCTAGGCACTGCCTCTGCAAAGTGCAGAGGGGACAGGCAGACAAGGATAGCCATGACAAAGTCATGTCGCTGGATTGACCACTGCGGGTTCGGTGCCTCACCCTCCGCACCAGACCTGTGCCATCATTCTGCAGGGCTCACACTTGTGGCTACAGCAAACCTAAACCACCAGAGTGCAGAAGCTCATGTGGCTTTATCACGTCTGGGCACATCCCATCGCAAAACCAAAAGGAAAGAGCAAGACGTCACCTTGCCAGCCATGGGAAAAGCTGCCAGCTAGTCCCCACACCTGCGTGGAGCTCCCGGGTCAGCCTGTGCTTGCTTGCAAAATGTGCTGAAGTTCGTAGAGGACCATGACATTCAAAGACTTGACGGTGCCTAGGTTGTCACAGATGCCACTCGTTGGTATGGCCTAAATTAGTGGCTTGATCCCCTGAACCTCAGTCGCTTCTCTATGAAAAGAGGGTGAGAACCCCTCCCTTTTTTCACCCCCCAGAGAGGCTGGGAGAATGGAAGAGAACAAGTCAGGAACATGTCATGCATGGAGCACGTAGGGAAGGTAGTTTTGCACAATCAAAGCACAGAGGCCCTCACTTCCAACCTGACCCTTCTCCCTCCCCCCCCCACCCATCAGCCAAGAAGTATGAGAGGGGTGTTTCCCTAATCATTCAGACGTGACATATGACATTGGTCATCAGTTGAAGTCAAATGTAAAAAAGTAAAATAAAATCAGCTACATATCCCAAGTATTAGTGTCTAAGAGACAAAACACCTGGTTGGCCTCCCCAACTCCTCCATTTCTACACAGATACTCCACCCAGCTTCCGAGGAAGAGGGCAGGGAGAGGCAACCTCTTGATACACCCGGAACAAAGCAGCTAGATAAACTGCGCGTTAAGGAAGGTAGTTATGTCTCGCAATAGCATCATCTTGGCAATTAAGCATTTCCTCGGAAATCTGTTCTTCTCCCATGACCTTGAAGCCCGGAGCCTGAGCTCAGCCCGGGAATTTCAATACCAGTTACTTCTATTATGCCGGGCAAGGTGCATTCTCTTAGACTCCGGCTTCTATAAAACGGAGTCAGTGCTATCCAATTTCAGGGAGATATTATAACTAAGGTATAAACGCCAGGGGGGTGGGGATTTTAATGGTCTTGCTGACTGCCCCGCCCGCAATCCCTAGCCAGCACCCAATAAGTGCTTGCTGAGGGGATGCCCAAGGGGTAACATAAAACGTGACTAACCTCAGGTCCAGGGTCCTGCGATCATTCCAGAAACATCGGGTCACTTTCCCCAAGTGTTGTGGTGCTGGAGGAGTGATTCTAGAATGATGTGGACACCATGCATGAGAATGACAACAGAAGCCTGTTTACTTCTAGGAGGTGAAGGATCTTCACCTCCTAGAACTATGCCTGACATTCATTCATTCATTCATTCATTCATTTAATGGGAGAGAAACACCAATGTATGGCTGCCTTTCACATGCCCCCAGCTGGGGACCTGGCCCGCCACACAGGCATGCGCCCTGACTGGGAATCGAACCAGCAACCCTTTTTTGTTTGCAGGCTGGCACTCAAATCCAATAAGCCACACCAGCCAGGGCACATGCCTGGCATGTAGTAGGCACTCGGTACATGTCTGTTGTATGAATGACACGTGCTGTTCTTTCCAGACACGCTGGACACTACTTGAAGGGAAAGGCCGATGCCTTCAGGTTCTTGGAGAGCCTCTCTAGCCCCTTGTGCTGGGTGCACACACAAAAGATACTCAAAATGGCTTAGCGCCACCACCCACAGGCCAACAGCAAATCGGTAGGATGTGGGTCGTGCAATGATTTTGACCACAAAGAAGCATACGCATCTCTCTGGTCCCTGAGGCTCTCTGGCAGACGGAATTTCAACAGCAAGTTGCAACAGAAATTCCACAACCTTCTGTCACGATGAAAAATGCCGTGAAGGGGGTTTTTCTCACAAAACAGCAACATGTAAAAGTCATCAGTGCTGGCAAGCTCCGAGATAGATGAAGAAAACAAGAGGAACGGGTCCACTCGCTCTGGTTTTTCTGGTTTTATGAATAGACTCTCTCCCCACCTCACTCCTTTGTAAGGCCCTCCTGAGATCCCTTTTTATAGCAGGTGATGAATCATCTTCATGATATCTTTAAATGGATGATCAATACTATATTTTCCCATAAAATGTTTGGTTTGAAATCCGATTTTAAGTGCATTAGAGTTTTTGTGCACCGAGTGGGTGAATGTCATAATAAATTGTCATTACGCACGAAAGAAATACAGCGGAGATTAATTGCCGTATTTATTTATGAGTCTATAAAATACCTTGTGAGAGTCCTGGCACATTTTTGGGATACCAATTTGAACCTTCAGGGAAGTTAAAAGCATTATGAGGGGCTGCAGGGAGATTTATTATCAGAATGTTTTTAATTGCAGACCCAAGCAGACATGCAGGTATTAGAATAGCTATGCCCTTAATGGGCATGTCTCCTGTGTTTCCCTTTTTCTTTCGCCTTTAACAATGATATATTTCGCGTATTTTTATTGATTGGTGAAGATTTGTCATAAATTACCGCGGCCAGCACGTGACATCACCAGTGGTCCCAGCTTCCCTAAAGTAGGGGGCCCAGGTGGCACCAGAAACAAGGCTCCCAGCCAGTTCCAATAGTTTGCTTGAAACATAGGCGAAAGTACAGTGAAACAGAATGCCACTAGCAGGACCAAAATGTGGGTAGCTCGAAGCTGTTTATATTGCGATCGAAGCCTTAAAGTCCACGCCAGTGAAATCCTTTAGGGGAACGGATGGCAAAATAGTGTCCTTATCAACTGTGAGTAATGCTGTGTGTGGAAATGTAGTCTCTGGCTACAGTCGGAGTCACCCCACCCCACCTCCCACCCCGTTGGTCTAGACCTAGATTCTGTCCCCAACTGCATACTTACCATCATGCGTAGGCCCTGTCACAAGCGGGTGAAAGGGCATGGCACCTTATCCCAGGGCGTCATGTGCTGTCCCTTTAAGGTCCTTATTCCTTCCAGGCATTTCTTTCCGAAAGACTTGAGCTTCCAAAGCTGCTCCCCGCTGTCAAATCCATACATCTGTTGTTCCTGTTTCCATTTTCACTCTGTGAAAACACAGGAGATGCCTTGAGCTTCTGGTTGGGAAGCTGTCGCCATCCCCAGGATAAAATAATCAAGGATTTTGATACACAAAAGCCACTTTGAAAGTGGGCACCAGAATGCCCTGAATTCCCCAGCCTGCAAAGCTGAAAAGACAAAAAAGATGTAAAATGTATCCTCTTCCTGAAAATAGTCACTAAATTCAATGAATAGTTCTTGAAGCCAATGCATGTATGCAGACATAAACTTGGATGGATGTTTCTGAGGGTTTTTTGTGTTTTTGTTTTTGACCGCTGTTCTTATTTCGTTATATACCTAGTCACAGCTGGGTCTGCTTGATGTCTTTCCATTTTAATTAATGACCCACACCAAATTTCTAAAACCCCCAAATTCTTGCACAAGCTCTTTTATGAGGCGGATTGATATAAAAACATGCAGCAGTGACCCTGAACTTCCGTGCCTCCAACGGCTTCTCTTTGGATATTGTCTCTGCTAAATTATGCTGTGTCATGCAGAGTTCCCTGCGAATTCCGTCAGTACAACTGCAGTTAGCAATGTCTCCTGGCAGGTCTGACTTGATCTGTGTTTAAAACATGATCGGTGGCAAGATCCGAAGTCCACCCAGTGGTCTGGATTCTGGTCCCTTCTCTGTCATCTACTGGGTTGTGTGATCTTGGATTTGCTTCTCACCTCTCTGACCTCCTTATCAGGAGCCTTCAATAAGAAACACAGAGATGTTTAGGAAAGTTCCAAAGCATGCTAGGAGTGCAAAGGAATTTTGTTAGTAGTAAGCCATCCTTTTAAACTCTGAGCTCAGGTTTGCATTTGGTTTGCTGACACACCATGGTCTCCGAATTTGTACTTCACCTGACGCCTCATTCTTTCCGGTGGCCACCTTCCTGCCAAGCAACCTCGACACCCTCATTGGGGAATTACTGCCTTTTCCTTTCCCCCTCCTGATGCCAGAGTTGCCGTTGACAATATATAGTCAGGCAAGGTAACCAGGCAGGGCAGGGGCTCCACGACATTCCATAATCAGATGCCACGCACACCCTTCCATCAGGACAATTAAGTGTTCATTGCGGCTTCACCCGGGGAGACCTGCAGTGACTGGTCAGGATAAATTATAGATGCGTCTGTCCAGGCGGACTTGTTCACTCATGCATAGATGGGAGGGAATTGCCTGCTTCCCGGTTCAAAAACAGTCCCTAAAAAAATCTGTACTTAATACAACGTGGTATATTTTCATCTATCTCATCGCACCCGTATACTCACATATTCCATCTATGAGGTGTTTGAAGTTGATTTGGGGCGTTTCTGGGTTTTTCCCCATCCTTTTCAAGGTAAAAATCTGCTATCTTTATGAATCATTAGGACATGATGGGCATTTAACCCCAAATAACGCAGTCGGATTTGTTCTCCTGTGTGTGCATGCGCGCGGGTGTTACACTCGCAGTCAAGTTTATGTCAAAGACACATCTACTCTGCCTGCTGGGGCCTCAATGCATTCAAAGCAAAGCAACATGGAAATAAACAAGGTGGATTATTGATACACTCCCTGCTCCAAATAGGCCTTTGATTGCTTACTTTGTTCCTATTTGCTTTAATGAGCAGCTAGAGGAAATACCAGGGCACTGCTGCATAATACAACAAAAGAACCTGTATCATTATTTAAAAGGCATTAGCACTATGGACTCCCTTAAATAGAACTGAGAGCGTCTGTATTTCATAGGGTTATTTACTTGCTTCAGTTAAATTCTCTGTGAACAGACAGACAATGGGGCTTTTTTTCCCAAACAAAATGAATCAGCACCGAACAAAGCCATAAGAAGCCAACATGGTGGAGCTCAGAGCACAGTCAAGAGGACCAGAGCAAATTCCACTGCAGTGTCCCCAATTCCGGCTTTCCAAGGAACAGATTTCTTTCCAGCTGAGGTTTATGCCAAAAAGGTTAGTACTGGTTTAAGTGCTGACTTTGTTTTGTGATGTGTCCCAAGTGGGGCCTCCAAATGGTGGGAAGGATAGGCACACTTTCTAAGAATCAACTTTAGGGACCTTGACCAAATTCTCATGGTGGGGACAATCACCTGTCAGCAGCCCAGGGTAGGTTGGCTAGGGGTGTAACCTCTCCCTGGGAAAGAAACATCCCATAGGGGCCTCCCACACCTGGAAACAGGAGGCTTTTTCTGGGGAAGACATTCTGGCACCAAAGGCAACTTGGAAGACAATAGAAAGGTGCCTGAACATGAAACCTGTTCTCTTCGCCAATGTTCTTCCCCCTGTTTTCTTTTCCTTTTGAAAACCCTTGTTGCTTTTCTCTAATCCTGGAGCACAGAGAGAGAGAGAGGGGCCTGGAGGCCGTTTGCATGCATTGATACTGCAGAGGTCTTATAAATCAGCTAAAAAAATCAATACATTCTATGTGGTAGTTTCTCCTTTGCAGCCAGATCACCAGGGAACAGAACTAATGCTTTTTCTCTACTACCATCCCCATTTTTCTATCATAAAAAAAAAAAAAAGGAAAAAAAGAAGAAGAAATCCCCTTAGAAACGAATGGGCGTTCAAAGTTGCTGAGTAAGGATTTCAACTATCTCACTTTATTACTTTACAATTGACATACCTTCCCTCTGGAAATGTTTGCAATTAATTAATTAGCAGTAATCTTCCCCACGGGACTAATTGAAAGAATGCTTTCCAATGCTCACTTTAAAATAAAATAGCTTCAACATCTCCAAGCTGCAAATGTGTGGATGGCTCCAAAGTGCATTTTGAAAAAATCAAGGCTTCTGTCTAATACGGTGAATTTTTATAACTAAATCAATCGGGCTAGAGCCATAATTCTTTTTTGAACGAGGAGGTCCCCAGAATGAATGCAAGGTTTCTCCATAGTAAAAAGCACCCCTCCACCCCCGCCCTTTGTGTGTGAGCATTTAGAATGGAGCTTGTCCTGTTCATCTCAGGTAGAGCCTGCAGTTCTCGGCTTGTCGCCTCCCACGTTCTGCAGAATCCATAAAGAGGGAAAAAAGAAGCCGGAAATCGTGTTCTAAAGAGGTCGCTGGCTTCCTGGCCTATCAATCCATTCGGCGAGGTGCCCGAGGCAAACGGGGCCCCAGCCATTGCCTGGTAAGTGGGCTCCCTCCTCAGCCCCCAACGATCCAGGGCAGAGGCCCAGGGTGTCCCTAACCTCGGGCCACGCGTTCTTGCATTTCAACTAGGGGCTAAAACTGAGCCTTTGGACCAACACACTCTCCCCCCTCTCCAACCCCAACCCGCATTCCTCCGGAGAGGTGCGGGAAGGACCTCGGAGAGCACGCGCGGTTTGTAAACTGTAAAGCGCAATGACCCCGTGAGTGGGGGTGAGGCTTTCGGAGGCTGCTGGCCTACAAACCCGAGTTCAAAGACCTCCAGGCGACACGGATTGGCGGCCCTCGAGGGGAGGCTCCTCCGGGTCTGGGGATTGAGCCTTCGGTGCGTGCGTGCGCGGGGTCTGCGCTGCTTGCAAACTGCAGCCACCGGTCGGGAATCAGACATCGAGGACAGAGCCACCTCCCCTGCCCCAAAGAGCACCTCCGCCCACCAGGGTCCCCTTGAGGACTCCTGAGATGGAGGGGGTGGTCAGGCCGCTAGGCCTGGCCAGGCGTCCCGGCGGAACGCGGAGAATGGGCGGCCGAACCACGGCTCGCCAGCGCCACCCCCAGCGGAGCGAGCGCAGCGGCGGCAGCTCGGCCGCGCCTTCCTGACGCTCCGCGCTGCCCGGTGCCCACGGCGGGCGGTGCGCGGGAAGCGGCGCAGCCTCACCTTCCGAGGAGGCACCCAGGGGTCCTAGCCCGAGGTCTGCAGCTGCCGGGGGTCGGACTTGGTGAAGAGACCTGAACCTTGGCCTCAAGGGGGCGCTCTTTGGCCTAGTCGAAGGTCAAAGGGCTGCGGAGACGCCCTGGGGTCAAGGCCCCAGAAAACGCCTGGGCGTGGAGGGCCTGAATCTAACTAGACTTGGGGAGGCTGGACAGCAGAGCCAGACCCCCGAGGACAAAGCCGGGCGGGCCCGGGGGATTCACCGCCGCAGTGCCGCACGGAGGAGCATGGAGCCCCGGGCTCGAACAAACTTTCCAGCGGCGGAGGGGCGGGGAGACGGGCTGGAGCGCTCTCCCCAGCCTCCGCTCTCCTCCACCTGCCGGTGCGCTCCTCCGCCCAGCCTTCTCCCGCGCCAGTTCCCTCCCCTCCCCAACTGCCTCTGCTCGCTTAGATTCCACAACGCGCTCCTCTCCCTCCTCCTTCTCCCTCTTGAAGTTTCTCCCCCGCTTTTCTCCTCTTTTCCCTCTTGTGTCTTCTTTTGTAATCTCCCCTTCCTCGCTGCCTAGGTTGCTTCTCTGCTTCTCCAGGCCGCAGGGAGGAGGTAAGCGCGCTGCGCCCGGGGCCTGCGCGACGCAGAGGGAGGCGTTTCTCCTACTTCTCCAGGGTAATTTGGAGAGATTGTACGTGCGCGCGCGCGCACAAGAGTGTAAGGAGAAAAGGAGTGGGATCCAGCGCCAAACAGAGAGGGTCAGGGTCTTGGACATTCCTCAGCAGCTGCACAAACCTCCCGAAGAAGTGAGTGTGGGGGAGAGTGCACGCGCGCGCGCACCGGCTGGCTGCACTTGGCACATTTGGTGGCCCCGGGCCGCAGGGCCCGGGGGCCCGCCTGGCAGCCCGGGATTATCGTGACGTCACATTGAGCCTCTGGCTACCTTGGACGGGGACAACTCGAGAGCAGCACAGCCCCACGCCGCGCCTCACCTTGCCTCGCCACCACGCACCTTTGGGAACCCGCATCCTCTCCCTTCCCCTGCCCATCCATGGGCCCTTCTGTCTTCCGGACCACGAGGGCCGGTGGAGAGCCTGGTAGAGCGCAGGACTTGGCGGTCCTGCGGTCCTTTCCTCTGCCTCCAGTAGCGCCCAGAGGGCGGAGGACCGGGCGCTGGGCACCCGCCGCTGTGTAAGGAACCGAGGCTGCACACTGCTGGAGGCGCATACCCGCGGGGCTGAGGCGGGAACAAGCTAAAGAGCAGAGAGACGGACCAGGGACAGCCACCATGTCCTTCCCGCACTTTGGACACCCGTATGGCAGCGCTTCCCAGGTAAGAGGCGTCTCCATGGGAGATGGGGATGACCTGGGTGGAGGGGGTGCCCAGTACACACACCTACTCCTGAGCGCCCTTGGCCCTTCTCTGGCACTAGTCTCCCCAGAATCCAGAGGGAGCAGGAACCAGGGTAATGTGCCACAGCCCCCTCTGACCTCCTCATTCCCCAGCTGAGAACGCTCCACTCCCCCAAAGCAAGCTGGGAATCTGGTGACCCAAAACTTGGACACTCTGACCTGCTCAGCAAGGTGGGTGGGATCTCTGAGACCTTCCACACAAGGCCTCCTTGCTGTACAGGTATGGGAGGTGGCCAGGGGAGTCTCAGAGAAAAAGACCTCCAGGCCAGAGGCTTGCCCATCTCACAGTTGTCCTGCTGCTCGGTTCTCATCTTCTTCCTTCCTTGGGTCGGTCCAAGCTCTCTGCTTGTGCCCCTTCAGTTTTACAGACCAGTGCGGGTGTTGTGCCGCGACAAGGGTTTCCCAGGGAAATAAAAAGGGCACCCATCACTGTTCTCCAGTTTCTCTCCGAAGTGTGAGATGCATCTTCCTGGGGTCTGGTCCTAGCCCACCCGCTGCCCTGCTTTGTGATCTTGGACAAGTCTGCGCTCTCTCTGGTCTTCGTGCCCTTTCTATACCATGGGAGTGGGAGTGAAACGTGAGGAAGGTCTCTGAGGCCAACTTCTAACTCTGCCTTTGTAGGATCCTGAGGTGGGCAGGGGTAGGGGCAAGGGTAAGCAAGGAAACCGGCCACCTCTGTCTCCTGGAGTTCAGTTTTCAGAATGTCCCCAATGCCTAGACGCCTTGGGACTCTGGGGCCTTAGCAAAAGCTTAGGAATATCTACCAGGGCAGAGTTTGGATCAATGGCGTCTTCGGATAACTCCCGTTTCCGTGCTCAGGGGAATGCTCAGCACCCGCGAGCATTCAGATTATGGTGAAGGAAGGAGAAACCCGGCAGTTCCGCCGCTGGCTCCCACCGCCCGAGAGGCCGGGCTCTGACCTCCAGTGCCCCGACTCTCGCCCCCGTAGTTCCTGGTGTCTGCAAATTCCAGCGCCACTTGCTGCGAATCTGCCCCGTGCTCTGTCCCAGACGTGGCCTCAGGCTCCACCTCGGCGGCAGCTCTCTGCTTAGCACCCTACGACAGCCGGCTGCTGGGCAGGGCACGGCCGGAGCTGGGCGCGGCCTTGGGCATCTATGGAGCCCCTTACGCAGCCGCTGCAGCTGCCCAGAGCTACCCGGGGTACCTGCCTTACAGCCCGGAGCCGCCCGCGCTGTACGGGGCGCTGGTGAGTACGGGGAGGGGGGCGGCGCTCTGTGAGCCGGAGCCCGCCAGGCCTAGGGGCAGGAGTGGCAGCTGTGGGTGGAATCCAGGGTGACATCTCTAGTGAAAATCTAGGAAGGACACCCAAGCCTGCTGACAGAAGTGGTTAGGATTCTGTATAAGGTGGCCAACACATCTTTACACCATTTTTGCAGCTTACAGAACTCTGTACTGTTTAGAAAACATTTGCATTTCTGTTAATTCTGTAAGGGAGGCAGGTCATCACTTTAATCAATTTACAGATAGGAAATTGAGGTTCAGCGGTCACTCAGTCACCCAAAGTCGCAGCAACACAAAGGGTCTGAGGCAGGGAAGTTCCCCCCACTAGTGGGGGCCCCCCGGGTGGTGTGTAGGGAAGGAACACACAAGTACTAACAGTAGTAATTACAGCTAATATTTAGCCCCTGCTTATTCTGCACCAGGAAGTCTACCAAGCTCTCTTCTTCCATCAATGGGGACTACTGTTATCCCCATTGCACAATGGGGAAACTGAGGCATAGAGTGGTTAACTGTTCCTAAGGTCACACTGCCAATGCCAGTAGTGGTTGGTGCTGGAATTTAAACCAGACTTGACTCGGGAGTTTACTCCCTTAGCAGCTGCCCTGCCTCTTCTCCTCCCCAAATGTAGGTAACCCAGAATTCTTTCTTCCTCCCCCACCAGAATCCACAGTATGAATTTAAGGAGACTGCAGGGAACTTTACATCCGGCCTGTCACAATCAGGAGCCTATTATCCCTACGAGCCCACTCTGGGGCAATACCAGTATGACCGGTAAGGTGCGGGGCACACTGGTGGCTGGCATAGAAAGCCCTTCCCTCTCCGATGCCCAGGTAGGGCTGATCTGCGCAGAGCATGGGAAAGGGGAATGAGTGGGGTGGGGCAGAACCTCACTTCCAGCCCCAGAACCGCCTCCCTTGCAGGTATGGCGCAGCCATGGAGTTGAGTGGTGCAGGGCGCCGAAAGAATGCCACCCGGGAAACCACCAGCACGCTCAAGGCCTGGCTGAACGAGCACCGCAAGAACCCCTACCCCACCAAGGGCGAGAAGATCATGCTGGCCATCATCACCAAGATGACCCTCACCCAGGTGTCCACCTGGTTCGCCAACGCGCGCCGGCGCCTCAAGAAGGAGAACAAGATGACCTGGGCACCAAAGAACAAAGGCGGGGAGGAGAGGAAGGCAGGGAGTGGAGCAGAGGAGCCGCTGGGCTGCCTAAATGGTGACGCCAAAGGTACCCAAAATGGTCACCACCCTGCCTTATCTTGGGGTTGCTTTTAGGGAAGGCTCTCCTTCCCCTGCCTGCCTCACGGCCTGTGCCTGCTCTGTACCATCACTCCAAATTCCCTTCCGAAGCAGCTTCTTCCTGACTTGAAAGTGTCACCTCTTAAAGGCCTTTCCCAGTACACCTAAGGCAATGTAGATGTCCAGTTACTGTCTATTGTCAGCCCTTCTTCTTTCCTTTGCCATACTTGTCACCCTGACCCCTTCAAAAATTTCAAGGTGTCCTTCCCAGAAGTAATGCCTCAGGGATGCCTGTCGCATCATTAGCACTCTAAATATTTGCTGGATTCAGTCGCATACGCCAGCCAGGTGGGGGTGTGGAAATTAGGTAGAAATTGTCCCTTGCTTTGATAAGGTTGCAAATGGCGATCCAGGTCTTAGGACTTCCAAGGGGGTTGGGGTTGAGGCTGGGGTGGAAATTTTCCTCCAGGGGCAGGCTGACAGCTCAGGGGCAGGGGCAGGGGCAGGGGCAGGGGCAAGGGATGGTGCAGCCTGCCTTGTGAAAGACTCCGAGAACGCTCTGACTGCAGGGCGCATCTTGCTAAAAGCTTCTCAGAGGGATGGGCACTCCCGTGGATTTCCCTTGGGGCCTGGAGCTTTTCTCACTCACTCCTGATTTCCTGCAGACCTTGGGGCTAGCCAGGAAGCTCAGGGACTCCGGCTGAGTGACCTGGAAGATCTGGAGGAAGAGGAGGAGGAGGAAGAGGCCGAAGAAGAGGAGGCAGTAGTCACAACTACGGACAGGCTGGCCGAGTTCCATAAGGACGCTGCAGCTGGGGTGGGCCGGCTGGAGCGCAGGGAGTGCGGCCCACCAGTGCCCCGCTTCTCGTTTAATGAGCCCCCCGGACGGGAAGAAGCTGACTTTCCCCGGGCGGAGCCAGGGGGACCCACATTGACCATACACTACTCACGCAGCCAGAAACCACTCATCTGGTCTCTGGCGCACACTGCGGCAGCCAACGCCGTCGAAGGTGCACCTCCAACCCCACCCAAGCCACCAAGTCCTGAGTGCCATCCAATTCCCGGACAGCCTCCAGGCTTGGGCAGGCGACCGGTGGTCCCCAGAGACTCCGCATGTGACCAGTCTTCTCGCGCAGCCAAGGCCTTTGGAAAGCCCGCATTTGCACTCTCCGGGCTACCCCTGAACGGTGCGCCATGCCTGCGGCGGAGAGAGCCAGGGGTGCAGTGCCAGTACCCGTCGGGAGCAGAAGGTAGTGGGCCCCCAGCGGCTCTGGGAGTGTGTCCCACAGACACCCGCCCACGTGCTGCGCACCCATGGAACACCCTCTCTGACTGTGGGGTAGGCCCAGGTTCCACCTGGGCTGAGATGGCCCCACAGTACTCTTTGACATGGGAGCTTAGGAATATTTTTAGTTTCCCCTGATTTTAAAGCCAAAATAATAGTGATAAGCTCAGACTGCGACTGCAATTTACCAACGATCACTTGGAAAGTCCTCTAAGAGATGGGCAACCTGCATCTCTGCCTGCCTCCCCGGTGTTCTGCGAAATGCACCAGTGGGGTGGGGGCACCATCGTGACTCCCCAGCCAGGTGCCCTTGTTTCCGGCCTGCATCTCAGAAGAGGGGGGCTGGCTCTTGCTGAGCTTGTATCAAGAGTTTGCAGGGTCTGGGTGGGCAGCTGGGCTTTCTGAGAAGTGCGAAGACTTCTGGTGTGAAACAGCTGGTTTCAAGCCAGCGCTTGGGAGAGCGTGCAACCCACTAACTCCCCTGGAGAGGGTGGGCCAGGGCTAGTGCTGCCTCTGGAGAGCACCGACCCCAAAGATCTCCCTCCTAAGCAGGGTGTGACCGCCAGTCAGTGTCCCCTCCCCCTGGCTTGCTTTCTGGCCGTACCTGCTGGAAGGAAAATTTCACCCCACCAGGAGACATCAGGCTCCAGCAATTACTGTCAGATTCTGCTCTTTGTAGTCATTTCTCTCAGGATTAGCTCCTGGCTTAGAAAATTGGGTTACATTGTTATTTGAATGTACACCTAACGGGGTCCAGGCGTTCCCTCCAGCAAGCAAATTGCTTCTAGACCTTTGGTTCCCTTCGGCGGAGGCACCGCTGACCTCTGCCTTCCTGGGACCCGCCACCCAGGGGCCTTCGGGTTTTAATCAACCTTTCCTCTCTCAGCAGGTTAGCGCCACGGTGCGACTTGCGATTTGCTGCGGAAGAATCTTGGAAATGAGCCCTACTTTTCTAACCCACCTTCACGCTAAGAAGCTGGGAGACCTTCCCGACCCCTGGGGGCTCTCACTTCGCTTAAGAGACAGAGAAGGACACACAGGCCCTCCTTGCACGCAGAACTGAAGTGGGTGGCGCACTGCCCGCCGTTCGGATCCCAGAGAAAGTGGCGGGACACCCTGGGGAAGGCTGGGCGGTCGTCTCCCCCTTCTGGATCCAGGGTCGGAAGCTGCTCGCTCCCCTGCTCCCTCCCGCCCACCTCACTGTAACTTCCTAGCTGACCTGGCCCCTAAGGACCCCTTGTCTTCTTCCCTCATCCCCACTCCACGTGTCCTTAAAAGTAATCAAGCCGAACATGAGCTGCGTGGCCCATCAATGACCGAGGCGCCTGGAGGGGTCGGGAAGGGGGTAATGGGGGCAGGGCGGCGTGGGCTGCAGACCAGTCCCTTAAAGGCAAGGAGAGAAAAGTGGCGAGGTTTGGGGCAAGGTGCGGCGGCCCGCAGCGCAGCCCACGGAACTCCGCAGGTTGCCCACTCGCTGGTCCGGCCGCTGGGGTGTGCGGGGTGCACTTGTGCGGTGGGAGATGCTGCGAGTTGTTGGTATATTTGGAAACTGCCTATTTCCCCGGTTCGTACTTCGGTTTTAAGTTAATCGGGGGAAGGGGCGATGGGGACCTTCTTGGCTGGGACCCCTGTGCTGTGCTCCTTGGCGGGACTGAATGCTAATTCTGGCGCGGGCCAGGTCGATAGATGGGCGGCGAGACCAGGCATTCTTTCCCTCTGATCGGTGTCCGCAAATACTTCCGGTACAGGCCGGCCAATGGGAGCTGGCAGATGGGGAAGGGGGCCTTGTCCCCGCTGGGGGCGGCGCCCGGTCCGCGCCCCAGCGCAGTGGCTCTGGCTTCAGCCAGCGCACCAGCTCCCCGCGGCTCACAGGGGCGCAGGGCGGTGAACCCAGGCCGGGAGCCAGGTGGGGAGCCCCGGGGAGCGAGTGGGTGCAGGGAGGGCAGCTGGGGGGTGTGCCTACGGGCTTGTGCTTTGAAGAGCTCCATCTCCACTGCTGGACTCTAGCCGACCCGCCCTGGTTAGGGGTGGCCTTCCAGACTCGCCTGCGGAGGCTGAAGAGGGCGGGTGGGGTCGTTAACCTGGAGAACTTGCGGGTGGCCACCTCCCTGGCCCACCTTGTCCTATTTCCTCTAGAATAGTGGTAGTCAGAAGAGGCTTTAGGCAATCGTGGATGACAAAAATACAAAACCCTTCCTCGGATGAGCAAACTGAGGCCAATTGGGAGGACAAGGGACTGGCTCAGGGTCCCACAGAACCCGTGCTGGGAAGGTCCCCAACTTCACACCCAGGGTGCTTTCGCGTCCGCCCTCCTCTCCCTCGCTTCCTCTGGGAAGTCCCCTCCCTGCTTTCGTTCTGCTTCTGGGCCGCAGCTGCGCCTACCCCCACCTCCCCGGGGACCCTCCTGTCTCCCTCACTGACCCGTGGCTTAGGGGCTGGGAAATTAAACTGCGAAAAGATAAACATTATTTCCAGTCGGCTTTGCAGGATTAACGCTTGTAATAAAGAGCATTAGCTGGAGGTAGCTTTGGAGGCGCTCTCGGCCACGCCCCCGCCGCCACCGGGGGACCAGGTGGACCCCTTGAGTGGCTGCAGAATCCGCAGAGGCCTGTTCCTAAGGCCTCAGGTTGGGGGCGAGGCTGCAGCCTCACAATGAGTCAGCACTTGGCGAAGGGAAAGGGAGAAGGGACCCGCCTGAGCTAGAGGTCAAGTGCCTGAAAGGAGAGCAAAGGATGGGAGGCCGTGGTGCTAGGACCCGCACTGCCTCCAGCCACCAGCCCCTTGTAGGGACAATGAGGCTTGGAAAAGCACGCCTATCCGAGCGTCCAGCCTTACCACCAGGGCCTGCTGAGGTCCTCCCTTCAGCTCCTGCCTGGGAGGCCTAGCCTCACCCTCCTTCCCCAACCCAGTGCAAGAGCCCGCAGCCAGGACTGTCCCCAAGACCTGGGCCTGGATGGCTGGAGACAGTGGGGTGTGAGAAGGACCAAAAGGAGTAGCCAGGAACCCCTGCAAATGGCTTCGCCGCCCCACTCCAGTTATTTATCAATAGACAAGCCCCTTCCCCTCTCTCAGTTTCCCCTCTGTAAGAGGCAGGCATGGTCTAGATCTCCATCCCCGGGTGCCAGTGGGGGCCTGAAAAGGTCCCTCTGAGCCTGTGATTGATGATCCCAGCCTATCCCAGCTGCAGGCCCCAGCGGCAATCTGTTCCCACCATCTCTGCCCCCACCCAGCACCTCCTGCAAACCTCCCGATATAATCTCCCAGAATCATATTTTGAATACTGTTTTGATTAAACATCAGAGCCCGGGTGGGGAGACAGCCCTGCGCTCCTCTGCTGAGCCTGTGAGCCCACAGACAGCTGGCCTGTGAGCTCCGTGAGGTGCATGTCAGGAGGTGCAGAAAGGCGACGTTCTCAGGTTTGGAGTCCGTAGGAGCTGGACCTCCAGATTCCCTTGGCGGTCAAGTGCCCGTTGGGGCGGCTGGGGGGCAACCACCAGGGGCCCAGGCTGAGAGCAGCTGAGCCAGCAAGCTGTCAGACACGTGTGTGTCACTACTGTTTCCCCTCCCAGCACAAGTCATCAAATCAGCATTGTACCCGCTGGATGACCTCCACGGTCACGACCCTGAGAGTGCTCCTATGACCTTGTGAGGCCCTTACGATATGCCAGACTCCGTGTCGTGTCCTTCCATTGACAACTCATTTGTATGTAATAACGGCCTCGGGGAGCATGTCTTATACTGACTCGTGTGCCCATTTCACAGAGGGAACGGGCGCTCAGAGAGGTTAAGTACCATGGTGTCAGTTGCCCAGCTAGTGTGCGTGCCAGTCACACTCTTGAGTATCACCGATGCTCAACCACTAAGCTCCATGACGAATACATTCTATGATTGTAAGATTCTTTCAGTTTATTATGAGTAAGAGCCTGTTACTGAGGCTCTAAAAGTCCATGTGTATTATCTCGTACCTAGAACTCCGCTTGCCCTCCTTCCTTCTCAGGAATGTTGGAAGGACAAAAGCTTTTGGTGTCCCTTTCCCATGGCCCACATCTCCCTGGGACATGGCTGTCCGAGACACCTTTCATCCGTGTTTGGCAAAATGTAGCCCATAGATCTCCACCATCAAAACCAGCCCAGAACTGCAGAGCCCTACAGGGAAGTGACCTAGAAGACCCACCTTTGTAACTAACAAGCACCTAGGTGGTGCGACGGGCCTCTGACCTGAGCAGTGGTGGCTGAACCTCAGGTGGCCAGAGCTTGAACTCCACAGAAGAACTTGGGGCCCCGGCTGTTGGCCCAGAGTAAATCCCATCCCCGTAATAGGTGCCAACATTTCCTCCTGGGTTTCACCTGGATTCACATTCAATCTCAGCTGGTTCAGCTTCCCCTCCGCCCCCATCCTGGAGCTCAAAGGCTTGTTGTTTTAGAAGACTAACTTGCCTCCTCCAGGCTGTCTGAAGACAAACTGGGATTCCAAGGTGGGAAGCATCTGAGGATTCCCGTGCGCCTCAGTGTGTAAGAGAATTCTGTCCCCCAACATGGTCATGCAGTCAAGACCCTACGCAACTGGGGAAAACCCACCCTAGGGAAGAAAGACTCTCTCTCTCACAAATGAGTCAACGGATGGAGAAAGTGGGCCTCTCTTGTCTCCTGACACACCCAGTTGCAGCCTCAGCAACACTGGAAAGTTCTTTCTGTTTTGAATCAAATTCTTTCTCCACGTAACTTCTGACCTGTCTCCTGAACCAATAAGCCTTGCTCTTTTCCATGACTCATTCGACCTACCCTCCCTGCCTCCTCTCCCTCTCTCCTCCCCAATGGGACTTATTTGGCCCTTACTTGAGGTCAGAACTTGAGGGTCTAATGGCTGTCTCCCAGGGGGCTGGCAGGGGACCCTCTGTCAGCGTGATTCTCCTCATTAAACATGAAGTTGGAGACGGGGAGAAACAGGGTTCTGAGTCCTTGGGCCAGTCACCAAGTGTCCCTGAGCCTCAGGTTTCTCCCAGTAGGTTGGGATCATGTTAAGCCACGTGGATCTTTGATCATTTCCACATTTCTCTCACTTAGGTGCCATGGAGACAAAGATTTAGATCAGAGTTACCTGAATGTTAGGCACTGGCAGACCAGCTCCCTGAATGTTGCCAAGAGCTGAAGAGAGGTTAGAGACAAGCTAGCACCTAACAGAGGCTCCTCCTTGGTGAATCAGGAAGTGAGTGGGAAAATGAGTATTTTGGGTCACTCCATGATTCAGCGTTATTTTACACCAGGACCATATATTTCAGTACTTGCGGTGAGTAAATATCTTAGCTTGGACGGCCGTGATAAAATGCCACAGGCTGGGTGTCTTAAACAATGGACATTTATTTGCTTGCAGTTCTGGAGGCTGGAAGTTCATGATCAAGGCACAGGCTGATTTGATTCCTGGTGAGGGCCTTCTCCTGGCGTTCTCACGTGGTGGAGAGAGAGTCTGGTGTCTCTTCTCTTCCTGGGAGGGCACCAGTCCTATTGGGTCAGGGCCCTACCCTGATGACCTCACTTAACCTTTAGCACCTCCACCGGGCCATATCTCCAAATTCAGTGTCAGTGGGTTAGGGATTCAACAGGTGAATTCTAAACAGTCATGAATATTCAGTCTATACCAGACGCTCACCGAGAACAAGGCCATTTAAGAAGCAGGTGAGCAGGAAAGGGCTGCTGGCCCTCTGGCCAATGATCTGCGCCAGCCCTTAGCCACAGAAGGTGCTGGTTGGGGCAGGCATCTGGCTGTCCATCATGTCCCCCTCCGTGTCCTGGCCTGACAGTGCTTGTAACTTCAGTGCAGAAGAAGAGGGCAGAGCCATACTCAAGTGCTATTGAGTGCCTGACACTTCACATGATCTCATAGCAACGCTCCGATCTATAAGCAAGGAAACCCAGTTTTCAGGAAGTGAAGCCCTTGGTCCAAGGCCCAGGATATGGCAGCATTGGGGGTATAAGGCACCCCCAAAGCCCAGGCAGTCCTCCAGGTGGAGGCAGGAGGCTGAGGGCAGCCACTCGAAGAGCATGCAGTGAGAGCACAACCTCCGAAGCCAGACTGCCCGGGTTTAATCCCAGTCTGTGGCTTTCTGGCGTGTGACCTCAGGCAAGTGGCATAACGCATCTGGGACTAGGTTTCCTCATTTCTAAAATGGAAAGAATCGTGGTGCCCCCCTCACATGACCATGGCGAGGATTAAACGGTTACTGTGTAGAGCATTAGAACTGTGCCTGGCATTCTCTAAAATGCCAGCTGCAACTTCTCTTCCGATACCCCAGCTGTCCCCACCACAGGCCTGCCCTGCCACCCACCCTGAGAGACCTGGCATCACTGCTGTGTCCCCCACCTGCACAGCAGCCCAGCCTGCGTCGCTCATGATGCCAACCAAGTTCATATCTCCGCTCATGCGTGTCCCTCTTACCTAGGGCAAAGACCTGGGGTCATCCGCTCGGGGTTCATTTATGGAGAACCCTCAGCAAGCAGATTTTATGAATTGCTCACACTTCCCCTTACCAAGATTAATGGCGCAATTGGCCACGGTCAGTCCTTCTGTGGTCATAGCTAATGACTCGGGCCCTCAACGCGTTTCCTCCACATTTGCTTCAGAAGATCATTCCGAACGGCAAGATTGCTTTAATAGCCACTTGCTACTCACGAGGCCTTTTAAGTGCACAAAGAGGATCTCTAAAGTACCAAATGGGAGGCCCCGTGACTGGTGACAATGGCGACTGACATTGCCACAGAGGCAAGGTCAGAAAGCTGCCGACCATGGGGACAGATGTCACTGCACCTCACAGTGAGGATGCTTTCCCTATACGGGAAAGGTCCTCACTGTAGCTAGTGGGTGGCTCACGGGTGCATTTCAGAACCTACCAGCCTCATTCGTTTTCCTTCCCCCTTGAGGATTCAGGCTGTACCCAGACTTCTACCACGTTCCCTTGCTATTTTCTTTAAATCGACTCCCTTTTACATTTTTAAATAAATGTTTGTGAAAAGGAAACATTACCGCACAGCTCACTCTTTTTGTCCACCGTCCCCTTACTGTGTGGCCACGGGGATGTATTCAGTTGGTTAAGAGGCAGCTTGGTAGCCCTGGTGACAATGTAAATATAGGAAAAGGAACAAGTTGGGTTCCTATTCCACTCCCACCACTTGGCGCCTTTGGTGATGGTGAGGGGCAGTGCCTTCATCTGTCTGAGCCTCAGCTTCTTCCTGGGTGAAACGGGACAAGAGTATAGCTTGTGAGGCAATGGCGAGGATAAACTCTGTCGGTGAATGTTCAGTGTCTCACTCAGGGACTGCCACACACGCACCTGCTAAATGTCTGCTGTGACTGTATCAGCTGCGTGACAGTTGGATTCCCTGGCAAAGTGGCAGACAGCTTCAGTTTACCATCCTTGTCCCTGCTGCGCCCATGGGGTAGACTATAGTTCCAAGTATCCCATGGGTCACCTCACTGGGAGCGAAGGGCTATTCCCCAAGGATGGAATTTGCGATGTCCCTCTTAGACAGAAGCATTGGGTCACGGCCGCACTGCTCTCCGTGGGAACTGACCCGCTCCCTCACCTGGGAGTGTGTTCCTGTCATAACACCTGTTACCTCAACATATCGCTCCCATCGCCGGGGATACAGGTCTAGGTCACTGGGCCTCTCCTGCCATCTTGCCCTGACCCTGACCATTGGTCTCATTACTTCCCAGGGGGACCCCCACCTTCCATTTCTGAAACACATGGGCTCTGGTCACATGTTCTGCTTGATGCCTTTCTTTCTTTTTTTAAAAGATTTTATTTACTCATTTATTTTTAGAGAGAAGAGAAGGGAGGGAGAAAGAGAGGGTGAGAAACATTAATATGCGGCCACCTCTGGCCTGCAACCCAGGCCTGTGCCCAGACCGGGGAACCCTTGGTTCGCAGGCCAGCACCCAGTCCACTGAGCCACACTGGCCAGGGCTCTGCTTGATTTCTTATGGTCACTGGTTGGTGTCGAGACCCCATAGTGAGGTTGGGGCAGGGCAGTGGGTGAGGTTACCCTCAGGGAAGGGGGTTCTGAGGGCTGGTTGGAGCCAGGGTCACTTGGCCAAGGGGTGATCCATAAACTTTAAGGAAGCATGAAGAGAGCAGGGGGGAAACCCATGAGAGAGAAGCAAAATGGAGCCTTGGTCAGGGAGAGGAAGTAAACTGAGGACGTGAAGACAAACAGGCCCTGGGGCCATCAGTTCAGGGTCCTCAGAGAATGAGGAACCAGTTATAGAGTGGACAAGGCTGGGACACTCGGGAGATGAAGTCCCTTAGTGCAGGACATGCAGTAACCGTCCCTTAATGCTGTGAAGTGGACACATGAGGGAGAAGGAAGTGGGGTATTAGTACATTGCTTACAACATTGAATTTTCTAACATGCGTTCTAACTGAAACACACACACTTCCAGTCCAGAGGTAGGTGGTACCCTACAGGGCCCAGGAGTATGAGCAGAAGCTCTGCGTGAGCTTCCTCACACACTCCATCCAACTCTTAGCTACTGCTCAGCCCCATCCGCTAACGGTGACATTTGACATATGACACCCATGAGTTTCACTTGACCCCTTTGTCAGGTGCCATTAAATGGCCTGAAGTTAAAATGTTAATTATCATTAATCATTTTTTATGAAATGGCTTTGCCAAGCCGTAAATTCAGCTGAGAGAGGCCTCTTGGGTGGAGCTGACGGCTTATGGAATACTGACCATCAGAGAAGGCCCCTGCATATGAGGTTTAAGTTATAAAGAGAAAAAACGAATGCCTACAGGTGGGATGTGAACAATGAAAAGTGACGGGAGAGCAAGAAGGAAGAGATGGCAGGAGAACGTCCTGATGGCAGGAGGAGGCGTGAACTTGGCCAGGTCGGGGGACTGAGTTTTGTCTTCTGTGTTCCTTACACCAAGCCCAGGGGCCGATTCAAGGTCAAGATAGATGCCAAAAATACCACAAGTGGAAAGTGAATGAACAAGGGAAATAGAGGAAGGACAGACCAGGAGAAAAGGAAAGCACCAAAGGAGGAAGAAGTTTTACAGAAAGGAGGAGAGCACTCATCCAAGGCCCACGAAGAGGAAAAAGCCCAAATTTCTGACCTTGAGGTCAAGATCTTGGAAACCTTTGTATTTACACAAATGCTTATTTATATTTTGGCTAGATACACCAAAGTGACGTTATCTCTCTCATTCCTGTTCAAGAAAAATCTGTATTTAAGATCAAGGACAGAGTTAGAATTAATTTTTTTAACCCAAGTGCGTGTTTCAAGGTAAACGCAGATCAACTTCCTTTCAATGGGTACAACAGTGAGGAACTTCTAAGAGTCCACCATATTGCAGCAGTGACTAGGGCTAACATGCTGTATTGTACATTTAAATTTTGTGTGAAGGAGCCCTGACTGGAAGCACAGTGGATAAGGCACCGGCCTGGGAACCCAAAGGTTCGATTCCCAGCCAGGGAACATAACCAGGTTGCAAGCCTGGTCTCCAACCAGGTCTGTGGCTGAAGGCAGTGAAAGGCAACCAGACATTATGTTTCTCTCCCTCTCTGCCTCTCTCCCTTCCTCTCTCTCTGGAAATAATATATAAAATCTTTAAAAAATATTTTTGTGTGAAGGGTAGAGCTCATGTTAAGTGTTCTTACCACAAAACAAAGCTAAACTAAAAACTAAGCTAAGCTAAAGAGACATGGAAAACCTTGACTACAGTTTCACAGGTATTTGCCTATGTCCTAATTCATCCGATGGTGTACATTAAACATGTGTGGTGTTTCTGTATCAATTATACCTCCCTACGGCCATTCAAGTATTCTTTTCACAGGTACAAACAGGCAGAGGAACGTAGATTGCAAAGTCAAGGTCATGTGCCAGAATGAGATCAGTGGTTATGTCTGGAAGATGAATTGCTTGAGCCTAGAAGCCGCAGGTGTTGGAAGGTGGGATGGGTGCCAGCCAGCCCCACTGTGGCCCAGACCCACGGCAGGAAGTATGAGAAGGAGGATGAGAAGAAGAGGCCCATAGTTCCCCAGCTTGGAGGTCAAGAAAAAACCCCACAACAACAGAGAAGAAACCTCAGGCCCTACTTGATGAGAGTTTCACGTGTCTAAGGACAGAAGACTTAGCTTAGTCCGAAAAGACTGGCTTCATTAAGGTGATTGCAGCCAATATGTCAAGGTGCCTTGGTTTCCCCCATGGGAACAATGAAACGGGAGTAAGGGTTTTTGAGGCAGTCCCTAGAGGTTTCCAGTTGAGCACTGTGACAGCGAATGAACTTCATCTTCGTCAATACACGGACTATTGAAAACTATAATGCAGCCGCGTGGAGCCTTGCATCACCCCACCCCCGCCATCTCTAAAGAATAATAGCTTGTTGGAATCAAGAATGGTAGCTGTGAGAAAGCGAGTCTGAAGCTGAGGCTGCAGACAAGCACCACTTGAGCACTGACTTCCTTTGCCTGTTAGAGGAAGGCCGCTCTGCCCAGAGACTCAAGCACCGGCCGAGTTACAGAAACGGAATCTAAAGAGCTGGCCTGGGTGAAAAGGCATCCGGTTCTCCGGGTCACCTTTTCCCCGTGACCATTGAATGCTTTGCAGTTGGCAGTGTGTTTTCTCGTCTGTGTTGGCATTGACCTTCACAAGCGGCCTCCCTGAATGGGGATTACTGTCTCCCTCCCTCGGTTAAAAGAACTAAAGTCAGAAAGGGTCACAGAGCTAAGACCTTAGGCTGGATTCCCCGCAGAAGCTAAGCCTAAAGCAAGCCTTGAATACAAGCAGTGGATTTGGAAGATGACCCTGGGAGAACCAGTGCAGAGAGAGCGGAGGGAGACAGACAAGACAAGGAAAGCAATTCAGGATGCACTGATGGACAAGTTACCTCTGTGGGCAGCTGGGTGATGACCCTCCTGGAAAAGCACTGGAAGCCAGCGTTAAAAATGCCTTAGAGTTGTCCCCCTCAGGGGCAAGGAAGCTAAAGTGTGAGTCCTCCAACTCCAGATTGTCTTCCATGTCCAGTTATCACGCAGGCACATCACTGCCCAGCACCAAGCGCCTGCCATCCTGCAGCCAAAAGAAAACTCTCAGCCGCTCCCAAAACAGCACTAGTGTGCACAGAAGGTAAACGCCAAGGGGCTGGGGGCTGGGCACTCGGCCAGAAGAGCAGTGAGGGGCTGTCAGGCAACAGCATGACCAACCTCTCATCCTCGCTGTGCAGCTAAGGGTGGCTTGTGGTGGCCCATGAGATGTACACGAGCACTCCCTGGGGCTTCTGGGAAATCTTTCTCTTCCCTGATAAAAGGAAAAGAGACCTCTTGCCTCCTGACTTCCCTGTGCCTCCTGTCTTTGGGCAGGTCACAGGAGGTCATGATGCGCAGGACAGTGGCAGCCACTGTGACCATGACTGTGGGTGGCCCTGATGTCAGTTCTGAGCCGGTACTGAAACTGCATGTGTCAGACTTAGTACAATGGAAACAATGACTTGTCCTATGATTTAAGCCACTATTGGTGGGTGTTGTGTTACTTGCAGCTCAATGTACTCCTAATCAGCTAAAAGCTGACTTTGTCTCTGAGTCCCAAGTCCAACTCACTGTGCATTTTAGTGTTCCTCCTGGTTCTGCAGTGGATGTGAAATATAAAGGCAGTCTTTGCCTGACATTTGTTAATAATCAAAATAAGGCTGGAGGTTTAAAGAGCTGTAAACATATGTCAAAACTTAACACATAGCGGAATGCAAACAATGAAAATAGGAGACAAGTCATTATTTTAATGAACGAATTGATTTGTTGTTTTTTATTCACAACGCTCTTTTCAGATTTGCAACCTCAGACTTTATTCTGAATAAATTACAGAATTTCTCCCCCCAGCACACCCCTCTCCTACCCTCTGGGAACATTTCATGAATCAGATATAATACAGGACAGACAGTCATCATAGTGGAACAAAGGGACACAGGGAAACTTGTGGCAGAAATCAAGTCCAAGGCGAATAAAGAACAGACAGGAGTATAAACAAACCATTACAAACCAACAGTGAAGACTTGGTTATTTAAGGAATAAAGGGCTAAGCATCAGAACAAGAGGGAGTTACAGTTAGGAAATCCTGGATTGAGTGGAAGCCAAGTAGGGATACTGGACTCGTGGGGGAGTCATTTTCCCAGTCTGAGTCTCCCCTGTGAAATGAAAGGGTCGGAAGGACCACCTCTCATATGCTGGAACTCTAGGAATGCCCGGATTTATCTTGATATTCAGGTAAAATGTATTTATATATCTGTTGTTCTCAAAATGGAGCACATCAGAAGTGACAACCAAAAGCATCACGTATCACTTTGAAATCTTGGTTCCAACTATTAGTTGGGAAAAGACTCCAGAGCTAAGATAAAATTAATCAACCATGACAGAAGCGGCACCCATTTATTTTAAAGTCTTTGGGTACAACAAAAGCAGGCGGCATGTTAAGATGACATTTACAAATCACCCCAGCCACTCTCTAATTAGTATGTGCCTTCTCTAAACTAACACACACAGATTTCGAGGAGAAACACTTATTTGTTCTGTTGCTAAGGAACCAATATAATTTGCATAGCGGGGCGGGGGGGGGGGGAGTCATTAGTATATCGGAGCTGAAATTCTATCTCTTCATAACAGCCAGATTTAAAACATGAGATCAAAGTCTCGGCATTATTAGTTTTTTTTTTCTCCATTCTTAAGTAAGCAACCCGAAGCATGGTTGTACTAATACATGATATAAGCACGAAGTGCTGTCCTACCTGATTACTAACGGGAACCCGGAGTGTTAATAAACACCCCATGTGATTCTCTTGATGATGCAACTGTGCTATCTCACACTGACCCCCGGAGTCTGTTTCCGCCCTCTCCTCTCTCCCATACCTGAGCTCAGGCTGTGCCGTTCACATGTGAGCTCAGGTTAGCATAGCAGTTTCACATCCTGGGAAATGAATTGAGATGCTCCGTGTGTCTGGGGAGATAAATAAGTAACCAGGGAAGTAATCAAGATAAACAAAAGAGGTAGATGCTCCCATGCTTCAAAAGAGGGACTGTGATTGTGGCCTCGTTCACCCCCGCCCCCTGGGCTCATGCCCTCTGTCACTGCCACATAGTGGTTGTACGTTTCCCTGTCCTTTGCCCCTTGGCCCTGTCCCTCGACTTGGCTTGTTCACAGCCATGATGGGACCAGAAGCTCACAATGTGCTGTGCGGCTGTGATTGCAAAGGTAGGGCGGCTCTTCCCCTTCTCTGACATGAGTCATCCCTACATCGTATCTCGGTCAGCTCGCTGGTCCCGAAATGTCTCAGCAGACTCACTCCAGTGACCCACGGATGTCTGAGTAATAGAGGATTATCGTTGCAAGCTGTCAACCTTAGCCGCAACTTGGTACCTGGCCCTGGTGTGCACACAGCTAACCAACGTAGAACTCCTGTGCTTTCTTTTCGAAAGCAGTGTGTGTTTGCCCACAGAAGGAAATAGCAACTAGAAATGAACTTCCTTTGTTGTAAAATACAGACAAGTAGACTTCCTATACTGTGGGTGACCTACATCGACGCTGTCACCTGTGCGACTTTGGGCCTGTTCACCTCTCCTGGCCTCAGTTCTCCACCTGGAAAGTGGAACAGCTGCGTGATCGGATTTACTGTGAGGATTAAACATAAAGGCCTCAGCAGCTGTTACTTAGGCTGCCATTCTCTACATTTCTAGAGAATGTAGAGGACCCACTACAAAATCCAGCACATGTATGGAAAATAGGCTAAATATAAATATACTGCACATGCAGTTCTGATGGGCACATACTTTCCCACTTAACAGATATGTTACCTTAAGGACAAAGCTGATGTCTGGTTCTAGCCCAGAAGACTAGGGCCACAGCGAGCCCCTCGAGTGACAAATTAATTAGTCCTTTCTTCACTGCTCCTTACAGCCTATGATTATCAAAGAGATAGTCTCCACTGGCACTAGTGCATCTTTAGTGCTTTTCTGACACAGGGTAATCTCCCTTCCTAATGAAGGAAGAGAAGGTCTGAGGGTCAGAGAACTATGGGGGAAGCAAGAATTATTCTGATGGTGACTTAGCATTGGTGGGAGGTGTGGCGTTGGGTCGGGCATTTTTTCCCTTTTCATCTATGGAAGTGATAGAAACTTTCTTTTAAAAAGAAGGAGTACTTCTTCTTTTGGGAAGTACAGGGGTACTTCCATGAGTGACGTTTGGAAATCACTGAGTTGATAAATCCATTCTTCACTGATTTAAAGCCAACAGCTCCGTTTCCAAAAATCAGAAATTATATCTGCTCTGCTGAACCATTCCTCGTTTCACACTTGATACCGATACCAATTGGCTCCGCTCTCCCCAGCCCACACTTAGCTCTAAAGAATGGAGTTTGATGGTCAGCTGGTCTACAAAATCAGCATTCCGTTTCTCATTTCAATACCCAGGACACTGACCAGTAGCCCCTTCCTGTTGTCTGAAGGAACAGCAACAGCAAAGACAGATTCTGTGTTTCCCGATTTTATGGAAGCAGGCAGGAACCATCTGCACCTATGCAAGCTGGGGAGGGGGGTGACACCTGGAGTCCAACAGGTTGGCAAATTAAGCAAGCGTTTCCTTGTGTCCACTATTAACACCTTCGAATCATGGGGAGATGCCTATAAAACAGAATCAGAAGACCCTGGGCTCTCTCTCCTGTCCCCGTGCCAACAACCATTGTTCAAGTTTTTTTTATCACTTCCAACAATGAAAAAAAAAAAAATCCCACCAAACCCAATACCACACGTCCCACCGATACTAACTGGCGTTACTGGTGGTCCCTTCTTCCTGCAGCTGCCCTGTCCAGATTTGGGAGCATAGGCTGTACATTTTTTCCATTTCTTACCCTTTTTGAACAATTTGGTTCCTAAGCTCCGTTTCCTTGTGGCTTCCTGGAGTTCTGATGACAAACCGCCATACTTTGTTCCTGTCCTTGAAGGCCTGAAGGGCACTGGCGAGCACACAAAATTTGTTTCCAATTTTACCTCAGCCAAAACACTCCCGGGGCAACAATACAGGCCTGGAAAAAGAGGAGGCACCAGGTCTCTAAATCCCCCAAATAAACACATCCAAAAGGAAATCAAACACAGTCCCCGGAAATGGGGCATCCAGGTTTTACACCCGCCACCCCCAGCTTCCTCTTTCCTTAGCATGGGGCACTTGTTTCTGAATTAGGATCTGAGATGGTATACTTACCCCTTTTCTGTTAACCACAAATAATCGCAACATACGCAAATGGAAACAAACACCAGGGCTTCCTTCTTCTTCTTTTGGTTTCCTGAATTATGAAACGAAAGTCCCTAAAGACAATTTTCGAGACCGTGGAATCCACTTTCCTCACTGCTGCTGGCGGCTTTATCTTGAACCCAATAGCTCAAAAAAGTAGATGTCCCCCAAGCCCTCTTATCCACAGTTAGGACACACAGAGACACAGAACGGAATCATCTTTCCATTCTTGTGTTTAGATAATTCAGGGTAACTTAGAGTTCTGAATTCCTGAATCCTGGCCAAGGTGATGTCATTAAATCTATAATGAAAACAGCGTCACTGAGTGAATTAATTCATTATGGTGGAATTAAGTTAAATCCTTTATGATAGGCCATTAAGCTCCCATACTAACTTGCTTGCATCAACCCAAATGAAGCACACTCAAATAGAAAGAAAGAAAGAAAGACAGATAGAAAGATAAGAAAGAAAGAAAGAAAGAAAGAAAGAAAGAACAAACAAGTTCCAACCTCAAACCTCGCAGTCTATTAGGTAACTTTCAAAGTGAAATTCATTGAACTGTTAAAAATATTTATAAATCTCATGGCATTTAAGCATCTTAAGATGGCTTAACTGTTGCAGTGGCCAAGTATTTTGAGGTTTATATAACATCTTTGCCTGAGGGAGTATAACTTACTGCTAAATCATTATGCATTTCATAAATGTTTTTGCTACGTTACTCAGTTCCTGCGATAGCCAAACGGGACAAGAATTACCCAACATTTCAATAATCCTCAAAATATTATCTGGGTCCAAAGACGATAAATAAGTGTTGCTAGAGCTTGAAGGGACTTGGTCGAGGTTTTGAGGCTGTTTCTCATTCCCACATTTACATCGTGCCATCAACAAACACTTATTGTTCAGGGGGTTTTTGTTTTTTGTTAGAATCTGCTGAGAGAAATAAACGAATAGAACCTATCTGCTGTCCTCTAGGATTTCAACAGTGCAGGCTGGAGCCGTAACATATTCACGTAAAAATCTCTCCCCTGGAATCTGGGCAGAAAAGGATGAAGTACATACTATTAGCAAGGCACTTACCCAGGACTATTTCTGCTTCTGACACCAAATTCTGCTGAGCCTGGGAAAACTTCCTACTTCCTCTGTATATCCTGGCTCACCACCCCTCTTATCTAGAATAATGACTGCTTCTGAAGGGGGTTGGGTTTGTTAGAGAAAAAAAAAAAAAAATACCATGTATTCAATACGAAAACTTGGATGTTAATTTTTTTTTTTTTTTTTTTTAGTCAAGGTTACGGCTTCAAAAATTAGGTCATTTCACATTGGTGGAAGAACATGCATTTTTAAGGAGGGAACTGGGGAGAAAAATCACAATCCCGTTCAAAGCATCTTGCTTTTGACACCTGGCGGTGAAGTGACAAATGGAAATTTCCTGAGCTCAGTAAAATGACTTGACAATCAGCCAAGGAGAGTTGCTCCCGAAGCTGGCTGTCAGAAAAGTTGTAGCAAATGCGCTCTATCATTAACGATGACCAGCCAGACTCTCTACCTACAAGGACCAAATATTATCACTGCCCTTCACCAGCCAGGCAGGCCTTTTTGTTGCCACCTGGCAAAGAGCAATTTTATTTTTACAGATCGGCTTTTATGACAACAAATATCTCCCCAAACCCTTGAAATGACCAAAAAAAAAAAAAAAAAAGAAGAAGAAGAAGAAGAAGAAGAAGAAGTCCAAGGCCTAGCCAATGACTTGCTTGCTTTATACAATATTGATAGGCTGACCCCTGGGCAACAAAGGAATTCTGATGGAGCTTCGCTTCTCTTTGTAATGGGATTTGACCAGGATCAGGGGAAAGCATGTATTTATTTAAAATGTATGGCCTGCCTGCTTCCCAGAAGGTTTAGGGTGGCTTGCAAGAACCAAAACCAAAACAAAGCAGAAAAAACATGTGTGTTAAGGCTGGTACAAATATTTTTTTTAAAAAATTTTTTAAGAGAGAAAGTAGGAGGGAGAGGAGGGAAGAGAAGACAGGAAGAAAAGGAGGAAGGGAAGGAAGGACCTAAGAAGGGAGGAAGGAAGAAAGGTAGGAAGGAAGGAAGTAATCAAACACATGATTAGCCTAGACAAATTCAGCTCTTAAAAGCAAGCATTAAATGAACTTAGATGTAGTATTTCCTGTTCAAGAAACAAGCCAGGCAGAAACTCATCTGGTCAACCCGTCTGCCTTGGGAGCTGTTTTGTTTTCAGCCGGCATTCATTCCAAATGGTCGATGCTTCTGCTGTACTAGTTAAATAATTTTATCCTCACTCCAGGAACCGGGAGCAGAAAAGGCAATCTATAAATGGTAGAAGTTCTCAATGTTTGTCCTGAATGCTTAGCAGCCATATCACCTGCCACATTAAGTTAATAAGTTAATACATATTTGAAATTTGCAGAAAATATACTCATATTTTCCCTTCAAACAACTGCATGCTAAGTGCCTTCTACCAGGGGGAAAAAAAAAAAAAATGAGGACTTGATCTTTGCTTGGGCTCTATTTGCCTTGCCGGAGAAGTGGGTACAAGAGGCCACAACTCAATTGATGTTTATCAAAAATCTGATTCTTGATCTTTGCAGAGATGTTGCAACTACTTTATAAGTAAGTTTCATACAATAGTGGGATGCCCTAGCTCTGGTCTCGTGCAGAAAAGCATGCAAACACTAGGTGGATCTTCTCTCCAGTTTTCAAAAATGGGGGGAGTGCATTTCTCTCCTTTTCTCTAATTTCCCTTACATTTAAGCTGCCCACCTTTGGGAGCGTTCATGTAGCTAATTGTGCATTTTTTCTTTGTGTGAATAAAGGGCAAGGTGTCTGCTATCCCTTCAAATGGCTGGGCCCTCAATCAACATCACCATAAATGTGACAGAAGAATATTAAACCCAAATATTTTATTGGTGCAGATAAATATGATTTGTAAAAAGAGTCAAATTAACAATCCATTACATACTAATGGGTTCTAATCAATAAGTTTAATTTGACTAAAAGGAGAGGGAACGGGGTGGGTGGGAGGGGGAGGAGGAAAGGGGCTCATTTACATCCAAATAGGGCAATTTAAAATTAGAAAGGGGACAAACTGCAACTTTTGAGCTGCATTCTGACTTGGAGGCTTACGGAGAAAATTGATTTGTTTGTGATTCACACGCCCTCTATTTCCAATTAGGTTTTGTTCTAAGTGCTTTAAATACAAAAATAAGTAAATAAATACAAGTACAGAGAATAAAAAACAAACAAGCTCCCAAAACTTGCAAAGAAAAGAGTCGAATTTTAAAAAGAATGTCCTAAGTGCTTCAGATTATTTTGATAAAAATAAAACAAGGCACGCACAGGTGTTCTCTTTTGTCCCCTCCCTGGTCTCACCCCTGTCCTTATCTTCCTCCTTCTCAGGAGACTGGACAAAATGTGAGTTTCCTCCCTGTGCCTAATCCCTACGCTTCTCTTAGGTGGATAGGGACCCACAAGTCATGCATAATGTCACCTTGCTTGTTCTACTCGACCTACTTGATCCTCTTCAATATTCCACTACACGATTAAAATATGCTAAAAAAAAAACTTTTTGTGCATATTCATTCCCCTACTGATGGACAATTAGAATGATTAGTCTGACATCAGTGAGGAAAAAAGGAACCTCGGTTCCTGGTTCCTTGGTTCCCGAAGATTTCAGGTCCTTGGACAGGCCTCACCTGTGGGAAGAGCTCAGAGCGACAGAACCTGATCTGCTGCTACTGGAGCATTTTGCGTGTGTCTGTCTCAAGCCAGGGGACACCTGTCCCCTTTCCCTGGGCTCACCTCAGCCCTCCTTTCCCTCCCACTGGGGACAAACCCCAAACACAGAGCAATAGGCAGGAAAGAGACCAGCCTCTGTCGCAGGGGTTCCTGCCTCTTCCGAGGGCAGCTCGCAGCAAGCACGCCGCAATCCTGGTGTCGGGCTGCTCCCTAGCGTCGCGCGCCCGCTCCAGCATCTGACAGTCCCCGACGGGAACCAGCGGCCCGCAGCTCCCGGCTCAGCCGCCCTCCCTCCCGCGGAAGGTGAACAAAGCCGGGCGGACTATCTCGCTATCTTCTGGGTGGCAAGGAAATCTCCATGCTACACCCAAGGGATGTGGTTTATGGAAAACTCGAAAGAATGTCTAAATTGTATACGTAAATTGTTTTGTTTTACAAGCTGGGGTCAATCAGCACATTTGTAGCCCATATTTATCTGATCTGCTCCCTAAGACGCGTTTTGAATGTGTGCCATTGATGTGGGGCAAATGCCTATGCAGAACGTAGCTGACCCCTAAATTCAATTAGGGCGTGGAGGGGGGCGGGTGATGGAAATTTTGCTGTGGGGTTAGGGGAGAAGGCTGAGAACTTCTGGAAGAGTTCCGTGGCTGTAACTGAAGATGGAAATGGAAGGATAGAGTTTCCAGTGGGATATGCCCAGTCGTCAGAACATCGTCTGGGGCTTGCTGGCCCTTTTCAGAAAAAGACGGCGAGTGAAATGCTCTTCTTTCATCTGATTTCCACCTCATTCTGAAAAAAAAAAAAATATCTCCTTTGTGTGGCGCCCAGCACAACGTATTCAATATTTATTGAGCTGGCTCTAGGCTTAATGAAGTTCTCTATCCTGATGCTGATAAAATGACGGGAGAGGGAATATGGAATTTCACAGGACACCCCCAAAACTGGTAAAGAAAAAATACTCCCAAGGAAAAAAAAATATTTGAAACCAGCGTTGTGATTTTTTTTTTTTTCTTCTCTGTGTTTTCATTTTTACACCTTACCAGCAGAGGGTTGCGGTGGATGGAAAAGGAGAAATGTTTGCATTGCATATGTAAACTTTGTGCTTTGTGAGCTGCAGAGGTCAAGGCAATGAGAAAAGTTCGGGATGGCAGCCTGGAGCCGAAAGCCTAAACAGGAATAATCTGGCTTTGACCTTGGACCCCTGAACCCTGATTGTTCACAATAGCCATCTCGCAACCAGGGAACCCCACTTCGTATCGATGCGGCGATTACTTCTCCCGAAAGTCCCCACTCCGGTCGGCCCATATGACAAGATAATTAATTAATCGTCCCCTGAGTTATAGATTCCAAGGGAAAGGTAACAGTACATAATGGAAGTCAAGGTCACCCGTCATACAGTAGCTTCTACAACAAAGGGGGTTGTTACTGCAATGACTATCCTCTTGGAAAGATTTTTATAAGTTTTTGTCATTGTGATTTTTAAATCTTCCCCTTGCCCACGAAGTTGAAACACATTGATTTATAATGGCGTAATAAAAGCTTCTCCCAGAGCACCAGGAAAGTGTTCTCATCTGGGGCTTTCAAGGGCCTTCAAGGGAGGTCATGAGCCGACAGATAGACCCCCTGGTTAGCAGCAAGTCCTTGAAAGAATCTGCAAGGTCTTAATCTCTGGGTGTCCCTTCCTAAGAAATAGCCAACAAAATAAAATACACCCAGTGCCCACGCTCCATGTATTTATTTTTCCTCTGTACAAGACCAGAAAGAATTTCCTAATTTTGTTTACAGCATGATTATTTTCACTTGATGGTGTTCTTCGTTCCCTTCGAGTCAGTGACTTTTTCCTCTAGGGCTCAAACTGCATCGAAGGGCCTTGGACAGGGTGAGCTCTTGGCCCTTCGCCTCTTGGGCCCCACGGAGGCAACAGGTCTGCCTGCCAAGCTGGAGCTGAACGCAAGGGTACATTTCCCACCCAAACTATTTAGTGTCTAAATTTACTCCTGGCTGGAAAAGCTCCAGTTCCTGTCATTCAAACCAAAGGCAACCCAAACAAAACAAACCTGTTTTAAGTGCCTCTAAAATAGAGGGGAGGAGGGGCAGTGTTCAGGTCTAAAAATTGTCGTTAAGAGTAAGACACCCTGCTTGGGCAGATCAGAAGCTGCGTTTGCAGTTTGGGGGAGCCCCGTGAGTACGGCACTCCAAACGCTTTCTGAAAAGCTTCCTCACTAACACAGCTCTCGCCTGCATGGCCTGGACCGCCCAGCCGTCTTTCTGCCCTGGACAAAAGAGCGAGCAGACACAACCATTCTTTGAGAACGAGGGCATCATTGTCTGCATAGCAGAACTGTAATTAAGCCCCAGAAATAGGACAGCTGAGAAGGAACAAAGCGAGAGGAAGGGAGAACAGGGAACCGGTGTTGCGGTGAGAGGCCTGAGCAAAGATAGTCACTGAAATCCAGTACATGGATGGATGAAGTCACCCCAAGAGAGAGTATGTGTCTGGATGTTTAAAAAAAGAAAAAGCTGAAGCAGGACAGAGGAAGGGAAGTCCAGTGATGTGCTCAGCTGCCCAGCATTCTGGGCCCAGCTCACCTCCTCCAGGCAGACCTCAGGGTATGAACTGGAAGAATTATTCATGTATCAAATGTTACCAAGAGCCTAGGCTATAACCAAGTATTTTTTTAGGTACTGGGCATTCTCAATGGTGAGTGAGACACCTGAGATCCCTGCCTTTCTGTGGGTACCTGAATGTTGACCCCAGAAAGAGCCAGTCCATGAGAATCTCTGGCAAGAGGTGACAGTGGCAAAGGTCCCAGGATGGGCAGGGTGCTTGGAGCTCAGGATGCTGGAGAAGAGGGTGAGGTCAGAGAATTGGGCGAGGCCTCATCTCAGGAGCTTGAAGGCTGGTTTCAGTTCGAGGGGCCACCATTTGGAGGGCTTTCAGCATGAGGCTTACGTGACCTTATGTGCGCAGGGGCCCTTCTTCCCAGACTGGCCTCCTCTTACCGGGCACTTACGCACAGTGTGCGCACCCTCAGCAGGCACCTCGCCGGCTGAATGGTGGGTTTGGACTTGGTTGAATTCGTAGACTTGGAAAGCCTGCTTGCTCTGTCTGCGACCTGGAGCCTCACTTCCTCGGGACTTTGGTGGATGATGGCAAATGGAATGAGAAACTGAACTCCACAGAGGGGTTCAAAAAGGACACCAGCACAACCTTCATTGTCTTTGATGTCCCTCACCCCAGGGCGGAGGAAGCTGCATAAAAATGCACTTCTTTCCAAAAAGCAGAAGGCCAGCAGTGAGTTGTTCAGCACCCACCAGCCACTGAGCCCTACGTGAAAGGGGGCACAGGAGTTCGTTGCTGGGGTGAGCAAAGGAATACATGGGTTTGGACCAGTGCGTCTTAGAAAGTTGCAAGGGGTTGGGGCCTAAACATCTTGCTTTGGGGCTTGAAGAAAGAGCTCATTCCAGGTCCCAGCAATTCCCTGAATTATTTACAGATCCTCTTCAGTGAGTAAAAGCAGGGAGCATCAGAGGAGCGAGTCTAACCCCAGTGGGACACTGAAGCCCAGAGAGGGGAAGTGACTTACCCATAGTCACACAGCACAGTTGGCAATAGAGTGCTACACAGTGCTCCTTCACTGTGCTCTGCTTCTGCCTTTTAAGATAGAGAAGGGGAAGGGGAAGGCTCAGAAACCCACCAGGAGAGCACTAACTAACAAAGGTTGATCTAGAGATCAGGTAGGACTCTCCCACTTTCCTCACTGTTCCCACTCATTAGCAGCCCCCTAACACTAAGGGGTTTGGGCAGGGAGCACTGGGTATGGACAGGAAAAGGATCATGGGCTTTGGGTAGGAACACCCCCTGGGTTCCCTCATCTGTAGAGAGGGTATAACTATAATACCTATCTTCTAAGTAGTTGCGTGAAAACTTAATCTATGGAAAGAGTTTATCACAACGCCTGCATGTAATTAAGCCCTCAATAAATAGAAACCATTGTTAGCATTGTCGTGGATGTTTTTTAAGTGATGGAAACACACATGCACACACACACACATACACACACACACACAAAATCACCCATTATCCCGAAATAGAGATAACCACAGTTAATATTCCATCAATTACTTTCCCAGTAATAACAACTGACTTCTTCCATTCTTCCGAGCCAATATAACATAATAATGTAATATAATGCAATATAATATAACATATACAATAAAATACAGACATCGAGATACACATATGTGTATGTATATTTTCCATGCTCTGCACACTGTTTCAATTTACTTATTAATTTCAACTATATTACAAACATTTCCCATGCCATTGAATTCTTCCAAGATATGATTTTCAGGGATCTTTGCGCTTACTATTCAAAATTTAGCCTTGTCAACGTTTTTGCTATTGCAAGTAAAGCTTCAGTAATTATTCCTACACCCAAATCTTTATGATCGTTTCTTTGGGGCAATTCCTACCTGTTGACTTACTGGGTCATAGGGCATGCATATTTTTGAAGTTTTTTTTTTTTTTTTTAAGATTTTATTCATTATTTCCAGAAAGAGAGGGAGAGAGGCAGAGATGGAGAGAAACAGAAATATCAATGTGTGGTCGCCTTTCACCGGCCTCCAGCTACAGACCTGACTGGAGACCTGGCTTGCAACCTGGTTATGTGCCCTGGCTGGGGAATCGAACCAGCGACCTTTGGGTTCACAGGCCCGCACTTTATCCACTGTGCCACCAGCCAGGGCTGTATTTTTGAAGTTTTTGATCGAAATTGTCCAAATGCCCTCCAAACATCTGGACCAGTTCACACCCCCCGGAACAGGGTACAGGGTATGCTCCCCTTCCCACCGGCCCTGGGAATTAACACTATAAATCCCTTTACCTGTTAGAAAGGCCAGAAATAGTGCACCTCGTTTGAAATCTCCATTGCTATGAAGCTACAAAGGTTGAGTTTCCAACTGTTTTTGATTCATTGGTGAACTGCTAGGTTAAGCCCTTTACCTATTTTTCCACCGGGTATCTGTCTCAGTCAGGCACATTTGTGAAAGATGTTGAGTAGCTGAGATGCTAACATTTTTGTCGTTGTAGTAACTGAAATTGTGCCCCCTTATTTTGTTTGTGGCCTTTCGGCCTCTTAATCGAAACACTGGAAGGACATGAGTTGGGCGTGAAGTCCGTCAGGCTCTGAAATTCCGTTGCTGGTGACTGGACAATCTAATTGTAGTTCATTCTGTTCCCAAAACCATTGCTTATGCTGGGCAGGAGACCCCCAGGAGGCTCCCTCTTTCTGATCCTATGAGATCTTTGTACAGCACATCAGAGTACCACCTACCTGCGTGTGAGGACATTTTTCGGGGATCCTTATTTCCTATCGCATAATAAATATACACTTACCTCTCCCCCAAAGATTCCGGTGGGCCTCAAATAAGGAATATTGTGTTTGAACAAAGTGGGAGGAAAGGGGGTGGGAGAGGAAAGGAGGAGTAGCTAGTGATGAGGGGTTTTTTTTTGAAGCAACCTAATTTAAGTGTAAAAATCAACTTTCCTGCTGAACAATGTGGCAACAACCTAAAGTCGTGAATGATGGTGCCCCAGGGAGAAGCAGACCATCTCTGTGCTCACAAAGGACATCCCGGACCACCCCAATAACTCCACCACAGCTCTCCCTTAACTCTCCATGACTTTTTCCATTGTCCCCGTAGGTGACCGGAGCCACCAGGATCCATCTTCATTTGGTGTAACAGACATTCACTCAGGGGGTAGGGTGGGGGGTGGGGACCAGGTCTCCCAATTTCCTCCAGCAAATCTCATTCTCCGTCATTATGATTTGGGAGAAGCAGCTCCAACCCCAGTCTCATGGGCCAGGGGTTGCCACATACGTGGCAAATCAGAGCACCCCAAAACCTGTGACCTCTACGAAGATGGGCATGTGGGCCCGTAAGAATCAGGCCCAGAACCTTGGCCCAAACTGTCAGAAGGAGGAGCCTTCTCCTTCCCCAGGCCCATAGCTGTAAAAAGCCAGGCTGTCTTGCTGCCTGGGAGCCCACAGAGGAGACAGAGATAGACTGAGCCCGAGTACCTTCGTGAGCCCACCTGTATAGCCACTCCTGACACCCACTGCTGAATTTTCAGTGATGTGAGCCACCAGCTCCCTGTTTTGACACAAGGCCCTGTGAGTTGGGTTGCTGTCATTTGCTGTTCAAGAGGCCTGATCAATACAATCTGTACCACAGGCTGGATCTCTGCCTTGACCAACAACCCAGCCCTGGACAAGGTCCCGCGTTTCCCAGCGAAGAGGCTGGGCATGTGAGGAACAGTTGAAGAAACGCAGCAGAGGACAGCAGGGAGAGGGGACAGGCAGTTGTCATGGAGACGCCCCTGGAGGAAGGAGTTTTAGAGCTGGATTTTAACTCCATGTGAGGAAAAGTCACGGACTCCTGCATGTGAGTGTAGAGGAGGAAAGAGCCCGACAGGATGCCATTGCTGGCAATTCCAGCATCAGGTGAAGGGTGGATTATATTTGTACCCCTAGGGCTCCTGCTGACCCTGAGCCATGATGAACACATCTTCAAGGATGGAGAAGTTAATGTTCAAATCAGGCCTTTCTCCTGGGTAACGCAACAGGGGAGTTGTGCTTTCGAGGGTAGGGTTGCAATGGAGATGAATAAAATGCCAGATTCAAGGCAAAAAGTAAAGAAACAGAAATGTCTGAGAGTCTGGACCCTAGCCCCCCACCCACTTAAACAGCCTCCTCTGAAGGAACCTGGCCCCTAGAGACCCCCGGGGGCTGGCTGGGTAGAGCAGGGTTGATATCTGGAGGCTGCCCCCAGATTTGCTTTATGGGGGTGCCAGAAGGCTCTGGCTGGGGGTTCCCACTAAGGGCTCTTCTCTTGGTGAGTTTCTACCAATTATGGAATCCTGGCTTCTGCGGTTCTCTGCCTCTTCTTCTCAAGTCCGGACCACCTGTTCGTTTCCAAAATGGAAGTTGAGTCCTTCAGCTTCCTTTGCTCTCAATGGGAATAGTGTTGCTGGTTTTTCTTAGGTTTTTGGTATTACATTTAAAATATTATAAACTACCACGATGCTATGCTTTCATATCCACGGTATTATTTTGAGAATCATTTAATATTTAAAAATATGTTTTTTCCCAGTTCATGGTGTTTGTTTCCCCATTTTGATACTTTTGAAGCCTAGCACATGTGCATGTTTGCCCATGCATGCATAGGTACACATGTGTGCATGTATGCACATGTATGCACATGTGTGCATACAAACACCCTGTTGCGGTTGGACAAATCCAGTTAAAGTTCATGGAAAAACAATTTCCAAAATGCAGATTAGCTGTTTAAAGGCTCTTTCCTACCTATTTTGCCATGTCAGCCATGCCTGAACTACGGGTGTTTTTTGTTGCAATTTTGTAGATCTAATAGAACCATGGGGAGAAAGCTGTCTTTCCACTAAACTTCCCTGAAAGCAGAAATTAGAAGCTTCCCCCTTATCTCAGCCTTTTCCACCCCTGGGTTTTCCATTAGTGATGATGTCTCCCCTCTCCCGCATTTGGGCAAAAACTTACAATGCCTGGGACGCTTATGATCCATAAGTCACCAATAATAAAATGTACAGATGTTTTTTAGATGGGCCAGAATGGACACTTCACATCTCACTCCTCGGGGTATTTTATTTCTGACTTTTATTCAGGGGATGCATCCTCCCTTTTGGCAGTGACATCACAGCAACTGCCTGTCCTTAAAGGCCATGTTCTTGTAACCCTGTCATGAACACCTTGTCATGGACTGGCAATTAGGAAACATTTTCTAAAATAAAAATGCCGAAGTACCAACTGTGTCATCTCTGGGGTGGGAGAAGTATGATTAATATTTATTTTCATGGTTATACTTTCCTATACTTTTGGATAATTGACAGTGATTGGCTGGTAGTTTAAAATTAAATAGTGGAGCCCTGGCTGGTGGCACAGTGGATAAGGCGCCGGCCTGCAAACCCAAAGGTCGCAGGTTCGATTCCCCAGCCAGGGCACATAACCAGGTTGCAAACCAGGTCTCCAGGCAGGTCTGTGGCTGGAGGCAGGTGAAAAGCAACCATACATGGATGTCCCTCTCCCTCTCTGCCTCTCTCCCTTCCCCTCTTTCTAAAAATAATGAAATAAAAGCTTTAAAAAAAAAAATTAAGTAGTGGGGGGGCTGACAATACATTCCTAGAGAAAAAAAACTAAACATTACCTGTAAAATAAAAGTCTTCTTTGACCCCCATCCCTCCCATCCTGGTTTCTTTTAAAGAAGCAACCACTGTTATCAATGTAGTCCGTGTTCTTCCAGAACCTTCTTTTATTAATTTACAAACACACACACACACACACACACGGACACATGCATGTAATCATGTATTTCTTTAAAAATCAAGGGAAAAAGGACAAACAACAAATACAGTGAAATCCCAGCCCAGAGAACTTACAAATCGTAGAACAAGGAAAGGTTTTAAAGCTTTTCTGTGCATTCTCCCCTTTAACATTCGGGGCGCTCGGTGCCTGAGGGTGTCCCCCTTGGGGCCACGGCTCCCACTCGTGAGCCACATTTTGAAATGTGGGTCTTCAAACGAGCAGACAGAAGTGTAAATACTCGTCTCCCAGGCCCCAGCTACGATTTTTAATAATCGAATATAGAGCTCGAGCCAACGTTTTACTCAGGCACTAAATTTAAAAGTGGAGTCAAGAGACTTTAAAAAATTTATGATTCCACAAACGCAGAGAATTTCCCCCCATGATCGCTATCTCAGAACTGAAAGCATAAAATGGGCCCCGTGGGGCGTGGCTCTCCTTCCTGAGCTCCAGCTCACTGTCTTCTTGGGTCTCCAGGGAGCCGTCCGGGTCGGGGTCCCTTCAGAGACTGGGGTGGGGGAGCCTTGTGCTCATGCCCCAGGGGCATGAAGGCCTCCAGAAACCACTGGACTCGGTGATCATCCCCTCTGCTCCATCCAACCCTGTGTCCTCTGGTCAAGACAGTGTTTAGCCTTGAAAGACTAATTCCTGGCACACAATACAGCCACCCTCTCCAAGCACCTGCTCTGAGAATATGATAACACCCTCAATCCTTCTCACCCCGCCAGGCCCATCACCAGGATCCGGGCAGAGCTTGAGAAAAGCTCTGTGTCCTTTGGAGATCTGGGGAACGTGGCGAACCCTTTTCATACGAGGCAGAAGGGAAGGGAACCAGCAGAAGCCTCTTTGTTTTGAACGTGTCAGCTCATTGGACAGACACTCCTTGGCTGGGAATTTGTGCTTGCCAAGTCTCATTCATTCATCCTCTTATTCAACACACACACACACACACACACACATACACACACATACACACGCCAGATAGGAAGGGCACTTCTATGAGTATATCATCCCCGTGCTTGTGTTTCTTTTCAGTCAGAAAAAAAACCTTAATGCAAAGGAAACTAAGCTCATAGCTGTCAGATAAATTCTTCATTGTACAGGTTTAATGGAGTCTGTAACTCTCTCTTCAACTTTTAGAGACTAGTGAACAATCTGACTTTTTCCCCCCAAGTCAATGAGGAAAGAAAAATAGCTGGTGTTCAACAATTCATCTATAAAGGGAACCGTGGCCCAGGTGTAGTGCTCACAACTATCATTTGTTTAATTGCTTAGACGCCAAAGTCTTATGTTTTCACAGGTGTCTCCTCATTGGGTCCTCACAGTTGCATAAGATGGACAAGAACAATCAGGTCCAGGTTACAGAACAAGAAATGCTGGCCTGTGAACCCAGAGGTCACTGGTTCGAATCCCAGCCAGGGCACATAACCAGGTTGCAAGCCAGGTCTCCAGCCAGGTCTGTAGCTGGAGGCAGGTGAAAGGCAGCCATACATTGATGTCTCTCTCCTTCTCTGCCTCTCTCCCTTTCTCTCTCTCTTGAAATAATAAATAAAATCTTAAAAAAAAAAAAAACAAAGAAGAAATGGAGGATCAGACAGAGATTTATATAAAGTCTCAAATTCTGAAAGCAAACAGGGACCCTTCCCATAGTACAAACTCTTGCTCCAGATTCCGAGAGGATAGTCGGTGTTTCCCGGGCTTTAGATGGATGAACACAGCCCTGAGTGTGGGAGTGAGAGGCGAAGAATTCTTCACTGGACATTCCTCAGCACGGAGTGGATTTTCCCACACACTGAGGTGGCTGCCAGATCTGTATCATGGGCTGACATTGGGTGAGCATGGAAAATTATTTCTAAATACCCGGCAGGCTAAAGTAGCCAAGAAAAACTCACTATATTCTTAGCACTGCACCTGACCAGCTTGTTTGTCCTTGTCTTTTACAAATGTTTCATGAGGGTTGCCAAGATTTCCCACCAGCCTTTGGGACAATCAGTCAAATGACTAACTGGCAAGCATGAAGTTTTTCAGTGAGAACCTTGATATATCCCTGTGTTATTCTGATGGAAGGCTGCCTAGGCACTCAAGTCTTAAGGGTAACGGGTCCATTACCTTTGGGTCACAACCAAAGGGCTTGGTTGTGAATATCACTAATGTGCAGATGTTAGGTACGAATGCATTTTAATCAACCAGTAACAGTCATTGTGGTCTCTAAACATGCGTAGAAAATGCCCACAGATGAGGAGAAGGGTTCAGGAACAAACTCAAAGGTACATCTTCGTTGGTTTGATTAAAACCAGTAAGTATTTCCAGTAAGTGAGGAAATTAATGATTTAATGAAGTCATGCCAAGGAAATTAATTACTTAGAAAATACAAGGTTAGAGCCTCACCTCACATCACTCTCTATGCCCAAATAAATTTCAGTCTAATTAAAAGACATAAATGTAAAGCTAAAATAATGTAAGGAGTGACCCACATGAGAGGGAGCTTTTCATCTGACCTTGAACTGGGCAAGATCTTTGCAAACATCTACAGGAGGAGAGCTATATATGAAAATATTAATGGTTTGACAACTGAAACTATTTTTCTATTTTTTTATTAAAATAGAGCTCCACTCCCCTTAGCCTTCCCCCTATCTTACTTTTAATATCCCTTCACTTTTTTTTTTTTTTTGATGCAAGTCCTTCCATGATCCAAGGAGCATCAGGCAAAAAAGATTTGCTCACCGTGAAAAAGGGAAACCAGAGACCCAGGGAAGGGAAGCCACTTACCTAAGAGCAAGCAGCCTGAGGGCAGCAGAGAGCTGGATGGCCCGGATTTGAATCCCAGCTCTGCCACTTGCCAGCTGTGGTGACTTTGGGCAAGTCACCTTCCCTCTCTGAGCCTTAGTGTCCCCTCTGTAAATGAGGAGGGCGGTCATACTGTCCCAGTGGTCTGTGAGGAGGATTAAATGAATTAACTTGCAAAGTGCTGAGAATAGGGCCGGCTCTCAGAGCAAATGCTCAACAAATGCCGTGGATTGCCAGACTGAGGCTAACCTTACCCTGTCCCAGAAGACAGGGGCTGGCGTGTGCATGTCCTCACCACAGGGGTCGATGCTGGACCAGCCTCAAACCCTCAACACGTAGCTTAGAAGGAGGGTGAGAGTTGTGTCCAGGCCCATTCCTTTCTGATCTCCTGGTTCAGGCTCACATTGGGATGCCAGCGGGCAAATATGATTGCTCCCCTTTCAAAGGTGATCAAACTGAGCTGTGAAAGGCTTCGCCTACAGTCGCGGAGAGCTGGCATGAGACGCAACTATCCCCACTTCTTCACTATACTTCGACACTGACACCTGAAGCCGGCGGCACCCTTGACCTTCAGCAAACAGACAAGAGCCATGGGGTATTTGTTCTCATCACTAAGCACCTCCATTTACAGAGCTTATTACGTACCCAGTCCGGGGCTAATGCAGCTGGCGTAGCGTCTCATTCAGTCCTGAGAGCAGGCCCGTGGGATGGCCATTACTGCGCACCTTTTATACGTAAGGAAACCGATTGTTAGATAACAAGGTAGTCCAGTGACAGAACAAAAGCCCTGTTCCCGGGCAGGCCCACATGATCGCAAAGGTCGTACTGTCAGCCAGGAGAGGGACCAGGGGGCAGAAGGCTCCATGCTTGTCTTTAAAAAGTCCTTAAATTAATACCCCTTGGGAACATGACAGGGCCCGAAATAGGCAGCACCTGGATTGAGACCCAAAGCTGTCTGATTTAGGATCCTGTTATTTAGTTCCCATGTTATCCTGTCAATTAGTCCAAAAGTAATTATACTAAAACACCAGACGATAAGAAAATGTGAACATCGTAATACTGAAAGAAATCAGCACGTACCTTCTAAAAACAACAAGGGTGGACCAGGCCATGTGGGAACTAATGAAGTCAGCCAACACGTGTGGAGCACCTACTGTGTGGCAAACACTGGGCTAGACACCCTGGTGACATAAGCCACATCTTACCAAAGAGTGTGCGGAAAAGGTTGAGGAGAAGAGACTTACTTAGACAACGAGGTAAGTAGCAATTAAAGATAAGAATGGTCATTCTGAAAGAGAGTGTCTTGGCTTCCTGTCCCAAGAGATGGATTCGAGGTCTCAGCCTTCAAAAGGCTCGAGACCTTTTCAAGGAGACAAGACACACAAATCACCAAGAGATAACATTCCCAAGTTAACACGAAACAGTATAGACCGTGGTAGGAGGCCACCGATGACGTGTTAAGTGAGGAATTGGAACGAAACATCATTTTGGAAGGGGTCAGTGTACTTGGGTAGTTGGAGAGGTTCCATGCAGGTCCTTTTGGACCCAAGCTGCTAAATCTGTGACTTAGATCCATTTTAGCTATTCTTTTCCAGAGGGTAAATTACAAAAATTAAAAAAATAAAAGAGGAGAGATGTTGTCCTCCTGCCTGCCCTGTCCTTCCTCCTCCATTCCCAGCCTTGACAATGTCACTCTCTCTCTCCCCGGGATTGTCTCCTCCAGAGATGCCCACAGCTGATGGAAACGAGGCAGGGAGAAATGGTGGGGACATGTGCCCTAAGCCCGGCTTGCCCCTTCCCCAAATCACTTCTGACCTCGCTGCAAGGAGACACTATTGAAAATAGTCCGGAATAACCCCCGCTAAACACATGAATCAAAAAGTCGCGGCTCCTGGACATGTTTTTAAAATTGCCTAGCTGCCTGCAGGTCCCTTTAGTGCTTGAAGGACTTTAATAAAATTGATTTTCTGAGTACAGCCTTTTAGCAGCTACTGTGTAAGCTTGAAATATGAACCCTTCATTGTTGAAAGTGTTTCATTTTTTGGCCCTGTTACTAATTACGAAGGGGACGTGTGGGTTTGAATTCTCCGCGGTTGACATTCTCATAATTAAAGAGCGTTAATAAGAAAGCCTTGCAGATGTTCAACAAACCGGCACGGAGGTGGAAGAGTTTGCCGTATTTCACTTCGAGACTGCCACCATCAGCCCTCCGTGACTCGTCCACGCAACATCGAAGGGACTCATTTCTACACGCTGTCTGGTCGCCACATCACAAAAGGTGACATTTCCATTCTCCCGATTCAAGACGATCCTCAGGACTTCATCTCAAGGCCTTCTTAAAGAATCACGCTGGGGCGCTTAAAAATAAGCGAAACAAAAGCGAAGAGCAGGCGTTGCTTTAAATATCCACCGTCTAATTTCAGCAGAGCTGAGCCCACTCACAGCTCTGGGTCTGAGGTTGGACAACAATGGGTCAAAAATAGAAGGCTCGTCAGGCTTGATCTGTTTAGAGAAGGACATGCTTCCTTCCATAATTTGGGGACAGATTTGTTCCCAGGCACGTTGTCACTCCTGTCCGTGAACTGGCTTCGGGGGTGTTTTTCACAGAGGATTCCTGGGGGGCGGGGGAGGACTCTGAGGGTGCTGCCCATGCTCATGCCGAAGGCGAGACAGAAAAATGAGCTGTTCGTCCATCCAGGTTGCGGAGCCAAGGGACTGCTGGTCCCTTTATGGTCTTCCTCCCAGCTTTTAATTTTTAAGAGGTAGGTGGGTTCTAAATCTACTTTTTTTTACAGCCTCCAAACCATGAGCTCTGGTCGTCAAGACTCGATTTCCTGATCTGCCAGTGACCCGACGGAAGGAAAGGCAGGAAGTATTGACTTGGCAGGACACCTCCTGAAATCATCCCTGGCTGCCGGTCAGTCAACACAGCCCCCTGGTTTCCATGTGAGATCAACCGAAGAGGAATTTCCGAGGAAAGGATTTAGGAATCCAATCCTTGGCCGCAGAATTGGCTGCTCCTGAGTCCCTGGTGAGGCTGATAAGCACTTAACTCGGGGACCCTCGCACCTCTCAGTTCCATGACTGTGTGCAAGTGGGCCAGCTGAGCTGTGTAGCAACCATGGTTAGAGGAGGCAGAACTGCCTAGGGGAGGCCACTTGGGCAAAGGCAGGTCCCCAGCCTAACATAGCTCTTCCAGCCAGCCTACCACAGGGCTCAAATGTCCTCATCGACGTCCTTCCAACGCAACTCAGAAGGAGCAACGGTTACATCAAAGGAACATCTAGGCCCAAATTGGAGGAGCTCCTGCCCAGGGTTCCACGTCAGCAAACTGAAAGTTGGATAATGTCAGTGGCCCTGCAAATGCCCCTACGTGACCAGAAACACAGCAGGTATATCCAGTCCACTGATCCCTACCTGCCAAGTCATTATGGCCAAGTCATCATGGGCTCTATACTTATTTTCTTGTGCTTGACTCATTGTCTATTTTTCTCCATCTTGTTCCTTGCTCTTCTTTTTTTTTTTTTTTTTAAGATTTTATTCATTATTTTCAGAGAGAGAGGAAGGGAGACAGGCAGAGAGGGAGAGAGACATCAATGTATGGTTGCCTTATACCCACCTCCAGCTACAGACCTGGCTGGAGACCTGGCTTGCAACCTGGTAAGGTGCCCTGGCTGGGAATCGAACCAGCAACCTTTGGGTTCACAGGCCAGCACCTTATCCACTGAGCCACCAGCCAGGGCTCTTGTTCCGTACTCTTTATCTTATACAAGCTTTCTGTTTTCCACACTATTGTGTGGTTCTCTAGACCCTTGGGAATGAAGACAGCCTACTTCATGAAGTGTTAAACCATTTGTTTGTGTCATCTAAACTTTCTTCTTTAATCACTTTTTAGCAGCTCTAAGGGGCAGGACTGAGGCAAAGAAAGTTATAACAAGGACCAGATGGAAAGTCTGCTGAAAACCACCACGAAGCAGAGACCCTCAAGGGCTCAGTGGGGTGGGTACAAAGATGAACAATTGTAATAGCACAACTGCATGTCCTTCTGAGGCATAAACGCCTGAGTGATGGGGAGGGCTCTCCACTTTCATAGCCACAGATTTCCCAGGGAGAGGGGGAAATGGTTGATGCCCCTTCAGGTTCTGCTGTGGCCCCATTTTCTATTCCCCCCACCCCACCCTCTGACAAGGTCATCGGTAGGACAAGCACCTCGCACCTTATCTGGCACATAGTAGGTCTTCAATCTGTGTCAGGTAAACTGAGTGGTGCAGTAATAATTTAGCTAGTATTTCACTGTGCCAAATACTTTCCATGTGTTTTGTCATTTAATCTTCATAATCACCCTCTGAGTTGGGTGGGTAGGTGTAAACTGGCACCTTGTGTAGTTTTGATTTGTGTTTCTCGGAAGATGAGGAATGTTCAGCATCTTTTCATGCGCGTATTTGGTCATTGGCCTATGTTCTTTGGAGAAATAGCTAGTGAAGTCCTTTGCCCATTTTTGAATCTGTTTTCCCTGGGGCTTTTTTGTTGTTGTTCAATTATGGGAATTCTTTATATATTCGGGATATTAATTCCTTATCAGATGTGAGAAATTTGCAGACCCCTTCCATTGGTTGCCTCGTCACTCTGTTGATGTGTCTTTAAGGGCAGAGAAGCTGCGAAGTTTGATAGTTCAAGTTACACAGTAGTTTTCTTTTGCTGCCTGGGCTGTTGGTGTGATTCTGGGGACTTGTTGCCTGAATGGTTTTGGTGCAGCAAATGTGGGAAGTATAAATCTGGTCCATATTCCCCTCAGCATAAAAACTCACTCAGGAAACCGATCTAGAAAAAGGGAGACCTACTTTGATGAACCATTCTCTTCTAGATGAGAATTGACCCCCAAACTACCAATATCCCCTCCCCACCCCCTTGCAGGAATTCCAGAAGAACCTTCCAGCTTTAAAAACAAAACTTTGGTCTAGTGCTCTCACCCTCTACCTTTTCAACGCGGGTGGGGGTGGGTCACTGAGCCCTATGGAGGGTAAATGAGTTTCTAGAAGTCCGGTCCTACTGCCCTAGTCTTAGTGCCCTGTCTGGAAACAGAAGCAGGATCTTTGGAGCCCTTCGACCTAGATAGACAGCCCTTTGACCCCAGCTGGTCCCAATGACCAGTTGGCATCTAGATCAGGGAAGATATTTCTGGGTATAGAGACCTTTGGAATAAAGCCTAATATCAAGGGAAAATAAGAGAAGTTTTCTATCTTTTAAAGAAAAACAAAAACCACTCAAGTTTAACTAGGTAATTAATTCACAAGTGGGTCCAAGGTGGGAGCGATTACTAAACAATGGCTAATGATAAAGAACAAACCCTTAGGTAAGCCGAGGAGAAGATGAAACGGTTTTAATGCAGAATCCTATTACAATTCTCTTTCAATATACATAAGCTGACACCAGAAGCAAACGATTAACCCCAAAGCCGCTGGCTGTTCATTAGCTAAGGCATAATTTTGCATTTCATTATTATTCATGTTGGCTAAATTTCCATTAAACCCAATTTAGTAAACTGGCCTTCCCACCGGTTGGAAATTAAAAGGAGGACGAGCTGGCAGGGAGGGGACTTCGCAGGAGCCATCATTTAACCATCTAGGGACAGGGAAGCTCAAGGGGGCAGATTGCCACTTTAATTAAAGCTAATGTCTCAATTCGCTTTCAAAATGAGCCTCTGGAAAGGGCCTGGGAAGTTTTCCCTGGCCTGAGCGTCTGGCTCGCTCACGGAGTGGGCAGTGTGCTGCCGGGGTTTCTGACCCACAGCCTCCAGTGGGTAGAAAAGACCTTGGGCCCTGGCTGGTAGCACAGTGGTTAAGGCGCCGGCCTGCGAACCCAAAGGTCGCAGGTTCGATTCCCCAGCCAGGGCACATAACCAGGTTGCAAACCAGGTCTCCAGTCAGGTCTGTGGCTGGAGGCAGGTGAAGCACAACCATACATTGATGTCTCTCTCCCTCTCTGCCTCACTCCCTTCCCCTCTTTCTAAAAAGAA
>PVIW01003098.1:0-182978 GCA_004026585.1 Noctilio leporinus | reverse complement strand
AAGGGTTTAGGTGGCTGGGGAAGGGAGGAATACTTAGATTGAGGACTGGGAATGCGTTATAGCCACAGAGTGAGTAGACTTTAATTCGAGAGTAGGGGGAGGGTCTTGGGTATTTAGGTGGATTGAGGTATGGGGGGGATTAAGAATATGTGAGAAGTAACTTTTGCAAAGGATATGTTGGGGATTAATAGTTCATATTCCTCTTGGTATAACTCAGGTGCTTGAGATTAGCAGCAATCCCTTTCCTGAGGCTGCCTCTTTTTCTTGGTCAGGACCTTACAGTCAATAGTCTATTTTGTAGCCGGTCTTGGCGTGTTGCAGGGCCTCTGATTGTCACATTCAGGGCTGATTCTGAGTGTCCGCCCCCAGGTAGGCTGGGCCTTCCGCAGCCTGGCTGGGTGTTAGGGCTGCCGGTGTTCTGGAGCCTGCAGGGAGCCCCCTCCCACTCCTGGTGGAGGTTCCTGCCTAGGAGGAGCAGCCAGCACCCCTGCAGGGCAGCCCGCAACTTCACTGGTCCCTGTGACGACTGGCCCCGCCCCCACAGTTCCAGGAGGAGGCCGCCCCTGTCCGCCTACACTGTCCTGCCCTTCCGGGTGGGCACCACTCCTCCAAGCCAACCAGCTCTCCGAGGAGCCCTTTATGCGGCCTCTGTGATGAGCCCCTCCCAGGCATGGGGGGTGCGGCCTTTGTCTCTGGCAATGGAGGGTCAGTTGCCCCAGCTATTAGTTCCCGGCTCACAGGCTCGCCGTTTGGAGTTTCCGTGGAGCCTGGGGGCCTGTGTGGTTGCGCAGGGCTGGGCCTCCCCCCTCGCAGGGGCTTCTAGCTGCTGTTTCCCCAGTGGCCCAGCAGCACCATTTTTGGCCCTCTCGCCGCCCCGGCAGGTGCACTTCCCCGCTCCCCCGCTCCGGCTTCCCGCAGGACTCTTCTCCTCCTCCTCTAGCCCTGCACGGAGCCTCCTCTCCCTGTTGCCGGAGTGAGTCTCTCACACAGTTCCTCCCCTGCAAGAGTTCAATTCCTCGTTCCCTACGGCGCCTGCCCTCGCCGCCCGCACTTCACTGTTGAGACTTCCAGTCACCAGGGAGCCCAGAGCTGCCCCAGCCAAATGCGCCCCCCTGGGCAGAGCCACCACTGCCCAGAGCAGACCTCGGTCTGCCAGCCGGTCGGTCGGGAACACCTCACCTACTGTCCCACTGGTCTCCTCTGCCTCTGGGCTGTGCTCCCCTGTGTCCAGATGCTGCCCGCTCCAATTCCTAGGGTCCTGAAGATGTCTCACGCTCCCCATCTTGTCCTCTAGCTGCTTTGGTACTCGAGAACACCATCAGCACTGCTCTCTACTCTGTTGCCATCTTCTCTCTCCTCGAGAGTTGTTTTCTGTACTAACATGTGGTCTATCCTAGAAAATGTACCATGTGAACTTGAAAGTATGTATATTCTGCTGCTTTGGGGTAAAATTCTCTAAAGATATCAATTATATCCATTTGATCTAGTGTGTCATTTAAGGCTGCTATGTCCATGTTGATTTTCTGCCTGGAAGATTAATCCACTGATGTCAATGGGGATGTTAAAATTCCCAACCATGACTGTATTTCTGCTGATCTCTCCTTTTATGTCCATCAAGATTTGTTTTATATATTTAGGTGCTCCTATGTTGGCTGCATAAATGTTTACTAGGGTATATCCTCTTGTTGAATTGTTTCCTTTATCATTATGTAGTGTCTTTCTTTGCCTCTTACTATATCTTTGGTTTTAAAGTCTGTTTTGTTGGATAAACACTGCTACCCCAGCCTTTTCTTCTTTTCCATTTGTAGAAAATATCTTTATGTAACCCTTTACTTTTAGTCTGTGTGTATCTTTCGATCTAAGATGGGTCTCTTGGAGGCAGCATATGTATGGTTTTTATTTTCTTATCTATTCAACTATCATCTATCTTTTGGTCAAAGCATTTAAGCCATTTACATTTAATGAACTATAGAAATGATCCCTGAAAGTATAGTCTTAAGCCATTTACATTTAAGGTGATTACTGATAGATATATATTTAGTGTTACTTTATTTGTTAGACTATTTTCCTCCATTCTTTTATTTTATCTCTCTTTCTCTTCTTTTAAAACCAAGCCTTTTAACATTTGTTACACTACTGATTTGGTATTAACAAATTCTTTTAGCTTTTTCTTATCTGGAAAGCTCCTTACTTCTCCCTTGATTTTAAATGATAGCCTTGTTGGGTAAAGTAGCTTTGGTTGTAGGTCCTTGCTTTTTACCCCCTTGAATATTTTATGCCACTCCCTTTTGGTCTGAAATGTTTCTGTTGAGCATTCAACTTGCTAGTCTAGTTGGTGATCCTTTGTAGGTAATTGCCTGCTTTTTCTTATGGCTTTTAGGAGTCTCTACTTGTCTCTAAGACTTTAATTATGATATTATGATGTGTCTTGGTATAGGCCTCTCTGTTTGGGACTTGTTTGGGACTCTCTGAGTATCCTGGGAGTGTGTAATTTTTTCCTTCACCATATTAGGGAAAGTTTCAGTCATTATTTTTTCAAATAGGTTCTTGATCCCTCCCTCACTCACTCTCTTCTCCTTCTGGTATTCCCATGATGTAAATATTGTTAAGCTCTATGTTGTTCAAAATGATTCTTAAGCTCTCCTCATTTTTAAAACTTCTTTTTTCCTTTTGCTGCTCTGCCTGGATGTTTCAAAATGCTGATTCAATCCTCTGCTTCATTTAACCTACTGTTTATTAATTCCAGTGTACTATTTACCTTGGCTATTGCATTCTTTGTTTCTGACCAGTCCTTTTTTATGGTTTCTATGTCTTTTTTCATGCTGTTGAGTATCCTTATAATCATTACTCTAAACTCTCTATCTGATGAATTTCTTGCCAACATTTTATCTAGCTCTTCTGGAGAATTCTCTCTTCTTTAATTTGGGGCTTGTTTCTTTGTCTTCTCATTTTGGCTGCTTCTTTGTATTTTCCACCTTAGATGTTAAACTAATCAATCATTAAAACAATAAACTGTTAATCTAATCAAACTGTGATCAGCAGCCTGGCTTAAGCACACAAAATGGGGCAGAGCAATTCTTGTGAGCAGGGCTATTGCTTCCCCTCACACTGATGCCACTTGAAGAGGAATTTGCTTTGCCAGAGAAAAATGGCGTTTGCCATATGGGAAATGACTCGGCATAGGGATCTTGGTAACTGTTCCTTCAGTTATCTCTCCAAAGCCACAAGCCCCTGACTCTCCTCAAGGGTCTAGTCTTCTCTGTCCTTCTCTGCCAGAGCTCAGGGTAATTGGATGCAAACAAATTTTTATGCATTGATCCTTTGATAGGCTATCTGCTTCTCCAGCCATCTCTCCCTGGGAGACAAAAACCCTGCAGTATTTTTACAGCTGGATATTATCTGGGTTCCTTCTCTGCTCTGGTGCTTTAGGCTGGGGAGCCCAGCTTGTAGTTTAGGCCCCACACTTCTCAGAAGGATACTGTGGCTGCTGAAATGTCCCTCCAGAACTTTAGCTGCAGCCAACAGGAGCCCAGCCAGCCCTGTCACACCTTCTTTGCACTCCCTACCAGTTTTGTTGTGGCGAAGTGGTTTCTTCTCTCTGTCCATGGTTGGTTACAAGGCTTCTCTCCAGCTAGTGTTCAGTTGGTTGTTCTGGATGATTTTTATATAATTTATCTGTAATTTCAGATTTGTACTGGAAGGAGGTTAGTGCAGTTCTACTTATTCCACCACCTTAGATCTCCCATATTCATTTTCAATTGGGTATTTAGGCTAAGTGGGTTTTCTAGCAAAGCTAATGGATTTTATTTTATCCAGCTTTGATGTGGTGCCTAGATTACCTCAACTATATTTATGAGATCCCTAGTCAGACTTAAGACATGGCACATAACCAAAGTAACTGGTTCAAACAACAATCTAAATAGCTTTGACGTAATTAGCACTATTTAGCACTATTCCAAATTCAAATTTTTTTTACCATGTATTATTTATTGTTTATATCCAACTTCAAAAAGATGAGGCAATTTTAGGTAATACATGAAACAGGCTGTGTAAATCATGTATTAAGAACATAACAATATCAGATACTCTTAAAGGAGCGTGAGAATTGTATACCAGGACATTTGATCACTGAAACTGCATAAGAAAGGTTAGAATTCAAGCATATAAAAAGTGGGATAAATGGGATATTTACTATGGGCCCTCATTCCTGAGTGTTTCATTCCTCTATTTTTTCCCTCTTTACCTTTATTTTGTAGATTTACAAATATTTCTTGCCAGATATCAAAAGGAAAAGAAAAGCAATTCATAGTTTCTCACTAGTAGGACAATACAGAAGGATTGGTATTTCTTCTTGGGTGTCCTCCTTTCCAATTATTCATTTCTTGGTTCAATAATTAAAATCCACCCAATAGTTGAAACACATGATAGAATGAATATATGTAATGGAAACTCTAATCTAATTTGTGATAATAACAAATAGCTAAGCTAATGTGTTTATGGTCATTGGCATTCAGGAAAGGGCTTATTCCAAAAGTCTGTGCCTCACAAGGAGTGCTAATGTTCATCAATCAGCTGTTGTTCTATGAGATAGATTCTTCAGAGTCTTTGTAGATAACATTTGTGCTTAATATTTTTGTTTCCTTTCAAAAATGTAGGAAAAGAAAATCCTGTAGGCTTTTTACTATAACCTATCTAATATAATCTATTAATTCATTCTGCTTGTCACTGGCTCTCAATTATTATTTTGCTGACTGTACTTTGTCTTGCCTTGTTTCCATCCCTTTCTTAATATTTGGCTTTAAAAAATGAAAGACTTAAGAATAATAACCACAAAGCCAGTAAAAACAAAAAAACAAAAAAAAAAACAACACACCTCTCCTTTTAGACAACACATAAATCATTCCACACAGATCTCTAACTTAAGGATTTCCTCAGAGGTAGATTCTACAATTCCCTCTGTATTTTTAACTTAAATGTCATAACGTTCGAAGACTTTTTTTTTTTTGTCATGTATAAAGAAAGTATCATCCAAAGTATAAAATTAATGACCAGCTCTTGTTACTTATCTCCGGCAACAGTATTATGATCTCAAGAAACAGTAGATACCTCTCTATTTTACTCATCTATGTGCATTAATAAATTTCATATATTAACTAACTTGCTATATTTTGCTATAGAAACAATCCATGTCATATTAGTGGGCTTACATGGAAAATGGGGTGGGTGTGGAAAAGATCGAGTATTCATTCCTTAAAAAATTAATTGTTAAAAAACATTCATCTATGCATAGCATTTATTAAACATGCACTTTTTGGTATCTATATATGAATGTAAATCAAAAAACTAGGTGATAAATCATAACACTAGATATTCTGTTAGGTAGGCAAAACCAGTTCATGGTCCCCCAAACATATAGAAAAACTTGAACCTAAAACATTAAATAGGTAAATATAACACATAGGTCAGTAACTTCTGAACTGTAGCACTATTCTAAACTTAATGGCATCAGCAAACAAACCTATTTTGATCAGAAGAACATAGACAATTATGAAACAATAAAGTTATAAATTGTGGTTACATAAAATAATGCACTAGACTTTACATACATGTCAAAAGAGCATAACCTACGCACCAGTCTTTTCCAACTTTTCAACACACCAAATGGCACTTAGTCTGCACAACTTTTTTTGACTGCTCTGGAGTTGAAACAAGAGGGTTGGATTAGATGATCTCTGAGGTCTCCTTTGACTCTAATTTTTCAGGCTTTAAGTCTTAATTTTAAGTAAATTGTAATCTGTGGTTAAACTGTGACATGTTACTTCTCTTGGATTCCTGGGTGGCCACTGGATCTTCAGGGCATGTTTGATGAATAAGTGAACCTAGAGTCCTTTTCTATCTGCTTCCCCAAAAGAAAGCAGGTTAAGTAGACTCTTTGTCAACAGACATGCTAAACTTACAAATTTTATTTTTCTGTGTTCTGTTTTAAAAATAGCCCTACATGATCAGCAATTATGCTTGCATATCTGAGTGACAATAACTAGTCAGAGACACAAATGTCCTTATAGCTATGGATTTTAAAAGTTAATCCGGTTCATGAGATAAGACATATTTTACTATAAACATTGTAGACATCAGAGATAGATTATCTTTTTGGTTACAAGAAATCAAAATGTAAATAAAGTGCAATGAGTCATAAAATTTTAGTGTGATTACTTTTATAACTGAAATGCATTCCCTAAATGATCAAGAGCCTCCCAGTCTCTTGTAAGCCAAGATAACTTGTCTGCACAAAATCTGATTCTCAATTCATCAGAAAGATTTTTAGGCAAATCTGAGAAGAGGGTAGGAAAGAGGACTGAAGGGGATTATAATAGGTCCTGTACCGAATTCTTTGGTGATTTTCCATAAAACTAATAAAGTGCAAACTAACATCTGTATTCATCAAAATTATAATTCATCCTAAAAATCAAACAATATATATACATGTAAATAGGATCAACATTTTGTTCTTAAGGTTGTTCTTCTAGTGACAAACTTCCTACTCAAAGAAAATCTGACAGTCTCTAAAGGAAGGGGCCACCCACATTGCTTTTAAATAAGGAAAAATACTTTTAAGGCCAGCATCTTTTTACTTAAGTCATGAAAAAAAGAAAAGAAAAAGAAAAGAAAAAAATTAAAATGAATACATTTCAAAATAGAGAAATATGTTTTAAGTTAGTCTTAACCACCCTACAATCTCAACTTAAGATATATTGAAAAACATTAAATTCTTTTCTATTTTACCCTAATATTTATTTACAGAGAGACTTATTATACAATGCACTAAGCCCTATGATATTGGATCTAGGTTACCACAGGAAATACTCAAATGTAGCAGGGCTCACCAGGAAAAAAATAATAGGTCATTATATTTGTCTGTATTATTAAAACATTGCTTGTTTAGATGTGACTAAGTCATTAATATTAACATTGGTTTTTGATGCCTTTATGCTTTTCTGGGGTATCAGGGTTTTTTTTTTTTTTGCTCTTCTATGAAAACTTGAAAAGTGGTTTAATGTAGAAAATTATTTAAGAAGAAATCTGAAACATGAAACACTTGTTATCTTAAATTAGAGCTACAGAAGATCTTATAGACTTAATATTCAATACATGAGGGGACGTGTGTCCAGGTTAGGCAATGACATGTTTTCCTGTTCTGATAACATGTAGACAGTGTGACAACAAAACTTAAAAAATGAAAAATAATCTTAGAAAAACATTTTCATGCAGAAAACAATTTTTAGAATATTATTTAATCCTGAATACTTTCAAATGTCCAAGCTGCCTCTGACTAATGGTTATATTGCAAGTAAAAAAATAGAACACCAACTTATTATGAAACGTTTGTCTAGATCTTTATTTTAGTATATGCAACACATATTATTCATTCATATGCATAAAGACTTTCAATAAAATATGAAACTGAAAATCATATGCAGATGATAATCTATTCATGAGTTCTAATTTATAAACTGCTTATGCACTGCCTCTAAGGTGTGGCATGCTGTCTCATAAATTGGGGGGAAGGTTACCTATTGAGAAGATGGATCAAAAAAATACAAGCTGGGGACTGGTTTGAAGTTCAGTGGTCCAGATGAGTGGGGGCTTTAACTGTTGATGGCGGGGGTCCCGGTTCTGTAGTTGGACTGTAGAATGTCTTGGACTGTTTTTCAATGTTTTGGGTTTGGCAAACCCAAAGTGTGTTTTGCTAAGCACTTTTCTTTTCATTTTAAGCCCATGTGTATTATAAAGGAAATTTAATCCGTATGTTTTTGATTCCTTTACACTTAACTCATCAAAATGTTGTTTTGTAAGACCTATTTGATGTCCAAGAAGTCTTTGAGTATTTTTATAACTTTTAAAAGTCTTGTCTGTCCTTAGAAACAGGAAGTTGTTTTCTTGTGAGGGAAAATGAACTAAAAACACCCAGAGGCTAGAGTTAGTTAAAAGACTTCAAACCTAAGCTAAATGTTAAAATGAATAACAATATAGAAGACATTATATCATACTTACTATGTACTTGATTTGCTCTAAGCATTTTTGGTGTTTTAACTTTTTTTTCAAGATTTTATTTATTATCTTTTAGAGACATGGGAAGGAAGAGAGGCAGAGAGGGAAAGAGACATCAATGTATGATTGCCTTTCACCTGCCTCCAGCTACAGACCTGGATGAAGACCTGACTTGCAACCTGGTTATGTGCTCTGGCTGGGAATTGAATGAGCAACCTTTGGGTTTGCAGGCCGGCGCCTTATCCACTGTGCCACCAGCAGGGGCTGTTTTAACTTACTTAATTCTTGCAACTACTATGGAAGGTAGATGCTATTACTATTACTATCTTATTTTAAAAGGGTAGTTAAGCCACCTGTCTGAAGGTTACATAGCACTTAAAGGTAGAACTGGGATCTAAAACCAGGCAGCCTGGATCTTTGTGTCTAAACTTTTCACATTGTACTACACTGCCTATTTTCATTGTGTTATCCTGTAACTTAAGAGGTTTGGGCATTGCTTAAAATTAATTATATACCAATATTGTACTAAATACTGAGAAAAATATGTTCTACCCCTAAGAGGGTTTACCTTGTAATGGGAACAAATAGAAAATAAAACAGATACGCAAATAGAACAAAAGCCAATGAAATAACACTGAACGAAACATTGCATGTTTCTTCAGTAGCATTGATCCATTCAACACATTATTTATACTATTACTAATGTCAGGCTCTCTTCTGGTCATTAGAGAAACAGTAGTTATAGAAGTTGTATCCTCATGGATAATGGATATTGTATTCCTTTCCTGAGACCAGACCACTGGGGGAAACAATAAAAATGCCTGGGCTGCTTCTGATATGGTTTTCAACAATAGTAGAAGGTTAGGAGGCAGCCAGAGCAACCTTCAGCAACCTCCAACCAGCCTGTGTTCTTGGGAAACCATGTTTCCTATGGAAGCTGGGAGCATTTCTAGTACCCAGCCCTACTATTCAGGTGCCACTGGATATTTTCTTCCTAGCACAGCTCTTTCTTTCCTTAATGATATCAAAAATCTAGTATTCCTGTTTATATAAAAACAGTTTTTACTTTTAAAAGACTTAACTAAGTTGAGACTTAGTTAAAAATAAAGAATGAAATACCTGGAATACCTTTAGAGAATTTCACATCTGTCCATTTAAATTGGTATCTTTTACTGCATTTGAATAATGAACAAAAGATTATTGCAAAAACTTAAGGAAGTTGAATAGTCAACTCATTATGTTAATGTTTATTTGAAAACTGTAAGGGCACTTTTTATTCTAAAGGTAATATAAGCATATTAAAACAATTTGAAAATCAGAATCTACTCACAAACAGAGGTATAGCAGACATTTCTGTTGGCTATAGATGTGCAGTTTATTATTTTTAAGTGGCTATAAATATCTTGCTTACTTTTGCAATAACTTTTTCTCATTAAGAGAAGAGAAATACCATTTCCTCTTTTAAAATGAAATATCACAGTAGTATTTGGAGGCTTAAATTTGGTTTTCCTTTAAATTTGAGAACGTTTCCATTTTAAAGAGAGAGCCACTGAAGACACTGTGAGTAATCAGGACAAAGCTGCCCATAAAGAGAGCTCACCCAGGAAAGGGTAGGATGGAAGCCTTGGGAAGAGATGTCTGCAATGGTGAGCAAAAGTCATTCAAATGGTACTTTTCTGCATGAAATTTGTTTTGGGTTCCAAATAAAATTTTCTTTAAAATGAATTTGAAAAGTGTGGAAAGAATGGATCCTGCCAGCTGTATAAGACCCATAAAGTGGTTAGAAATAACACAATTTTGTCAGGCCTATTACAAATTTATGCCTTCCTTCCCAGCCCTCAAGTGAAGTCGAGATTAACTGTATTTTGTGAAAATTACTTTTCTCATCAATTTGGCGTGTAAGAAAAAAAAAAAAACCTTTAAAAGGCTTAACCTTTTAAAACCTCTAAAACTCTCTATAAATTGAACTTTAAAATAAAACCTGCTTACACATAAGCTGAAAGTGTTAAAAACTGTAAATTACCTCAAAGAAAAGGGAAAGAAAGCATAATAGCACTTTCATTTGTGTTGAAAAGTAATATGAACACATACTAAGTGAAAAATCAATATATTGAAAAAAATACATGTTTTAATCCTTCCATTAAATACCTCTAAGCAACCAGAATGCTCTTGTTTCACATGATCTCCCAAACTCTGCCCATAACCCTCCTTGGCTTTGAGAACTATATTCAAATGTAAGGGAATTAAGAAAAATTAACTTCCTTTGGAAAAAATCAAAAAGAAAATCCCTGAGTCATACATGTTTGTGTGTTTCAACCTTTGAATCATCTTATTCATATAATTACTTTTTGTGGGCTTATTGCTGTTTTTCATTTATCTTATAACAGTTTTCTCTTAAAATGCTTCATTGTTCTTTGTCCCATTTGCCAGAAGTCTACTCAGCTCTCTCAACTTGTCTTCCAATTGCTGGAAGTTGAGAAAGCTGCTCCAGGGGTGTTAAATGAGAAAATGGGATCTACACAGTAGTTAAAGAAGAATCTCAATCTTGTTTTAGCTTTACAGTTATAAGATGGTCTCTCACTTTTGGTATTTTTTCATTCTATTAACACAAAGTAGGACAATGCGTTCTTGTGATTTTCAAACATACCTTGATGGGTTTTTACTTTTTTTTCCTGTACTTTCCCTGAGAAAAAGAAATAAAAAGCAACCAAATCAGCTGGCTTCCGGCTTGACTATCAAATATAAAGGACAACTTAGAAATGAATTTCTCACATCTAATCCTACCTTCTCAAGAATAATGTTGTATCCTCACCTTAAAAAGGTCATGAATACTTGTTTTCAACAGTTTGAAAACTCTAGTCTCTGTCTATTAAAAGATACATATAAATACCAGCTCTAATGAACTAAAATGGATAACAATGTCACTATTACTATCTGGAGTTGGCTTTCTGAAATCTGTAGTGGGAGAGTAAGCCATTTGCTCCGTCAAAACAATGATCTGTTTCTATAGCTAATTTATGCAGTGTGGTTTTCAAACGCTCCAGTCCTATGTCTCTGTTACAGTAGGTAAAGACAACTGAGGCAGGTCCCCTGCTTTTGCCATCTTCCTTTTCATAAAGTGATCCTGCCTCCTCTCTGCTTTGGAAAAGGAAGGACAGAGAGCTGAGTAGGTGTATCAGAGTTGTGGGGAAATGCGTTATTCCTGTAACTTTTTTTCTATTTAGGCCCAGGAGCATCATCACACATCATAAGGTGTCTTGCTTCAGGAAGGATGACTACCCTGGAAAGCACAAAGAGCAAGTGGGCAAGAACAACAGGCATGAAGGACTTTAACACAGAAATCAATTCAAATGAGCTCTCTCCCTCACCAAGGTAAACAGACCAATGTAAAGAAATGTGAAGCAGGTATGAGGAGGTGTAAGAGTGGGACTAGATATTATACATGAGAAGAAAAAGGACAGGCTCTGGCTGGTGGCACAGTGGATAAGGTGCTGGCCTGCAAACCCAAAGGTTGCCCGTTCAATTCCCAGCAGGAGCACATAACCAGGTTGTAAGCCAGGTCTCCAGTCAGGTCTGTGGCTGGAGGCAGGTGAAAAGCAACCATACATTGATTTCCCTCTTCTTCTCTGCCCTCCCTTTCTTCCCCTCTCTCTAAAAATAATAAAAGTTAAAAAAAAAAGAAAGAACGGAAGAAGAAGGACATACCAGAGGTGATAAGTCCACGCAGGGAAGTGGGAAAGCCTTCTTGTGTTTGAACTTTGATTCACTGTATCATAAGGTGGCTCTTACTTTCTCTAATGCATTTTCCCTCCCTGGATAGGATTACAAGCACACCTCCTACAACTCTTTCATTTCAGTAGAAACAGAGCAATAAATGTCTTGGCATCAAAAATGGATGGAAGTGGCCAAGGTACCTGCAGTTTTAGAGTCTATGAGAAAATTATCTCACAGTGATGAGGAAATAAACAATCAACTGACTTCAGGGTCCTTAACTTTTACTTCTTTACCTACAGTTGTTCCTCCGGCTTGGGCCTGCAATAGACTTCGGGTTCCTGCCTTAGGCAAGTTGTAACTGGTACAATAGTAGAGGAAGGGGAGGATGAGAAAGAAGCCAGGAAGAGAAGAAGAATGTGGGCCCTGGCATTTTCTCAGTGTTAGTAAACAAGTATGTGCAGCACAGAAATGGCTTCCTGCCTGGGCAAAGGTTGCTGAGGGTGTAGCCCACCAGCGGAGGAGGGAGCTAAGTGGAGACAGAAGGTGACAGGGAGCCTGCAAGCCTGGGCTCCTGTTCCCCACTTCAGGAGCTGATAGTAAATGAGGAAACATCTCCTCAGTAGAGATGCTGCAAAGGCAGGGGAAAGGAAGGAAGAAAAGTAAAGTGAACATTGTTGGGTATTATTAAGTTCCACATTAGGCACCACAGAAATATTAAATCATTATAGCAATTTGACAAGAAGGAGAATTTTAATTCTCATTCCATTGATTTCCATATCTGAGAAAATGAGAGTTCTATATATTTTCAAATAATGAGTTGTATGGAACTTTAGTATTTTGAGACAAAGAACAGGTATGATTTGAACCCATAAGTCATTGTTTTTAAAGCAAATTATTTAAGTATAACCCATAAAAATGCAGTTCATTACAGAAAATTTCTTCCCAATGAATTCATCTGGCAAAGCACATAGACTATCTTTGCAAAGGATTTAACTACCTTGACGGAAAAAGATTTTTAAGACTCAGTAGGTCTGAGGCAAAATGAATTAATGGAGTGGGAAAAACCACTGCTGTTTCAATGTTCTCAAATGAGCCTCTGAGTGTGTTGTAGTGAGAAACTCCTTGAAATTACAGTAGCCACAGTGCACAGACACAGAAAAAGATGCACCAACCAAATTAAAATTCACGAACCACACAGTACATTGAATCATTTTAGAACATACAGCAAGAAACAAGGGGCATGAAATGGAGGGGTTAATACACTTAGGATAGGATTCAGTCAGGTAAAAGGGCCTCATTTCCTGAATCCGGGAGAAGGTTCTGTGTTTTTGCTATATCAATTTCCTGCTGACTGTGTGGCGATGAGGACCAAAACTGAGGGTAAGAGAAGAGGCTGAATAGGCAAAAGGTGTCTGGAGCCAATAAATACTTCTTTATTGCAAGGATGCAGGGGAAAGTATGCAGTCCTATGAAGCTCACTGATAATGGCTGAACAACCACAGCTTTTATCTGTGTGACCTTGGCAGAATGAGTTCACCAATAGCCGATCAAAGGATTTTAAGATGCCATAATATTTGATATTCTGTAAGTTTTCTTCCCCCTATTACTACCATGTTTACCACTACCAATGTTAAGTAATTAGATTACTGTTATGCTTGGGGTTCATTGAGCTTTTAAATATCATGGATTTGTAGAATTTCATTATAGTTTGAAATGTTTCAGTCATTATTATTGCAAATATTTCTGCCTCTTCTTTGTGGACACAGAAATTACATCTATATTAGATTGGTTTAAGTTGCTGTCCCATAGTTCCTGGGTGATCTATTCATTTTTATTCTTTATTTTTGTTGTTTTTAAAATTTTTATTATTTTTTAAATTAAAAAAAAAAGTTTTATTTATTATTTTTAGAGGTGGGGGGGGAAGGGAGAGAGGCAGAGAGGGAGAGAAACATCAACGTATGGTTGCCTTTCACCTGCCTCCAGCCACAGACCTGGCTGGAGACCTGGCTTGCAACCTAGTTATGTTGCCCTGGCTGGGAATTGAACCAGCAACCTTTGGTTTCCCAGGCTGGCACCTTATCCACTGTGCCACCAGCCAGGGTCATTGTTGTTGGTTTTTTTATGTGTGTTTCATTTTGGATAGTTTCTATTGCTCTGTCTTCAAATTTACCAACTTTTCTTTCTATACTATTTACTTTGCTGTTAATCCCATTTGTTTTTCTCAACTTTGGAATTTTGATTTCGGTCTTAAATTTTTTTTCTATGTCTATCCTCATCATATTTATGTTTTCCTTGATCATTTTAAATAAAGAATATATTTATAATGATGAATGTAATGGTTTTGACTACTAATTCTGTCATCTATGCAAATTTTGAGTCTATTTCTATTGACTGATTTTCCTTCGAGTTATGAGTTACATTCTTTTGCTTTTTTGCTAATTTTTTATTGCATTGCAGATATTATGAAAGTTGGCTCTTTTTCTTGTGGAATGCTGGATACTTTTCTATTCCTTTAAATATTCTTCAGCTTTGTTCTAGAATGCAGTTAAATTACTTGGAAATAGTGTGATTCTTTCAAGGCATGCTTTTATGCTTTGCTATGTGGGAAAGAATGGCATTTAGTCTAGAGCTAATTCTTACTCACTACTGAAGGTACACCCTCTGTACTCTACCTGGTTCCTTGTGTATAATGAAGATTTTGTCTATGGTTGGGAACACAAACATTTCCTGTTTTCTTTTCTGCAATTTTTTCCTAAGTATCGGGCAGTTTTCTTGCACATATGCTGACCAGAATTCAGCTATAAACCCAGGGGGACTCTGTGCAGTTCTCTGGCTCTCCCTTTCTCTCTACACATCTGTATTCTTCCTATGAAACTCACTCCTCTCCATGAAACTCTCTCTTCTTTAGTACCCTACCCACCCCTTAATTCTAGCTGCCTAGGACTCTCTTAATTCTAAAGTCTGTACCTTCCACTCAGGGAAACTGAGGGGTGCTGCGTTTCCCCTCCCTGCTCTGTGGCCTGGAAACTCTCTCCATAGACTCTCTTCAGCCTCCTGGAGCTCTCATCCAGTGTAGGGCTCACCACATTTGTTCTCATTTCCCCAAGGATTACTGTCCTGTGCTGCCTGTTGTCCAGTGTCTGAAAACCATTAATTTATATGTTTTGTTTAGTTTCTTAATTGCTTAGAGAGGGAGGTCTCTGTTACATCATCTTGACCAGAAGTGGTAGCTGGTAGTTGCCTCAATAATCTTGAATGGCTATTTGCTCCTTTCATCCTTTCTTGTCTATGTTCAGCACACATATGCTCTACTCACTTTATCTCTAAGATGTCCCGAGAGCTAATTGCTTACTTAGTAGATTTACGCACTCATATTACAGAGGAGAATACTTTTGGAATTTTTTTCTTTCTTTACAAGTACTACATGTTTACTTTGGAAAAGATATAAAAGAAGATAAGCAAAAAGAAAAAAGCAAAAATCACCATTAAGTCTGATCTTACTCTTTTGACATTGGCATTTACTGATACACTGATATATATAGTAGAAGAAAGTTCTATTTAGAGCAAAAATCCCCACTGATCACTCCACATCTTGGGGATGGCTAGTGTCATCTTGAAGCCAGGGGATTCTTTTATTGGGAAACACCATTGTGTTTCTTGATAGGCTCTTTTGGCTGATGAAGATGAGGTGCGCTGGGCATATTATAGTAAAGTAGATAAGAAAAGAGAGGATGGAAATGTTCTCCATGTTAAAAAGAAAAACCTATAATGTTATAGCAATTATCCTAAAGTGGAGAATAGAAAGATGAGGGGGAAAAAAGAAGGCTTTAAAAAAAAAAAGTCCATTATGAGGGCAACAAACTGGGATCTAAGGGGAGAAACTGGTTAAGATCTGCTTAATGAGTTTTTAGAACATATACCTAATATTTAATTAGACATTGTTATTTATATTGTGCTAAAAATTTCCAAAATTTTAGTAATGGTCTCCTTTGCTTTTGGTGCTTTGGGAGAATTCATTCATTCACCAGATATTTACTGAACAGTCCTTTGTGCCAGCTACTATTCTGGGTGCTTGGAATAGAGACCCCTATTTTTTGGAACTTACACTTGAGAGAGGATCAAACAACTTAAAAGAAAAATAGTCATTTGTATAATGTTTTATAGAGTAATAGCAGCTACAGAAAAAAATAGAGCCGAAGTGTTAGGGGTTAGAGTGAATGGGAGGTGAAGGGGCTAGTTTACAATTTCTTTTATTTTTTTTTAATTTTTATTTTATTTCATTATTTTTAGAAAGAGGGGAAGGGAGAGAGGCAGAGAGGGAGCGAGACATCAATGTATGGTTGCGTTTCACCTGCCTCCAACCACAGACCTGACTGGAGACCTGGCTTGCAACCTGGTTATGTGCCCTGGCTGGGGAATCGAACCTGCAACCTTTGGGTTTGCAGGCCGGTGCCTTAACCACTGTGCTACCAGCCAGGGCTTACAATTTCTAATTGGACAGTCAGGGTGGGCAAAGACATGAAAATGAAGATGGGGAGTTGAACATGTGAAGTCTGAGGGGAGAATAATCTCAGCAGAGGGAAAAGCCAATGCGAAGGCACTGAAGCAAAAGCTGCTTTTCATGTGATAGGTGAGCTTTCTGTGTTACTATTACTCATAATCAGAAAAAAAAAAAAAAAAAAGATCTGTATGTTCAATCCAAGTGTGCTTTGGTAAGTTCATAAATTTTAGGGGAAAATGGTATTTGGACCTAGGGACAAAGGCAAGAAATCTAAGCAGATGTTGCCTGTGGGACTGAAGTAGGATGAATATTAGCAATACATTGTTTAAAATGGCTCAAAATGGCAACAAAATATATCTCAAATATGCCAGACTTGTTACTTATGTTATTTGAGTAGTTAGTCTTGTAATTGTGTAGTTCCATACCCCCAACTACTTATATAGTATAGAGGTCATTTATAACTTTTTTTCTCCCAGTTCCTTTGAGGGCGGACCCTTCCCAGCTCAGGCAGTGTCAACCAACAGGCATTAATAACTATTACCTTGGAGTACATGCCATGGATTTGGCTGGAGAATCAGAGTACTTCAAACCCTTGGCCACAGTAATTGGTTTTAGGATGGGCAAATTACACAATCCAGAAAAATAGGAGTCCTTCTAAAAATTGATGTGGACAATCCTGGTTGCACTTATTTTTAGGAACACTGCTACAAGGATGATCTGAGCACGGTGGATATTGTGCTGACATAACAAAACTTCTTGATGAAAAGCAGATTTGAGAGTGTAGAAAGAGAGAGAGAAACAAGGAGACAGACCGAAACAGAGACACAGAGAAACTAATGACAGGATTTGAAATCCTGAATCCAGCCATGCTGAAAGTCAGCACCACCCCTTTGATTACTCATTATGTGAGCTAATAAATCCATCTCTGGAACCAAGTTAAGTTGGGGTTTTATCACTTGCAATCCAAAATATTTTATTTTATTACATAAGAACTCTTGCCCTCAAAAACCTTTCCCGAGGATATTTCGGCCCATGTTAAGGGTGGTCTTAAGTGCCTCTCAGTTGTCATTATTGGCAGCGCCCAGAGGAAGCTCTGCTGCTCTCAATATGAGCTAAGCCTGAAATCTGCTGGCAGGGGAGCCACTGTCTCTGCAGAGAAGAATCACTGTCACAGGGTAAGAATCCTGCTGACTATCCTGGGAAGTTGCTGAACGTGAAGAAAGAAAAGGCTTCCATTTTTGTTTTCATCTAGAAGTCTCCAAGCAAAGCTACTTGAGTCCCAAGGTGTGACTAAATAGAGTATAGACCACCCTGTTAGTGGCCACGTTCATATATCTTCGGAGACCCTAAGCAGGCTCTACACCTGGGATGGTTCTGTTTTTGTCCGTCAGGCCCTGCTGCAGGGCAGCTCATGTGCAAGTTTCCTTCCACTGTAGGGGGACCGCCCTCAGGTACCCTGACTCCCCAACTTCCATTGCTATTTGACTCTCACTTGGTCTTCCCAGATTCAGCTGACATGTCTTCACATATATAGACAATGTTCTAATTGTATTTATTTTGTGTTTTATTTTAAGAGGTGTCTCATTCCTGAGCAATTCTGATACACCTGGTTGGGGGAAAGGGCCACCAGTGGGTGAGGCTAGTGTGGTCACTTGCCACCGCCTAGCCATTGTTAAGCCCTGACTCTCATTCAGTGGATTCAGCCAATGACATCCAATGTTTAGATTGCTGAGGCTGAATAGCATCGACTGGGTCAACCTTCCATGTAGGCTGATATTTGTTCTTGAGCCAAGTCTATGGGAATGATATACTTTTTAAAAAACAAACAAGCAAACAAAACCTTCTAGCCTCAAATTAAGAAACTGATGTCCTAGTGATTTGTTAAGCTATACCAGCATTTTCACAAAATAATCAGCATTAAGGTAATTAATATTAGAATCTCAGCATCTCTTATGGGCAGATGCTATGATAGGTGCCTTCTTACTTTCTCTGATTTGATTTAGAATGAGCTATGCAATGCACTCTCTAAATACGTAAGCAAACTCTGAAAGGAACAGCAGAATAAAATATTTAGTAAATGTTTGAAGCAGCCAAAATGTTTTCAGTCCTATGAAGTCAGGCTCAGGATTATGTATCTGGTTTAGAGGTCTGGGGAGTAGTTGAATCAGCCACCACAGCACACACACAAGGGTTTGGCTAGAAAGGGGGTGGTAGATGTGAGGATAGGTCCCCATGCCTTTTGCTGGAGAAGCAGCATTAGACACTGTCAGACATTTAATGGACAAGCCTAGAGAAACCAAGAGTTCAGTGAGATATAAAGCATTTAAGGCCTTTTGTTTTCCTGCAATCTTGGAAGATGATGCTTCCAAATTGCCAGATAAAGGCAAAATCTTAGACGTAATTAGCAAAACCCAAGCACCTGGAATCATTCAACGCACTCGAGTCATGTTACCACACTGCAGGTCTTCAAGCTCAGCCTGGCTCCAGCGCCTCATCTCGCAGCTGACTCAGCATCTGGGGCAGCCTCTGCCTCTCCTCCTTCCCCCTCCCGCTGCACACTCCCACACATGTTGAATTGCTAAAAGAATGCAAAAGAGCAAATGAGAACTTAACATGAGAAAAGACATGATATACTTTGTTGCTCTTTCACAGCCCTGGTGTATCCAAGTACAGGTGCTGTGAGTAACTGAGTGCACTGTTTGGCACAAAGTGCAGAAAAAAGATCTGATTATTTGTCGGTCATCTGACTGGCCATGAGAACTGCCACTGATGCTATGTAGGAACATTTGGGCCAAGTGTCTGGTACCCTGGTGTTGTTGCTGGAGTACAAACAGATTTGTTGGACCCACGTAGCAACTGTGTTTTGAAGTAGTAATAATGCAGCACTTAACTAGAATCATTCATAAACGTGGAGGCCCAGTTTCTCATTTAAAAGCTTTCTGCCCTACCGGGCAAAACACCAGTCTTTGTTCGGGTTTGCCAGTTTTTGTAAAATTTCAATATTTTAGTCATTCTTTTATAAAGTAATACGAATTCTGTTAAAAGGGAACAGCACCAAGGGGAAATGGAAACATGCAGCAGTGAAAAACCAGCGAGTAAACACTTGTACAGGTCCTCAAATGGTGGCAAATGAGAGAGGGAGGCACCATGTGAAACTAGGGGATTCCTTTCTTCTTTGTGGATTTTTTCCACACAGTTATCATAAACTGTTGAAGAATTGAAACATCTTGGCTTGCTGCAAGCTTCCTTAACTTTAGTAACTTAAGACATCACTCTTCCCTTTTATTTTTATTTTTTTCACCAAGAAACTATAAAAAAGTATATTTTCCCCCTCTCTTTTATTCAAACATCCCTTTCTAGATCATGTGCTGATGCTTCTCTGCTCAAAGTCAGGGCTTTCTTTCAAGGTGAGTAGATAACCTTCTTAATAAAAGGTAGCTTCTTAACTGGCCTGCGAACCCAAGTGTCACCGATTTGATTTCCAGCCAGGGCACATACCAGGTGGCAAGCCAGGTCTCCATTCGGGTCTCCAGCTGGAGGCAGGTGAAAGGCAACCATACACTGATGTTTCTCTCCCTTTCTTCCTCCTTCCCCTCTCTCTAAAAATAATGAATATAATATATATTTTTAAAAAGGTAGCTTCTTATTATTTTCTGTTTCTGTGTGCATACTGGATTTTCTCTATCTTTATCTCTTTATCTGTCTATCTCTATCTCTAATCTCTCTCTTTTACAACCAGCAGAATCCTAGATGCCCACTGAGAATTTTTCAGAAGGTAATTAATGGTGCCACTGTGACCTGAAATGGAACGTCACCAGCCTACATTCTGTCACTTCCCCGCCATGTCCATGGCAGACATTGCTTATCCACCATGGCACACCTTCCCACAGATTCTGTGTGCTTCAGACTCCCTCTCAGTGGCACACTCCTCAGCTCCTGCCAATCAGAGCTGGTACACAAAGGGACCCATCCTTTGCCAGCCTTCACTTCAGGGTTTCTGGCCAGCCTCAGCAGGGTCGCCTGCGCCGGCTTCCCTGGACATACAGATAAACAGGGATTCCCCTTCTGGAAGGTACTTCAAAAATACTATTTCCCAAGCCCCCTGAATCAAAGCAGCACTTGGCTTTAGGGATTCTGGAAGAAAAACATCTGGGGAAGTCACCCCCAGGGAATTTCAATTTCAAGTAACCAGGAGGAGATAACCAGCATGAGAGTCTAAAAATACTGATAATGCAACAGACTGATACAACTTCTTATTTAGCTGAGCATCAATTCCCTTCACCCTTTAAAGGACTCTAGTTGTAACTCTGTCCTGAGATGCCCCTACCACAGTGACTCAGAGTTAATAGAAAAGGATAGGAAACTTAGAAGTAGCACAAAAACAGACTAACAGCTGCCTTTCAGAATGAAAAAGAGCAAGCCAGGGAGCCAGGCAGCAGGGAAAACCTCATTAACTGCACTTCATTAATAAAATACCTGTGATTATTTGGACAGGACAAGGACTATAATTAATTTCTGTCCTACCTATGAAGGATTGTAGGTAAATTAGGAACGTAAGTAAAATTGTACTGTGTAACATAACAGATTGCTTTACACATTTAGAGAAACCCATGTTATTCAATATACAATTAGTGAGGCTTCAATATAGAAGAATCTATTTTAAGAAAATTTATCAACTTGGTATGTTTTTATTTGCTTCTGTTGAAATTTCTTCTCACTTTTTTAATGGTATATTTTGTCCCAATCTTGGTAATTTCACACACATACCTCAAACAAACAAAAAACTGTCAAAACAAAATGTTGGGAATCTCCTTTAAAACTTTTTTTTTTTTTAAGATTTTATTTATTATTTGCAGAGAGAGAAAAGAGAGGCAGAGAGGGAGAGAAACATCAGTGTATGGGTGCCTTTCACCTGCCTCCAGCTATGGACCTGGCTGGAGACCTGGCTTGCAACCTGGTTATGTGCCCTGCCTGGGAATTGAACCAGCGACCTTTGGGTTCACAGGCCGGCCCCTTATCCACTATGCTACCAGCCAGGGTTTTTAAACTTATTATTGAAAAATTTTAAATAAGTATCTCTAACAGCACAGGAGAATGATTGACAGGCACTACTTATTTTTGTGTACATCTATATTTAATCTGGCAAATCTAATAGGTGATGAGATGCTTTGCCATGAGACAACATAATTAAGTCATTTCTGGAACTCGGCAAATTCCAGAATACTGACAATGCAGCCAGGATTTTTCTTCTTTGAATATCTCAATATTGCAAGAACTCAAACTGAAATATGTAAAGACATGCAGTAAATTGTGTTTATGCTAAGCACAAGTGGACCCCCCCAAAATATTCAAGATTTACTAATAATACAGGTTGGATTGCCTCCCTTTGACCTTAAAGTAACATGTCTTCAGTGAAATCTTATCTGACCTTCCAGTCTAGATTATGTTCCTATTTGTACTCTTGTTATAGTACTTTCCCCTCGTGAGCTTTATCACTATAATAATTGGTGTGAGCACTTGTTTACTGTTTGGTACTACCACTATTATTATAGGCTTTATGAGGGGAGGGAGCTTGTTCGCTCTTTTTATGCAGTACTTAAGTGCTTTATCACTGTACCTGACATACAATAGGTAATCAATAAATTTAAAAGATACAATAAAACTACCATTTTCTATAGCAACAAATAGAAAATAATAAGAATAAATACATGAAGCATATGAAGAAAGGATTAAAATATTTCTGAAGGGTACAAAAGGAGACATAAATAAATGCAAAGACAAACCATCATCTTATATTAATAAAGTTAAAAATAAAACCACAAAAGGTCAACACATACTGAATTAATTTGTATAGTTACTATGTTCCCATAATATGCAAATAGATTTTTTAAACTTGAAAATGTAATTCTAATATTCAAATTAAAAAAAAAAAACAAAACAAAACAAATAGAAGAACATCCAGAAAATTTTTGAAAAGAAAACAATACTAAGGGGAACTATACCTCCTAGATAACATAATACTAAAACTTTAATAATTAAACCATAGTATTGGCACATGAACAAACAGGCAGACCAATGGAATAGATGAAAAAGACTAAGTTGCATCTCTAATGACAAAAGATGAATTTTCATTAAATAATGTTGGGATATCTGAGTAATCATCTATAAAAAATAAAGTTGAACCCATACTTCATGTTATACATCCATCACTATAAACTCCAGAATAGACAAGAATTAAACGTAAAACTAAAACCATAAATGCAATTGAAGAAAAATTAGAGCAGAATTTACCAGAGATCTTAGAGTAGGGAACCATGTTAATGTTTAGAAACCATAAATAAAGCATTGATATATAATTTAGATAAAACAACAAAAACAATCCTTTAAGCAAACTAAAAAATAATAAACAACTAAACAGAGAAATACACAATTTTTATCCCAGAAAAAAGAAGCTAATCTCCCTAACGTATCAAGAGTTCCCAGAAATCATCAAGGGGAAATAGGTACAATCACACCGGTTGATCAGAGTAAGTTGATAAACATTTGCAGGAAGCAAATCAATAGCTAGCTATAGAAATTACACATGCATAAATCATATAAAATACATAAAAATATAAAGTTATGAACATAGATTGGGTGACCTAATGTTCATTTAAAGAAGATTAAGTCAATAAACAAATGGGACTACATCAAACTAAAAAGCTTTTATATAGCAAAAGAAACTATCAATAAAATAAAAAGGGAACCCATTGAATGGGACAACATATGTGCCAATGACATTTGATAATTTACAAAATATATAAAGAACTTACACAACTAAATGCCAAGAAGAGAAACAACCTAATTAAGAAATGGGTAAAGGACCCTTCTCTAAAGAGGACATAGAGTTGGCCAATAAACATATGATCAATGCTCAATATCACTAGCCATCAGAGAGAGGCAAATTAAAACCACAATGAGATACCACCTCACACCTGTCAGAATGGCCATCATCAACAAATCAACAAACAATAAGTGCTGAGTACAATGTGGAGATAAGGGAACCTTTGTTCACTGTTGGTAAGATTACAACTGGCACAGTTTCACTGTGGAAAACATTATGGAGTTTCCTCAAAAATTAAAAATAGTACTGCCTTTTGCTTCAGCAATCCTACTTTTGGGAATAGAAGAAACCTAAAACACTAATTTGAAAGAATATATGAACCACTATGTTCATTGTAGCATTATTTATAATAGTCAAGGTCTAGATACAGCCAATGCCCATGTAGATGAATGGATAGAAAAGCTGTGGTACATTTACATGATGGAGTACTACTCAGCAGTAAAAAGGAAGGAAATCTTACCTTATATGTCAGTATGAATGGAACTGAAGACTATTATAATAAGTGAAATAAGCCAGTCAGAGAAAGACAAGTACCACATGATCTCACTTATATGTGGAATCTAATAAACAAAACAAACTGACAAATGAAATAGAAACAGACATAGATTCAGAGAACACATCTAACCACTGTTAGATGGGAATAGGTTTGAGGGGCTGAATGAAGGAAGGTGAAGGGATTAAGCAACACTCCCCCATATACACACAAGAAATAAACACAGACAATAGAGTGGTGATAGCCAAAGGAAAAGGGGGATGGGGTATATGGAGGTGGGCAAAGGGGGATAAATGGAGACAGAAAGAGACTTTCCTTCAGGCAATGGGTACACAATGCAGTGTGCAGAGGGTGTTTTGTTGAGTTGTACACTTGAAACCTGTAAAGTTTTATGAACCAATGTCACCCCAATAAAGTCAATAAAAAATAAATGAATACATAAAAGAGACTAAATCAATCAATTAGAGGATACCTACATATATAATGGGACACTACTCAACTTCAAAAGAACAATGTTACTCTCTTACATATTGAGTTAAGACCTCTAAGAATCTTACGTGGAAAATAGGTAAGGTGTGAAATTGGGTGCACAGTATAAAAAAAATTTTATGTATGTATGAATATGTGTGCCCAATGTACATGTGTACATATACATGTATATTGTGCATAAGAAAACTCTCAAAGGAGACACAATTCCTAAGAGTAGTTTCTATTAGGTTGAGTTGAGAGTAGATAGAAGAAACTGGTAAATATGGAGCAGGGGTAGAAAACAGACTTAACTGTATGACCTCTTATTGTTTATTTTATTTCTGAAAGATATTAAAGTGATACACATTTAATATATTAAGTAAATAATCAGATTTCAGCAGAAAAATGACATCGCTCAAAAAAAAGTATGAAATTATTCTATGAAATCCAGTGTCATGGATTTAATAAAAATGCTTTTGAAGGATCCCAAGGCCACTGTCACATGTTTTCTTTTCCTTTCTCCCTTCCTCCCTTCCTCCCTTCCTTTTCTTTTTCCTTCTTTCCTTTCTTCCTTCCCTTCTTCCTTCCTTCCTTTCTTTTCCTTTCTTCCTCCTTCCTTCCTTGCTTTCTCTCTCTCTCTCTCTCTCTCTCTCTCTCTCTCTCTCCCCCTCTCAATTCTAGGCTGCCTAAATAAGTTCTGGAAATAGGGAACAAATAAATAAATGTGTGTTTGTGCTAACATTTGTTTATCACTCTTTATTTATCTAGATAGACTAACAATTCCTTAAATTAGAATTATGCAAAGAGTCATAGGAGGCCTAATTAGTGTCCTATTTTAGGAACTGTTTTGTTTACTGAGGTTTCATGCTGCTGAAGGAGTGATGGAAAGCATTCTGGCATACTGTATATCAAGAAAGAAGGCTCAAAACCAATTATGGTAAAATTCAATCACTTTTCATCAGAAGCTAAGCTACTTTGAGGGAACACCAAACATACCCTTCTTGCAAGAGTGCCAACGGTGGCCCCTGTCTTCATGGTGTGAAAGGAGTATCCTAATTAGAAATCGTTTTCATGTTAAGTGTAAAGTTTATTACTGCATTTGCACCATTTCACTTTTAACAATGGAAGAGCTAGAGATCATAAAGCAAGTTTTCCTTCTTGTATGTGCCTCTATCACACACAGGGTTACTTTTTACAAGAGCATACAGTGTACATATGTTCTAAACCCAAACAGAGCAGTTTCCTTGATATTCTGTTTAAAATAGAGGTCCTGATGAAATCCACATGGCTTACATTCAACCAAAGTGATGTTGATTGACAGGAGAAAGAACTTCAATAACTGGCAAGAAATGGGACTTCATCGTGGATTGAGGAAGTTTACCTCCAAATTATGAGCCTGCAATGGCAATCTTAAATTCCTTAAGTTCTAACCAGTCATTCCGAACTCCTGACTTCCTTTGACATCAATGGCTATATTATTTTTCCAACCTCACCTTGCCAGGAAAATCTGCCAGAACCATCTTTGTGCTCATCATCTCTTGGATGAACTATTGTGAAGTGATGAATGGGGTGCAGGGATGGGAAAGGAGGGGGAGGGGAAAGGTAGCTCTAAATGAGCACAACAGACTACAGAGGTTTTTGCTAAGCTACTTAAGGCCTTGGGTCTACAGAATTTCAGAATCCTATCCCAGCGTCTTTTTCTTATTTCTTTCAGAGTGATGTTAACTGCTTCTTAGGAGATAATTTAAATTAATATTGCTAATTTAAAATATTTCCAGTCTCTATTTAAAACAATAAAGTCTGTTATCAGTAACTCTGTTCCTTTGAATGCTTTAAAAAGGGTTAGTAATCAAGAATTTGCAATTTCTGTTTATTCCTTACATCTGAAATTAATCTCTCAATATTTATAGCTCTCTTATTTTCTGAAATAATTGCACACACACACATCCACGTATCAAACACATCATACACGTATCAGTTACCTAATATCTGTTTCCCTCTGCTAGAAAAAAAAAATATATATATATATAAATAAGAGCTCTGTACCTCCCAGAGCTAGCACAAATCTTGGGATATAGTAGGTTACTCAATGAATATTACTGAAACATCAATTTGGGTTCAAATACAAATTCAATCACTTAGAACTTTCTGCCCTTAGATAAATTAACTAACCAAAGCCTTGTTCTATAATAATAGTACTTTTCTCATAGAGATTTTGTTGCAGTTAAATAGTGCTTAGTGAAATGGTCAACATGTTGTTGTAAGCACTTACAAAATGTTAACTGTTTGTGGTTGCTAGGTTTGTGTCACTTGTGGCCTTTTTCAGAGAAATTTGTGTCTGCATAATAAATTTAAACCTGACGTATTGTGTATTTGGTTTATGTGGACAAGTATTTTAATTGTTTTTAAATGATACTGAAATTCCCACTGCCTATTTTAATATCAGCGTTTCCAGCTCTTTTTTCTTTTCAAAAATCTGAAATGCTGCTCTATGAGATCTGACAGTTTAGTTGGTCTCTAGGTTGTTAGAAAGTTAATGAGTATGTTGTTTATTAACAGCAGTGAATCAACTGTCCTAGAGAGTATAGCTAGTCTAGATTGGTTTGTTTATAACTGTTTGTAAACTTAGGTTAATAACAAGTTATGCCAGTTGAGCAATTAAAACATCACATCAAATTTACTATCCTGAGCTATTAACTATCCAGATACTAAAAAATACTTTGGGATAGAAAAAATTAGGGGAACTTATTTCCACATGGGCTAAATGTTGAAAAAGCCCAGGTAATGATTTTTAAAAACAGAGACAAATGAGTCTGAAATAGCACAGAAAAATATATGACAAATATAATCAAGGAACAGAAGACAAGCAAATATTTACAAAGTAAGAGTATATTAAGATTTTTCTTGATATACTTAGGGATTTGAAAATTTTGATGAAACAACTGTTCTTGTTCTAAAACACTAAATGGTTACATAAGTAGAATATTTGAAGACTTATATATGAAATAAAATTCTAATTAGTAGAAAACTACCTCAAAAAAATAGGGGGCATAGAATTTTTTTCAACTTGTATATGCTATTATTTTAAACTATTTAAGAAAATAATTTAATTTTAATCTATTAGAACGAATATAAAAATATAGCCCTGTATTTTAAATTTTGTGATACTAGCAAAATCCTGACAACATAATTTGACAAATACAGCTTCAAAATAAAATTATAGGCTTATTTATCTTATAAAAATAGTTACCTAAAATGAATGACAAATGTTAAAATTTCTAAATTAAAAATCAGTCATGCCAACCCACGAATTTTTTCTGGGAATGAACAAATGGTTTAACATTAGAAAAATTATTAATACATATATCTTTAATAAGAAAATACATAAGCCCTGGCTGGTGTGGCTCAGTGGATTGAGTGCCAGCCTGTTAACCAAAGCAACCATACATTAATGTTTATCTCCCTCTCTTCTTCTCTTCCTCCCTTTTTCCCCCTCTCTAAAAGTAATAAGATCTTAAAAAAAAGAAAATGCATGAGATAAATTTTAAAGAAGGCTTTTGATATCATTTAATATCCATTTCTGATTTAAATGTTTAAAAATGTCAGAAAAGGAGGCTATTTCTTTGGTGCAGAATATCTACCTTCATCCAGTAGGTAGTATCACCATATTTAATGGTGAAATAGTAGAGGCATTTCTGTTAGCATGAGAAATTTGATGTTCATGATCATTACTATTTAGTTTTTTCTTAATATATATCCAGTGGAATTAGATATGAAAAATTACATGAAATATTATAACTGAAAAGGTGACTACACCTTTATTCCAGATGATAAGATTATATCCTTGGCAAAAAAAAAAAAAAAAAAGGAAGAAAACTGAGAAATAACATTAAAATTATCAGACATAAAATGCAAACAAATAATATTTCTTATGCTGCTAAAAAATGAGTTAGGAGATATTAAAAATATAACATTTTAAATAGCTAAAAAACAAAACAAACAAAAATAACAGAAAAAAGGCTGACAGAGGGGAGCAAAAAGGGGATGGATGTCATACAACAACAATAAAATTAAAAAAAAAAAAAAAGAAAAGAAAAAAGGCTGAAATAACTTCCAAAAGAATTATGGGGACTATAAAAAGAGAGCAAACTTTACAGAATGCTATAGCAGGAAATCTTAATACATGGATAGTTATTTCTTGATCCTTGTTGGAAACATTATGTTACTTATAAATCACTAATTATTTAGTGAAATCTTAATAAAAATATTGATTATACTTTTATGATTTTGAAGATTATCTGAAAGTATTAATGAGCAAAAAAAAAAAATCCCTTGAGATTAATAAGAATGCCCTTACTCTAGTCTAGACGTTGGTAATAAACTTCAATGGGGCTGCTACTGAAGAGTTGGATATACAGGTGACCTATCCTTAGCAGGATTGTGTGTGTGTGTGTGTTTAGAAGATTGTTTTATTGTTTAATATGACAACTGAGAAGCAAAAAGGATGTTAATAAAATATGTGTGGGGTGTGAACGGAAATGGTACGTGGGAAATTTGTATGCTCTCACCCAGATTAAAGTATATAATATTACCCCCTTGGCATTCTTCCATATACCCTTTCCATCTATTTTCACCCACCCCCTCAAAAGGGGTTATCACCAGCCTTATATTTGGGGGTTTTCCTCTCATTTTTCTTTATATTTAAGCATATTTTTTGTATTTCTAATTAATATATTATATATTTGTAAATTATATATTTCATTCAACCCATATCATGACATTTATCTATGGTATTGTATGAAATTAAAAATCGTTGCTTTTAGCTGCTATATAGTAGTCCATACTTACATTCCCAATAACATATGTCTTATATATGTATACTTACACATGTATATACACATATATACACATATATTAACTTTATTTTTATTTATTTCTGTGCACAAGGCATATGTCTCCATTTATTTAATGTATTTCAATAAAATTTTATGGCTCTCCATAAAGCTCTTATACATGGAACTTCAGTTCTTGAACTTCATTCATTCATTCTAGAAAACTGTTTGAGAAGTGATTAGTTCAAAAATCAAATATCCCTTTTTTTGTTGCCTGAGAGACGTATGGCTGATCACACAGGTATCAGCATGATAGGACTGTTGGGAAGAGAATTCAATTGAGACCTAAAGTTTTGATATACAACCAAGACATTTTATATGTGAACAACTTGGTTAAGAACCAAACTGAGAACAAAGACATTTGGGGACAGAGGTTTGACTATATATATTTTGATACACTTATTCCTAGGAAATTTATAATTTTGATGCTATAATATATTGAATATATTTAATCTATTTTAAAAAGTGAATTAGCTGGATCAATTAGTCTTTTTGTACTTACTGTTATCACTGACAAATTTGGACTAGTAGTATCATACAAAATAAGATAGTAGTTTACATTTAATCAATAACTATATCTATATCTGAATATTACCAGGTCCCTTAGAACTGTGGAACTCCAATCACCAGCCTACACATCTATATACTGTTGGTGGCATGTGCTATAGGTCTATTTTTCACCTCATTTGAAGATTTTTTTACTGAGCACCTGATGATTTATCCACCTTGTTACCACTTTCTTTGCACATCATTCCTTTTTCTTGCATCTCAGGCCTTCTATTTATAATTACTTCCTCTCTGCCTGAAGAAATTCAGGCATTTAGAAATTCCTTATTGAGTGTGTGTTGGTGGCAAACCCTATGTTTATTTGTCTGAAAATATCTTTATGTATTATTCTTGAAATATATTTTGTTGAGTGTAGAACTTGAGGTGTATACTTATTCTTTTTCTGACATATTGAAGCTACAGTTCCACACATTTTTCTTCTGTTGTTTTTGGGCAGTCATTTCATAGGCTAATTGTCACTTCATTTTAGGGGAACTGACTTTTCTCTCTGGCTACTTTTACACTTCTTTTGGCCTTTGGTATTGTCTACTTTCATCATGATATCTCTAAGTGTGTGTTTCTTTATATTCATCCAATTTTGGACTTTTAGTTCAGCTGGATAAGAAGATTGAATAACATCAATTGTGGAAAATTCTCAGCCATTATCTATTCAACTGTAGCTGTTCCTTGTGTTCACTCATGTCCCTTTGGGAACTGTCTGAACTTCCGTCTCCTCTGACTTTCTCCTGTTTGACTCTGTCATTTTGTGCTGCATTATAGACATTTTTAAAAGATCTTCCTTTTTGTTCACTTGTTTTTCAGTTCTATTTATGCTCTTTTGATCTTTTCTATTAAGTTTTAATTTTCTGTTAAGTTTTAAATTAAGTTTAGCTTTTCTTTCTTGAAGTTCTACTGCTTTTTTCCATTATTTTATACCATTTTAAAGTCATTTTCTCCTCCTTCATAATTTTAAAATCTTTCACTTTAGTTTGTTAAACATATACAACATGCTTAATTTACAACTTGTTTAATGACACAAATAGCTGGTGGGTTTTGGAGTTGTTCATGGTTACTTATTTCCATGTTCCTGTTAGGAATTTTATTAAATCATGAATTCCATTTCCTTGGAATTTCCTCTAAGTAAATTCTTTGAGGACCAGTTTGAAGGTAGATTTTCTCCAGGAATGATTTGTACTAGTAAACTGAGAATGCAACCAACTTGGAATCACTTTGAACAGAACTCTGGATTAGAATTTTCCAGGTAGAATAATTTGGGTTATAACCCATGTAAGGCAAGTTGTTACAGATTTTGAAAGGAGCTTATTTTTTCTTCTATTCCAGGACCAATATCCAAGACAATTTCTCTTCCTGTTCCTTGGGCAATGGGAAAACATGTATTTATTTACAGCTCACCATAACACAGATGATGCCTTTGGGGCATCAATTATATGTATATTGTTGGAGACCCTGGCCTTTGCATCTTGTCTTCTATGGCTTGGTAGGCCTTGAAAACTGAAGCTCAAGTTAACCTGGGATTGGCCTTTAGAATGCAAGCTATTGCTAGTTATTGGCATTTGAAAATTTGTTACTTTCTGACAAATTACAGATGCATTCAAAAACATACTTTAAAAAATACCTAGAATTTTTAGTTATTGTTAGAAGAAAGGTCTGTCAGGATCATTAGTCAACCACATGGAGGCAGAACTTCCAGGCTCCATTTTTTAGAAATGATGCTCCCCGTATCTAAAATCTTCTGGATACTTGCACAATTCTTGGCATATCTTTGCAGTATATTTATCATTTTTGTTGTTTTTGATTTATTAGTTACCAGATGTGAAATTAAAATTTTCTTGGAGATGTGAATAAATGCATTATTTTGGTATCTCATTTGAAGTCTTTTGGGATATAGTATTATACCAAAATATAATATTAGTGTTGTGGAAAGGTGGAAGGGGGTAAAATTAGCTTGGGAATATACAAGGTGAGTATATGGAGTGCCAAGAAGTAAGGAAGTGATCAGAAAAACATATCCAGAATGATGGGGATGTCAAAGGCCAACAGGAACCAAATGAAGAAGGTTCCAGTGGGCAATGCTGCAACAATTTGAGAATAAATAAATCAATAAATCAATAAATTGGTATTGGATTATAATCCAAAATATAAAATAAATATTCATGTGGCCAGACTGATATTTAAAAACTTCCAAAATAAGCAAATAAACAGGGGAGTAGACAATATAATTCTAAATAATCTATGTAGATACTGTCTTTTCTAGGAGGTGGAGCACAACTCTCCACTCCTTAAGTGTAGGCTACACACAGTGACCTTTTTCAGAAGAGTATATAGTATGAAAGTGGGCAAGATGGGGGTTGAGGGGCCTTAACAGGGGAGAAACTGAAGAAGCCTGACTGACACCATTCCAGACAGGTGATCAAAAGTAACAGCAATAATGATAAGGCATGTATCTAGTGTGTGCCCTGGATATAATGCAATAAGAGTGGCACTTTAATTCTGTGGTCTTCCTCCTAAAATACTCAGCATAGCTCTTTGGATAACTCATAAGCTCAAATAACACAATGACATAATCCCTTGAAATAAAACCACCTGTGCTGTAAATCATCACCCAAAATCTCTACCTTCCCAATTTTGTATTTTTCAGATTCTTACCTCTCTAATTTCATATTTAGCTCAGTATCAGACCACAGCTCCCTCTCTCTTCATAGAAAATTTAAGCCATTGCATGGGAGGAGATTCCCTCAACTTCATTTATCACGCCTCTGCCTCTGACCTTACCTGTATCACTACTCTTACCTCTTGCATTCATTCATTCATTCATCCATCCATCCATCCATCCATCCATCCACCCATCCATCCGTCCATCCATCCCATTCTTCCAACAATGCTTTAGAGTCTAACACTTTTCATCTTTTTTTTTTTTAACACTGCCCATTTTAAACTGCTAGTTACTCTATCTCTTTTTTGTATAATCAAAAATTTCCTTTCATGAGAACAGGTCAATTGTTGAGTTGACACCAATTAACACACACACCCCTCTAGCTCCAAAATTATCTCTTTCCCTAAAAACCAAAACTTCTTGAAAAAGTGGTCTAAATTCATAGTGTCATTTTGTTATCTCTCATGTCTTAACCAACTCCCATAGGGCTTCCTTCTCATTCTTCCATTGATTAAAACTTCCTTATCCAGTCACCAATGACCTCCATATCACTAAATCCAAAGGGCATTTTTCAGTTCTCATCTCACATAATCTATCAGAAATGTTTAAAACTATAGTCAACCTTGAATACACAATACAGTGTACAGATGATGTGTTGTAGAATTGTGCACCTGAAACTTGTATAATTTTGTTAATCACCAATAAATTCAATAAAAATGGGAAAAAATAAAACTATAGTGGACATTCTATGAGAAAGCAAATACCCTGTCTATGGCATCTTACATCAAAAAGAAGCATTTAAGACAACTTTGTCTCCCTACAAAATGGTGGCATCCTTATATAAAGTTAAGGCTTTCTTCTTCTTTGTACTTCTTTACACATTTTAAACTATTTAATTTTCTTTCTCCTTTTGTGTTCCTGGAAATTCCAGTAGAGTTTTTGTTTAGTGACCTCAGGCCCCAATTCTTGGGCCATGGCCTACCAGACACTTCTAAGCATCATTCAAAGGGTCACCTTCTCCATATACACTGTCTGATCTTTACCCTGCACTCTTCTGCAAGACATGAAGGATGCAGAGTTCCAAGTCTTCTTTCTGTGTCCCAGTTGACTTTTCCCATTGCACTGTGCTCTGTAATACCTTTGGCCCAAGAATCCTACTGTCCAAGGAATGTTGCATAAAGTCCCCAAATTTTTGTCAGTTGGATTCTTGAACTGACAAAAGTCCCTAGTTACCCTTTCTGGCCTAGATATAATTCTGTCTGATTTTTCTCTCTAGCTTTAAAATCAGTTATGTAGAGTATATTTTCTTTTCGTTTTCTATAACCGTTTAGCTTCGCCTCTATGAATTCTACTTTTTTCTCAGGTAAAAGTCTCTTCCCCATGAAGGCTGGAATGCCTTCCTTTCCCTCCTTCCTTTCTGGCTTTTTTCCCTCCTTTCCTCTTTCTTTCCTCCCTCCCTCTTTCTCCCCCCCCACCCTTTCCCTCCTTCCTTTCTCGCTTGTTTCCCTCCTTCCTTTCTGGCTTGTTTCCCTCCTTTCCTCTTTCTTTCCTCCCTCCCTCTTTCTCCCCGCCCCCCGCCTCTTTTTTTTCTTATATATCCTAACCATTCCTTTTTTGACAGAAAGACTAAAAATCCTGATTTAAATACAGATCCTCTTCTTCCCTGAATTCCTGGTTCCTAGGGACAGAATGTTCTGGCACACACATTTTAAATTTCGTTCTTAGCTATTAAGTCTGCAATAATTACACAGATTTTTATCCTCTACCTTACCCCAAAATATAATGCATATGTTTTATAAAAGGGACACCTGTTTCTTTTAAACAGTTCACTAATGAAGTCCATTTTGTTACTTGGTTAGACCTACAATCTAGCCTTTCTGTAATGAGTAATCTTACATTAACTTGAGAACACATGTTGGGGGAAGGGGTGGCAGTAGGCAATTTTATGAATTTAAGAGCCACCAAATGCCACCAAGTATATGAAATGCTTGGTAATCATTTAAAGGTCCCAAATGTCAAACACTGGTGTTCTGAAATTATTATGAAATTTAGGTGTCTTCCTGCCCCTTCTGGCATCAATATCTGTTCATCTAATGCCAACCTGCAACCTCAGTTGTAGCCACAATATGAACCACCTCAGACCTTAGCAGCCAAAGCAAGCTGCTGCAGCCATAGTCTAAAGTCAAGCAGGCTATGGTGCTACAGCTGTGTACATCAAGTGAAAGAGTTTTGATCTCTCCGTTGGATATTTTGGCCCCAAAATGTTAGTGCCTGACTCTACACCCAGTGGACTCCATGTAGTAAGACAATGAGTTTAGATAGAAGGTGCTGATAACCATCTTCTCCCCTTTAGGGTTTCAGCAGGTGAAGGATACACACAGGAGAAAAAGAGAAATGAGTACAGATACTATTTCTTGTATGAATTCAGTTACTGCCAACAAGACTGGAAAAATGTGTTTTAGCCAAGACACCAACTGGAGACTCGGGTTAATTGCTTCTGTTTGGAAGTGTGGAAATAAAGACAAAACAAACTAGAACAAGGGAAGACTATTCTTTCAGAGTTTGCTATAACAAGGGAATCAGCACTATCATTTGTATTTGGCAGAAATTCAAAGGCAGGCAAAAAAGGTGGAAAGCTCCATAGTGAGAAAAAAGGAAAGCTTCAGGTATATATTGATTGGAGGCTGTTGGTATAGGGAAGCTATAGGCAGACTAAGTAGAAGCAGGACATCCTATGTGATCGGTGAGGGATACATATTTAGCTTTCTCTGGTTGGTCCTAAGTTGGGAATGAGAACAAAAAATAGGGGAGCCCTCAGTTATGAATCCAGTCCTGGCCATTTGGGGCCAATTGTTACAGGGGTTATTGTTTGGCTTCCTAGATTGTTACTAGAGATAATGGCCTAACTTCCTGCAAGTCTGACAAATAGCAGGCTGGCTTCCTGACTGGTTTTTGTAGATAAAAGAGTTGGTTTCCAGGGAAGGTTGCTACCAGTTGTGGGTCAGAGTGCTATTACTATATATGGCATGAGCTTTGTCTGTGTGTATATTCAGTCTCTCAGAAGCAGTGGAAGAACAGAAAGAAAGAAAGAAGAAAATGTCCTCTATTGCTCTCTCACTCCCAGAGAAGGTGCAATTTTTAAGGGCAGAAGCTTAAATTTGAGGAAAGAGTTATATAGGTAGGTTCCCCTTGTCCTCCAATCTTGAATATTCTTGAAAATTCCCACTAAGGTTTTGCACCCAAACTAATCAAGAAAAGCAATGTACAAAAGCAAAGAACTACAAACTGAGTTTGAATTAAAATGTACAAGGTATATCTAGCATAGGGGCGATTCCTATGTGAAATCATTTTTCCTATGAAAACACCAGTGAGACATTATTTTATTGTACCTGGTGACTGGGTGGAGGAGGTGTGTTAAGTATGTGAGTGCCTGACCAGGAGAGGGACGGACAGGGCAAAAGCAGAAAAATCCCAAGAGATGTTATTTGAATCATCAGGGCTGTGTGTGATTCAGAGAAAGTTGGAGAACATCACCATTAATTTTACTTTTGAAATAGTGGTTCTGATGCAAGTACAACAGCCACTCCAATGATGCACAAGTGAAACCTCTTAGCTGTGCTACTTGATTTGTGTTTCCGATCATTCTGTTGATGGGCTGGCTTTAACAGAGTGTGCCCTGGTTAATATTCATCATGATTGATTTTACAATCTGACCTCAGTCTCGGCAGACTGATGGCAGTGAAAATGAAAAGTATTTAGGAGACCAGCCAAAATATCTAAACTGCGTCTATGAAAAATGGAACCCCAAATCCATGATATCCATTATAATTTGCCTGGTTTACTTGGTGTTAATTGTTTCCTGGCCTTACCCCTTCGAATGGACTTTGAAATTTTATATCCTGTTCACTTGGAAGTTCAGTGTTTTAACCCTTTCCAAAGTACGGAAGTGGATGCATTTTCATTATCTTCTTTGGGCTTTACTAAAGACAGCTCAATTAACCTTTGGCATCTAACCATTTTCTTGAATTTCCTCCTCTACTGGATTTTTGGTGGTAAGATCAGGAAATTATCATGAATGATTGATTCATTTCTTTCCTAAACCAGATGAAGCAATGGAAGTTTGTGTGATCGTTTTTTTGTTTTTTTGTTTTTTTTAAAGCTAAAGCTGAATGTAAAGGACAGATTAATATTTTCCTTTGTTAATGTACCTATCATCTTTTACTGCTATAGATCACCTAGCATACATTTTCCATTTATCTTGTCTCCCTCTAGAAAACTACTCTGTATATTGAAAAAGTGGAAAAGTAAGCCAGTAAATTAGTCGTAGGGCCTTTGGACCACCCTTTTAAGGAGATGGTCTATCTCCCCAGTGTTTTGAAGCAGCACTGCTGCCCTTCCTTGTATTTAATGAGACCTATGGGCAAACATATGATTCAGTGGAAACTAAGAGGCAGAGTTTAAATATGCTCTGATGACAGCTGGCTTACTTGTGCAAGCTGTTGCAAAAGAACTTTACTAATGGTTCAAGCAGATGGACAGAAGGAAGAAAGCTAAATGTTAGAATGTGTGAGAGGTCAAAGGTCAAGGTGAATGAGGCTAGTGATTTCCTGAGGTCTGTGGGTGTTTTGTGTTGCAGCCTAAATTGAGGGTTGTTTTTAATTTGATGCATTTTTCTAAGTTTTAAGTAGGTTCATTAAACAAACAAAAAAACCCACACACACACAAAAAAACACCAAAAAAAAAAAAAAAAAAAAATCTCAGCTCTTCATTTAGTTCCCAATTAAATTTGGGGTTTTAACTTTCTAGATAATATAGCGTTTACTTGTAAAATATAGACATTTATAATACATTTTTAAGGGTTAGCTCAAAATGGTTTATTGAACAGATTTTTTTAACAAACATGATCCCCTGAGTTTTTAAATATCAACAATGCACATATACTATATTCTTTAGCCCCCTTTTTAAAGTTAAAAATAATTTTTCTCCTGGGGCAGGGGAATTACACAACAGTTTAAATATATTGCATAAAGAATAACTACCATTTGCTTTTTTTTTTCCCCTAGAAAATCCTACTTCCCAGGTATTTGTTGAGGTTTAGGTTAAAAATCTGATGTCATTTTCCTATTTATTATGATTTTGTAACTATTGTATCTTTCAGGTTTAATCAAGTTTTATTGAAGCCAAGACATTAACTAACCTTTAGTTTGACAATCAAGCCCTTTAAAGGAGGTCATAAATTTAAAAGGAAGATTGTTTTTGTTCCAAAAAAGAGATCATTTTGAAAGCTTAAATATATGTGCTCCTTATGGAAAGAAACAAAGTAAAGCTTTGTTGCCCCAGGTATGTCCTTGAGTTCTCTGGTTCAAGGAATGAAGCAGGCCCCTGCAGAGGAGAAAGGTCTGCAGGCGCCATTCCAGCTGCCCAGGCACCATGCCTTTCTTCCAATGGGGATGTGGTTGGCACGGGCAGTTGCCTTGGGGTCAATTATACATTTATTGAAAAATAAAACTTTAACTATATAAAACCAAAAATTTCAGGGTGTATAATGTATTAATGTAGCTATTAGACATATTGTTTATCATCCTGATTTCCCAACTCTTTCAGACTGAAATGCATTCGGGAGTCATAAAAAATTGCCAGGACTGGCCATTTAAAAATGACTTCAAATCACAATTAGCAGCTCTTTATTTTTAGTTTTAATAATATTGCCATTTTAGGAATAATTCACAGCTACATGTTAAAAATGAGTGCACAAGTAGAGGTTGCGATGATTTGAAAGCAAATACATTCAAAATTCAAAGTGCTTTTTCTTTTAGGTGGTTGATTTTTCTAAAAACACTGGTTTCTAGTAATCCACTGGGTGAAGTCCTTGAAGGTTATAATTCATTATTAAGTGGGTTCTTTAGATGATGGGAAAGCCCCCTTCCCCCAAATACCTAGAAAAATAAAATATAACAGAGCGTAGGAAGGAATAAGTAAAGGAGTTGCTTCTTTGTTTATAATGACTCACATTTGTTTAGAAAACTTTTAAAAGATTCACTTAATAAGTGACATACAGAGAAAAAGTTTCCAAATGGGAAAAAAAGTAACAGTTTTTGCTGATAGGAGGCTTGATTGGGGAGTTAAGAAATAGAAAGGAAATATGCCTGTAAACTTGCCTTAATTATGTAAATGATGTATTTTTAAATATAGTTAAAGTATATTTTAATGTATAGTATAAATATATGCTTTCAATGACTGTCTAGTTATTCTGAGTGAATTTGTAAAAAATTTCAGTTGTTACCTTTTCATGATTTTTTAAAAGATGTGTCTAGAAAATTCTCCTTTCTACTGATAATGTTAACTGTGAGGAAAGGCGGTCGGGTGTAGGGAAGAGAACAGTGGGCGTGGCTCCTGGCATACGTGACTCCATTCACAGCTCCATCAATTGACTGGTTTTGAGATATTGGACAAATTCCCGAACCTCTCCTCTTTAACTCATTTGAAGAAACAGTTATCCAGGCACTATGCTAAGTTCTTTACAAGTTTTTGTTTTGTTCATCTTAACACAAAAACAAAAACTCATGAGGAAGTTTCTCCAATCATCATAGTTCCACACTGAGGAAACCGAACATGAAAACAGCTAGTAAGTGGCTTTAATCTGAATCTGCTTGAGTCTAAAGCCTGTACTCATAACCACTGAATATGCTGTGGAAAGAGGTGGCTCTATGAACGTAGAGAAGAAATAGATTAGTAACAGGGGATCAAGGAGTAAGAGACCCAAAATATTTGATATTTTTATACCTTTAACCCGTGTGTACTGAACTCGATTGAAGATGATAATGAGAAAAGAAGTATTGTAAACATTGCCATAAAACATGGATAGAAAACAGAAAAAAATATCCACACACAAAAAGAGTGGCTAGGGCCTAAATGGACAGGATATATGTTGGCAAATTCTTTATAATGTGGTTATTGTGATGTTAGTATGCTGGCTTATTAAGCATATTTCTCCAGTCCATACTGGATTAGTCAGAGGAGGATAGGGTATGGTGCAATAATAAATAGCACCTAAATCTCAGTTGCTTAATACAACAACAATTTTATCTTACATGTGTTCAAAGCCTATTGTAAGTCTGATTGCCTTGTCAGGGTATTTGTTGGGTCACTGAGCAGCAGAATGCACAGTGGGAGTGATGTGAGGATTATGACAGCACCAGGGCACACATGTCCTTTCCCATCATGTGAACCATCAGAGCTCTGGCCCTTGATATTTGAATAATAATAGTGGGTTACATATGACTCACATGGCAGCATAACAAATAATCCTCCTTGAAGCAAACAACATTGCAGTAATCCAGAAAGGAAAAATCTTATGATTACTATAAACAATAAAATGTTTTTGGCAAAGAAAAAAAAACAGAAATGTTTGTTGGTCTGGATTTTTAAGACAATTGCTAATCATGGTGATTCTTGGGGTATTATTTTATTCTTCAGAAAGCAGAATTTAGTTCAAAGTTATAAATATGGTGAAATTACATGTGTAGAGGAAGGTAGTGAACACTTTCTAGTGGTTAAAACCAATTGTTTTCCTTGATTTCGAAATTGTTTTTAACAGGTAGAGTGTTGCCTTTATTAAAAGTAGTAAGTGGACCACAAAAATGATTATTTCAAAAACTGTCAGCCAAGAAAATTTATTGAGCACTCAATAGCTATGACCAAAATTGTATTTAAAAAATAAGTAGATAAGAAATAAATCAATTAAATGAACTACCCCCAAGCCACACCTATGGCTTTATTTTTTCTTTTAATTTGTTGGTATCTAAGTCTGTACAGCACAAGATTTGTATTGTATTTGTAATTTCATTTCCAAAATGCCTTGATCCTAATAATTACATCTATGAGGTGTTCCAGGATTAAAAACAGCTCTATCATTAGAAAGATTTCCTGATTCAGTTATTTGTTGTGGAGCTCTGAATCGCTATTACCAAAAATTCCTCAAGTGGATTACATATGCACAAGTCTTGCAAATCATGAATTTAGAATACTCCAGAGCAGGTGGCACTTAAGGTGTCAGAGAGATGTAAATACTTCACTGCAACACTTCATGGCAATTGTTTCACAACAGGGCAGCTTTCAGGTAGCCCCAATAGCCAGGTTACACCCTACCCAGGGCTTCCAATTCTTGTTTGCCCCTCAGGATACGTGGTTTCAACCTCTGTCTACATAGACTCCAGTTTGCATCCTTGGCATATTCTTTTCTCTCAGTATAGTCTTAAGTAAATATTTAATTTTTAGCTCCAATTGCCTTGTCTGAAAAAGGAGCTAATAATTTTGCTTGCTTTGTAGAGAGAGAATTTATAATAAAGCAACCCATTCAATGGCTGGAATAGCAGGTGCTCTATTTCCACCTGACTCAGTAAAAGCCTGAAAGGCCCTCTGTAGCCGGTGTCCCTGCATCCATTCCCTGGCCTCTCCTGTTCCCCTTTCTTGCTAGCTTTACATTGGTCTCTCTGTGGTCCCTCAAACCCTCTGGCATACTCATGGCAGCTACCCATGCCTCCAAGAGAGTGATTCCCGCAGCTACCTGCAGGCTTCCGAGGTCATTTTTACTTTGAGTTGAAACTGCGGTAGAAAGAACATGTATAAATGACCCATGGGCAACAGTGTAGGGATTGGCTGTGGGAGCAGGGCACTAGGCACGAGAGGGCAAAGAGGGAACAATTGGGACAACTGTAATAGAATAACAATAAAAAATAGAAAAAGAAATTGTTCCTTTTACTCTCTGTTCCTTTTTCTTGCACCTATCACCATCCCCATGCTATATATTTTATTGCTCTGTCTTGCTTCTTGTTTCTTTCTCTTGCCACAAGAATAAAAGCCAGGAGGGCAGAGGTTTTTATTTATTTTGTGATTATTTCCTAATTTCTAACCATGCTAATAGTGCCTGGCAGACTATGGGTGTTCCATAAATGTTTATTGAATGACTTATTGTGAACAATGGGAGAACCCCCTTGGGCTACACCTGAGGGGTGGAGCATCATTAGTACAGGGGAGCCCTGGGCCACGCCTAAGTCTAGTTTGGCTTTCAGATTGTCCTGGATTTCTGCCTTGAGTATTCTTTCAGGTAGCCAAAGTTGTCCCTGTGAACACTCCAGTCTCCTAAGCAATGTTTAGAAGTGGATGACTCAGAGTTGTTCAAGATACCACTTTCTTCCTTGTGCCTCCACCTGGAATCACCCCTCAGGTCTAAGGTGGTACTTGGTCTAGACAAGAGAAGAACTGGGCAACATTTGATGTGTAAATTGGAGACGTCCTAGGACATCTGCTTGATGATCAATGACATCAGATCAATAATCTTGCTGTATACCTCTCACTGGTAAAATTTCAGGTATTTACCCTGAAATTCACCCCATGGACCCCCCAGCCTCCCAGGGCCCATGTTCCACCTCACTACCTCATTGTGCGGCATACTTTTTTGGCCTTGATCATGCCTGAAGAACGAGTCCTCCTTTCTTCCTCTGCAGAAAAGGATAATCAAGCAGAGAGCAACCCCTATCTTCTCAGCCCCCCAAATCCGGCTTTAAAAAATGTTTTCCAAATGTAGTTAAAAGAAAGCGGGGAATTATTGTTTATGACAGAGATGTCAATTTCATGAAAAAACGTGTCGGTTTTACCAGATGCTTCTGGTCTTGGCTGCCTAATCCATTTGCTCTCTCAACAGCTGCAAGCCCTTTGTCAGACCCCACACCTCCTCCCACGTGCTGTCTCTATCAGTTGGAATCCAATTGGTGCCTGCTGCAGGCACTAAATTGTAGGCAAATAAAATAGCAGGGGTGAATCATGAACAAGACCAGTAAAAATACCCTTCTTCTATGCCTCTAAATCACAATTACACTCCTAAACATTCAAAAAGCTGTGTCAGAGATTGGAAGGTAATTTATTTTTCAGTTATAGAGTCCAAGGATACTTTTGAAAAAGGCAGTGAATTCATATTTATGGAAGGTATAGTGCTACAGATAGTGCCATGCAAAATTGGGTTAGCTGTATTGTTTATATTTAACCCTCACACTCTGTGAGCATTACAGCCCCTGTTTTGCAGGTGAGGAAGCAGGCTCAGAGAAGTCAGCCGAGTTACCCAGAGTCACATATCTAATAAGTGGTGGATTCTATCTATCTGTACCTAGGTCTGAGTGATTATGAAGTCTGCACTCTTCACTGTTCTGCTCCTTGCCTGGTGTAAGACCTGAAGCACTGAAAAAGCACGCTAACCTGGTCTAGATCCCTCAACTCTTGAATCTCAAACCCTGCACTTAAAATATCCAGATAAATTATGTCAGTGAAAGTAGCCATCAGCCCTGGTTGGTGGCACGGTAGATAAGGCGCGGGCCTGTGAACCCAAAGGTTGCTGGTTCGATTCCCAGCCAGGGCACATAACCAGGTTGCAAGCCAGGTCTCCAGCCAGGTTTGTAGCTGGAGGCAAGTGAAAGGCAACCATACATTGATGTTTCTCTCCCTCTCTTCCTGTCTCCTTTCCCTTCTCTCTGAAAAATAATAAAGATCTTAAAAAAAAAAAAAAAAATAGCCATCACAGATGTCTTGTTGGTTATAAGAGTATGACATTTGCAAATACTTTATCTTGAGAATTTTTAAATTCCCAAATGGAGATGGCATAGTGGCATAAACTTGCCTCCACAGCTGCCACAAAGCTGCACTGGAGTGGGCTTGAGAGGTCCATGAGGTCAATCATGGGGGATGCGATTGTTGCCTGTGTGCCAGCCACAAGATGCAAATCCAAGCCTTAAAATAATTACACACGATCACCTTATGGACAATTAGAATTGATTATGAGCAATGGTTAAATCTAACGGCCTGTAACACTGGATCAGAACTCGATCAGGGCTTCTCCTTAGGACCAGTCCTGTAGTTAATACAACACAACGGTTAAAAGCAAGGGGCTTTGGGGACCTATTTCCCAGGCCTGAATCCTTAGCTCTGCCACATAATGGCAGTATGGTCCAGGGCTTTATTTTCCTTCTCTGTACCTCAGTTTCCTTCATTTTAAAATGGTGATGATTTCACCTGCATCATGGGATTTGTGTGGGCAATACATGAAATCTTGGGTGTCAAATGCTTAGTAAAATCTCAAGTGTTAGCTATTTTTATTATATATCACAATACAAAATTTCTTAACATGGTTCATTTATTTATGGCCCCTTGTATCCTATCCTTTAGTCTCTGTTTTACTACTCACTATATTTAACAAAACTGGGACTGTACGACTTCAGCCATTTTCAAATTTTCAGATTTACTGAAATCTGCCAAAATGCCAAAGAGGAGGCATTTCTATTGACAAAGGAAGTTCATGGCTCAATTCTGGCAGCAAGAATTGGATGAATATAAAGCCTCCAACATGATTGCTTTTAAAGAGACAAGCCTCAACTTGCATGTGCAAGTTCTGTAACGTTGGTTTCAAAAGCAGTCCTGTTACTTTATAGTCATACCTCATAAAGGGTGATATCTTTGACTTATTTCATGAGATTTCCAACTGCATTTGTAATTTCATGAGCATATCGGGATCTGTCCAAGATGTCATGTGCTGTTCTGAATTAAACACAAGCTCCAAAGTGTTTGAAGTTCACCGCATCTGCAATTGCTATTGGAGATTCCAGGAGTTGAACCTAGCTTTTACACTTGATACCAGCTAAAAGAGACCAATAATCTTTGACCAATCACCCTTCTTGAAGCAGCTTTTACTCAACAGGATTTAAAGTTTTGAGAGACAGTTTTAAACTTCCTTCATCCCTAGTTTCCTTTAGCACACAAGTGAAAAAAATCAGGCAAAGACAGCTGGTTAAATATGTTTTTCACATAGAGGTATGTCTCAGTTTCATAATTTCATAGCAACTAATAACTAAAATTTCATAAAACCTATGCAAAAGATTGCATTTCTCCAGAATATTTAATAGTATTCCTTTAGTCATACTTAAGAGTATTCCTTTACTCATACAATACTATTAAGAAGTACTTAATAATATTCCTTTATTCATAGTTTCAGGTATTTCTGCAATTAAAAAATATTCACTGGCATGACCGATCTTCCTTATTCCACAAGGTTCTCTCACCTTGAAAAGGAGAGATAGAGAGATACAGATGTGAAAATTGCTGCTGAATTTTGGTTCTTTGGTTACATTATATAAAACTGTAATAGAAAAAATTTGCTTTTAATATTTTCTGGTTTCCTGTTTTAATTCCTTTCTCTACCTTTTGGTTTTTCCTCCTCTGGCCTTTTTATTATAACCTTCCTTTCTCTCTCCTTGTCCTTGATGGATCTATCTGTCCCTTTTGCTTCCCATAATGTAGAAGATTTAGTCATCCTGGTATTTGCCCCAGTGTCTAGAACAGTGTTCTCAAAACTCATGGGTGAGCAATAATTATTCCTTCAATTAAATTTAAACTATTTCTCAATATGCTGCTAATGACCAACATTAACTCTGGTGCTCTATAGAGTGGTGGTGGGGTACTTCATGGACTCCACAAGCTCTTAGGAATATTTGCATTTGAACTGAGAATTACTAAAGATATAATGTGCAGCAAGAAGGAATGGATTGTGTCAATAAAACCTCAGTCCTAGTGGTGGGGCAATGAGGAGAAAACATTAAAGTCTGCATGGAGGAGTCCTTTCTTGAAATCTCTCAGCTATTTCATGAGTATGTAGCACTGTGTGTGCATGTGAATGAGAGGGGTGGTGGTGGTGATGTAAATGTATCTTTTACTGACAAAAAGAGCATTTTCATTTTTGAGGTCCTAAAAAAGCTTATATACTTCTAGGAACTCCATTTTATTTTCTGAAACAAAAATCACTGAATACAAATTTTAGCTTTCTAGATATTTTAAATATGAAAAAAATTGTTGAAATAGCCTAATTTTTGAATGGAAGCTACAGAACTTAAGACTTCATGAAGAATGCTGTTATAGTCTTTTAAAAAGTGTCTTATTTTGTTGGAAGACAGAATTAGAATAATTAAAATATGAATTCCATTGACTTTTCTTTAACATTATTTTACATGAGGAATATGACTGCACCTTTCATGTATTAGAGAAAACAAATGTGTTTTCTAACATATTGATAAAATATGATGGTTAAATTTCAGTGTACACTCATTAACATGAATAAGAAAGATAAGCTCTAGAAAGAATAAGACCTTATTTAAGTGGTATTTTAGGACATTATTTATACAGAAGGTTTTCTAAAGTAACTCTATTAAGAGAATGATTTCATTCTGTCTCACTTTCAATAACAAAACTACAAAAAACGTGTCCATATTATGGTATATAATATGCTTCCATTAGAGCCTTATTTTCTTGTCAATATTTTTACTTAAAGCCTAATCTTTTGATGCAACGGATGCTTCAAATTAAATCAGAGACAGTGGCTTTCATTTTCTTACTTTAACATGACACATATTTCTAGCTCTAAAGTGATTGCCAAGAAAAGGCTTAACTCCTCTAAATTGGCTGTTTAAAGTGCCACAGCAGATTTGACTCTTAAATCCCTTCCATGGTTAAAGTTCACTTCACAGTGCATTTGAAGTAGGTGCTTTGCATTTAAAAATGAAAACTGTAAAACTTTTAGTGTTTCATGCTTTTTGACTACAAGTTAGTTGTTTTCCTTTAATAGTGGAAGAATTAAGTACATTAAAAATTTGCTGTTAGACCATGTAATTGTGGCCTCCCATCTCTACTTTTTCTGGAAATGAAAGGAATTTTGAAAGTGTTTCTATTTTATAATGTAAGAGGTGGCCAAGCATTTACAACTCTATATACTCCTCCAGTCAAATTCTTCTAAACCTCAGACCTGGCCAGCAGGTTTCTCCCAGACGATTTTCATTTTCATAACATTCACATCCAATAAACTGCACAAAACATACTGTGAGAGAAAAAAGGGGGACAGGAAATGGCTCTGTTGCATGGTTATTGCATCCTATTGCCTGTGGGTTGCTTGTTATGAGTTTTAACTATGTAAATATGACGTATATGACATCAGAATTTAATCTTAAAGCTTCTATGTGGGAGATAGAGTGTGACTTTATTGTTAGGGCTAAAATCAACTGGGTGTTGACAGGTCTCAAAAGTCACCGAGTAAAAGCTTAAAAAGAAAAGGCTCAGACTGATAAGCTGTTCTTTGATTGACAACTTCAGGCTTGACTGCCACTATTGAAAACAGTTGGGTAAAAGTTTTGTTGGGGTGGGGGGGGAACCATGTTATTTCGTAAGAAGCTATACTGGGAAATATAGGAAGATTTATAAGCTGATAGAGTACAAAACCCGAAGAAAAACAGGTGTGAGGTTTAGAAAATCTGGAACCTAGGAGAAAGGACACTGTCTATGAATGATTTAATTAATATCATAAAAGCACTCTATGCAAAAGAATGCCAACAAAAGGAGAAAAATAAAACATTGCTGTCCACTAGCTTTGGCTTTCAACAAATCATTTGTCAACAGCTTATGGTGGAACAATTTGGGGGGTGGGGGCATAAAACGCACAAGCAAAAGATTACAATGGGAAGTAAGTGCAGGAGGAAAATAATATAGTTCTCTTTTCATCTTTCTAATAGAGTAGAACCAATTCTGGCACTGTACAATCCATTATGGAAACAATAAAATAAATGCATTCTAAAGTAGCCATCAAGGGTCGATTGAATTGTTATGATTGTTATACATGCCATATCTTATCAAATATTATCCATAAGGAAGCATTCAATTCCTGTTGTGCCAATTATCCTACTATGTGCATCATAAACTTTAATGGCTTGTTATGGAATGTCACTTGCCTAATGATTTTTCCCTTCAAAAATTGCATCATCACAGTCAGATGGAAAACATATTCTAATGTGGCAAAGTGTTAAGGAAATTTAATACTCTAGGGCTAAATGAAACTGCTATGGTTCATCTCCTGGATAAGAACAACAATTTATGAATGCAATATTCATTTCCTGAGGAGAGCACAGCAAAAACTTCATCTGAAACCTAAAACCTAGATGTTTGGCCTCTGGTAGTTTCCTCATTTAACTCATTGATGTCATATATTAAGGCCACTGTTAAGATCACATCTGGGGAGTGCTCACTTTTTCAGCTTTCCTAATTACTTTTACAGGAACTCCTGGCATAATTGCATTTGCCAAGACCAGACCGCAGAGTCTACAAGATCATCTTTCACTTTTAATATATTGTTAAAAATGTCAAAATAATCTAGTTGTTTTTCCTTGATTATTTAAACTGATTAGCAGTTTGGCATTGTAATTCACAGAGGTATTCATTCAGAGTGAAGGTTCTAGAATAATACATAAGTTATATGGAGAAATCATGATATTATAAACTTAGCATGCATATTTCTCTAAGACCAGGAAGTACAGAGACTGTCATATTTGCAGAAAAAGAAAGAGAACAATTGCCAAGAGCTATGCATTTTCTTCTTCCCAAAGCTAAAGCTCGCATTATATATTTTAGTATATTAAATATAATAAATCTAACTTACAGGGAAACCTATATCCTCTATTACCTATGAATAATAGAGGATATAACTAGAGGACAATATTTTGAGCTTTTAATCCTATCCTCTCTCATTAAAATAAAGAAATAAATAAACTCTCATTTAAGTACAGAATTCTAGGCCACAGGGTAAAACATTCAGATAAATGTATGTTAAGTTGATTGTCCATCTAAAATGTCTACAGAATCAGGAGCAAGTTTTGATCAAAGTAAGAATTTGAAGACCTGTCAGATCCTTGGAAGGGACATGATAACTGGGGGAAATGGGAAGGTGGCAGAGAGAAACACATTGCAAGCTTTTAGGCAAAAAAGTCTCCTTACCCTCCAAAAACTCATCCTCTGACAGGTAAGCCAGACCAAACACAGAGGTGAAAGATGCTTTGACTCTGTTAATATCCAGCATTTTGAGAGTGCACCTTTCGTGTGAAAAGCACTGTTTACTAAGAATAAAGTGAGTTTTGGGGGGGCATGAAAAGAAAGGAGAATAATAATAATAAGCCATTTTTAAGATAAGACTGAAAAGAACAAGGTGTGAGGCAGGCTCTAATAAATAAAACTAGAACCCAAACCAGTCATACAAATTTCTGAAATGAGGGTCATGTGGAGGCAGCGCAGAGAAAGATGAAAGCAAAAAAAGAAGAAGAAAAAAACCCAGCCTGAAGTGGAATGAATGTTTGTGTCCCCCCAAATTCATATGTTAAGCCTCAATCCTAATGCAGCAGTATTTGAAGGTGGGGCCTTTGGGAGGTAAATACGTCATTAGAGTGGGTGCCTTGTGAATGGGATTAGTGCCCTTACAAGAAAAGGCCAAAGAGTTAGCACACTCTCCATTATGTGAAGATACAAGAAGTTGCCAATCTGGCACTCTGATCTTGGATTTCCAGCCTCCAGAATTACATGAAAATGAGTTTCTGTTGTTTATAAGTCAATCCAGTCTATGGTACATTATTATCACAGCCTGTACTGAGATGCAGCCCCTTTCAGGGGAAGCTATGTCTCACGGTTCCTGGATTGAAATGTATCCTTCACTTACTTTCTCATCTTCTGACACTAATGATATGATTAAAATTTCTTGCAATTCCTCATATGTCTTTTCCAACTCACCTTAAAAAAAAATTGCTCAGTTTCCTCACTTATCAGACCTACAAAGAAGAAAGCATATTTCATAAGATAGTCATGGCATCATGTTTTGCCTGAGTTGCAATTTGTTTTCAGAAGAATGAATCCCTTATATCTTTACCCTCAATGCTGACAGCTCATCATCTCTGTATTTCTTGGCCAAGAATGTATGTTCCAAGAAGATGTTCAGCACATAAAACCGCCTTCTTACTTGCTAGACTCTAACTCAGTAGAGGGGTGCACAGCAAGCAGAGAGGAGGTATGAAAAATGACTTGGATCCTTACCAATGACTCTCATGCTGCACCAGGTGCTTCACATACTTGCATTATCTCAATCCATGCACACGACAGCCCTGCACTGTGGTAGGCAGTGAAGAAACAGGTGCAGGCTCCAAAAGTGTGCCTATTCCACTACTCCATTCTGCCACAAGCTCCCATGAAAAGTTTCTTCTCAAATACTTCAAAGAATATTTATTTGAAATGTTGAATGTTCAACTAGTGAAGGTTATAAAAGTCAAAAGAAAGCCCCCTTTCTAGCAGGTGATAAGTGGACAACTCTTCTGTCGAAATGATACATGAAGAATGACCAGCAACTTCTGGTCACGGCAGTGGAATAGATGAAAGTTACACTTACCTCCTCTCATGAGCACAGCAAAATTACAACTTAATTTTTAGAACAATTAACCTAGGTAACCATCTGAAGACTAGCTGAACAGAAGTCCTTTAACTAAGGACATAAAGGGGAAGCTACATTGAGACTAGTAAGAGGGGCAAAGGCATGAAACAGGCTGGTCCTGTACCCACATGTGGCAGGTGAGATTCCAGAGAAATAGCTCAGCTACAAAGTCCCCTGGAGGAGTGAGGGTGTCTCAGCCCCTCACTAGGCTCCCCAGCCTGGAACACCACTGTCAGGAAGAGGAACTGACATAATACCTGGCTGTGAAAATCATTGGGTAGTCCTTCTGTCCCCGTGAGACAGGAGGCTGCTGAAAATCCAGGTTTTCCCTTAAAGGGTCAGCACACAAATTGTTGTTTGCAGGCACCCACCATGGGGTTCAGCAGAGGAGCAGTGACTTTGGGGAACACCAGAGACATATAAGAAGAGGCTGAGTTAATATGGTGTTGGGGTGAGAGCTGGAGGGACAGCTGGCATTGTCCCTGTATTGAGCCATCCTCTGATGTGACCCATAGTGCCCTGCCTTATGTAACTCATGTCCTGCCAAAGCTTTTTCAGAAGCTAAACCTATAAGACACCCAGCGGGCAGTGACAGGTTTCAAGGTGCTGTCTATCTTTTGCTGACCCGCCCCAGGTCTGGTGCTAGTGGCTGCCAGCCTCAGTTTGCAGCAGGCCCAGCACAGTCAGCTATCGACAGTGAATTACTCTTTAGTTCCTAACATTTGACCACAGGCTGTGTCACAGCAATCAAGCAAAAATAAATAAATAAATAAAAGCCATCCAAATTGGAAGAAAAGTAGTGAAACTGTCATTATTTGCAGATGACATGATATCATATATAAAGAATCCTAAAGATTCCATCAAGAAACTACTAGAACTAACAAGTGAATTTGTTAAAGTGGGCTACAATATAAATATTCATCAATCAATTAATTTTTATAAAGTAACAATGAACTAGCAGATAGAGAAATTAAGAAAACAATCCCATTTACTGTCAAATACCTATGAATAAATCTAATCAAGGAGGTAAAAGACGTGTACTCGGTCAACTATCAGACATTGAGGAAAAAATTAAAGATACAGATAAATTGAAAGATATACTATGCTCATTATTAAAATGTCTACATTACCCAAAGCCATCTACAGATGCAATGTAATCTCTATCAAAATACTGATGGCATTTTTCACAGAATGAGAACAAATAATCTTAAAATTTATGTTAACCACAAAAGAGCTTGAATGGTCAGGGCAATCTTGACAAAGAAGAACAAAGTTGAAGGTATCATGTTACCTGATATCAAGCTATACTACAGGTCTCTTATAATCAAACAGCATGGTACTGGCATAAAAGCAGAGACATAGAGCAATGGAACAGAATAGAAAACTCAGAAATAAATCCAGGTTTATAAGGTCAATTAATCTATGACAAATAAGACAAGAACATACAATGGAGTAAACACAGTCAATTCAGTAAATGGTGTTGGGAAAACCGGACAGATAAATGTAAAAAAAAAATAAAACTAGCCCTGGCTGGTGTGGCTCAGTGGATTGGCACTGGCCTGTGAACCCAAAGGTCACTGGTTCGATTCCCCAGTCAGGGCACATAACCAGGTTAGAAGCCAGGTCTCCAGCTAGGTCCTTAGTGGGAGGCAGGTGAAAGGCAACCATACATTGATTGATGTTTCTCTCCCTTTCTTCCTCCCTCCCTGCCCTTCTTTCTGAAAATAATGACTAACATATTTAAAAACAAATAAATGAACAAACAAACAAACCTAGAACAAATGCTTAAATGTAAGATTTTATACCATGAAACTCCTAGGAGAAAACATAGGCAGTAAACTCTTCGACATTGCTCTAAGTAATATTTTTATCTGCTATATCTGCTTAGGCAAGGGAAATAAAACAAATAAACAAATGAGAGGGACCACATCAAACTAAAAAGTTTTTGCACAATGAAGGAAACCATTAACAAAATGAGAAGACAACCTACTGAATGGAAAAAGATATTTGCCATTAACATATCTGATAAAAGGCTAATATCTAAAATTATAATGAACTCATACAACTTAATACCAAAAGAAAAAACAATCCATTTTTTAAAAGTTAGTAGAGGACTTGAACGGACAAACCTCTAAGGAGAAGATACAGGCAGCCATAGGCATGTGAAATGATGCTCAAGATCACTAACCATTAGAGAAATTCAAAGTAAAACCACAATGAGATAGCACCTCTTACCTGTTAGAATGATTATCTTCAATAAAGCACCAAATAACAAGTGTTACAGATAATATGGAGAAAAGGGAATCCTCATTCACTATTGGTGGGAATGCAAATTGATGCAACTACTATGGAAAAGAGTAGGGAGGTTCCTCAAAAATTTAAAAAGTACAACCAGCTGATGACCTGGAAATTCTACTTCTGGAAATATATTCAAAGAAATGCAAAACACTAATTTAAGAAGATATATGCTCCTCCATGTTCATTGCAGTGTTATTTACAATAGCAAAGATCAAAAAGTCACTCATGTGCCCATCAACAGACATGAGGATAAAGAAGACAAGGTGCGCCCTGGCTGGTGGCACATGGATAGGGCGTTGGCCTGGGAACCCAGGTCATGGGTTCAATTCCTAGCCAGGGCAACATAACCAGGTTGTAAGCCAGATCTCCAGCCAGGTCCACAGCTGGAGGCAGGTGAAAGACAACCATAAACAGATGTCTCTCTTCCTCTCTGCCTCTCTTCCCTCCCCTCTCTCTAAAAATAATAAATACAATCTTTTAAAAATAAATAAATAAATCAAAAGAAGATGAAGTGCATATGCACAATGGAATATTACTTGGCCATAAAAAGAATCTTACCATTCTGACAACACTGATGAACCCAGAGGTTACTATGCTAAGTAAATTCCATATGATTTCACTTACATGTGGAATCTAAAGAACGAAATACACAAACAAAACAGAAGATCTCTAGACACAGAACATACTGAGGATTGCCAGATGAGAGAGTGATTGGGGAATGGGTGAAAAGGTAAAAGGATTAAAAAGTATAAGTTGGCCATTATAAAGTAGTCTTAGGGATAAGTACAGTGTAGGGAATGTAGTCAGTAATGTTGTAATAATGTATGGTGCCAGGTGGGTATCTGAATTATTGAGGGATAACTTCAACTTCATAGTCTATAGTTGCCTAACCACCATGCTTTCTACCTGAAACTAATAATAAAAAAAGTGGCCAGCATATCATAAAGCAAGAATAAGTGAAAAGAGTTAGACAAACAAAAGTATGTGGGGGATGAAAGGGAGGTCATGATATAAATTCCACAAGCAGAACAGTGGGTTCTCAGTGGATTGGAGCAGAAATTCTGAGTTTGTCAGGGCTTACAGATCTAATTGTGTGCCAAGAACACTACTGGCTACAAGAGGACACCCACCTGGGTGAAATTCAGGGTGATTTTCCTATTTGTGGTCAATGGCCAGATGTCTGTGATCTGTCCCACACCCTTGAGTGAAGGGTGTTTCTAATATCCCAGGAAGCCCTGGCCTCTTTGGCTGAAGGAGGCTGGCTACCAAGGGATAAAGTAAGGAGACAGGGATGTAGACAACCAAAAAGCAATGACACCAGTCCTGGTGATGGACAAGGTAATGGATGTAGAAGGAAGGTAACTTTCACACACAAGGGTGCTAACTACAAAAACATTATGTGACTTGTTAGTTCCCAGAACTTTTGAGAAAGGGAATGGTGTTATAAGTGATAAAATAGGGTGGAATAAGGGAGGTGTAAAAGAACATTGCTTTCTCTATTTGATCTGTATGGAAATTCAGGCTTGGAAAAGCAAGTAATTTCTCCGGGTAAAAGCTGTTTAAGGTTAGAACTGGAACCCAGGTCAATTGGACACCAGAAATTGATGTCAGAGCCAAGAGGTGGCAGTACTACTTGCTTGGTTATTGAGTGGGTAGATGTATCTGGGCCTAACCTCAAAATGCTATACTGTAGCTAAAAGGGGCTACTGAAATTTTTAAAAATTAAAATTTTGATAGATAATTTAAAATCACTATTGGCTGTGAATGGTGAAATCATTACTGAGCATAAGTTTAGCACTGGATTAGGCTTTTTGGTTAAATTAAAGCTGTAGGCATTAATCAAATGTTTCCACATGTGTGTGTGGGCTATTTGATGTCCTTGTGAAAAACACAAAGTCCATGATAGTTAAACATAATCATAGAATCCAAAATATGTGTGCGTTTTCATTGTCCTATTTTCAAAGCAGAGGTGCTAGTTTTCAGAATTGAAGTTTACACAGAATATTATTTTCCTAAATTGATAATTAAATTACCTTGCTATTGTCAGAATCCTGAATTTCAGTCATGGGGTTGCTACTCAAATCAGATGCTTTTGTGTGTATGATGGGGGTTGTCCCATAATTGAGGGAAATATTGGAGAGACTGGGTCAGGTGGGGAAGCAGAATGAAACACCAAATCAAAGGCAAGACATCAATTGTGTGCTGTATTGCATAAAACAAAGAGCTGCTGGATGACATGGTTGTGATTTTAGTTGTGAAAATGAAGAGAAAAGGAAATCTTTAAGGAATAATGGAGAAAATTGTTTCATCAAGAAAAGGAAAAGAAATAATTTTAGGAGTGTGTGTTTTAAATAGTCAGAAAGATAATTATAAAATGAAATATTCAATGAAACCATTAAAATAGTGTTATTTTCACAATACATGTTGAATTGCATTGGACTTATCAGAAGGTGAATACTAATCTTTTCTTGAGTATGCCATATGTAGAACCTACCAAAGCTATTCTGTAATTATTTAAATATTTTTATTCCTAAGGCTTGCAACAAATTAAACCTTAAGGCTTTAGCAAAGACAAATAAATTTACATATAGAATCCTTAAATAGTCTTCATGTTTATTCTTTTAGCTTAGGTCCTTGCCTGGAGAATATTCATTTTCTTTTTTGTTTGATTGAAAGATTGTAACAAGCCCCCTCCACAATTTACAATAAGATCAAAAATGGCATTTTATTTGCCCATCTGGAGATCACCAAATGTGTAAAGCTTGTCCGTGTGGAGGCCATCTGTTGTGAATGGAGACACACATGGAAACTTAATCCTTGAACTTCTTTTTCAACTTTCTCTTTCGCTTGCCTGAATAGAAGGCAATTCAGAGCAGTCACAAACTGTAAGGCCGGGACAGGTTGCTGCCTTTTCATGTCACAAACACTTTCATTTTCCCAACTGCAAACATCTCCCTGTAAAGATCTAAAGAGTGAAAATTCCTTGGCACTGCCTTTCTCCAACTTCGTGACACAAACTGAAAGTCAGAGCTCCCCTTAACAGGCTGTTGACTCAGGCTGTACTTAGAAGAAAGGAAGAGAGAGCCTTGGGGAATCGAATCCAGTTCCTTTCCTTTGAAGGTATCCCTGGCCTCTAAGAAATTCTGAGTGTCCTGATCATTGAGTAAGTAACACTACCTTAGTCAATAATCCTTTTTATTTCCATTTTCTTTCTTTCCTTCCTTCCTTCCTTCCTTCCTTCCTTCCTTCCTTCTTTCTTTCCTTTCTTCTTTCCTTCTTCCTTCCTTCCTTCCTTCCTTCCTCCCTCCCTTCCTTCTTTCCTTCTTCCTTCCTTCCTTTTTTTTTTTTTACTTTTCATCCCTATATATTCTTGTCTCAAGTTGGAGAAAATCCTTCTCTGAACTACAAGTCACTTCAAAATAATGTTACTTATAGAGTAGGACAAATGAGTCATAGGATCTGGAATTTGAACAGACACTTTGGATGTGGATAAAATTTTACGGACTTCTTCTCTTCTTGTCCTATTTAGCTCTTCTGTGGGTATACTTCCATGTCCGTAAATACCAAGTCAGCATGTGAACTGGACTGGCATGATCTAAGACCCTTTGGACAGCCATGGCCATGGCGGCCAGAGTCCCTGTCTGCCAGTTGTCTGTATCACACCCTCTCATGGCTTCCATTTACTTTAGCACTCAACTTGCTTACCATTAAAGTCAACAAAATTGTTTCTTAAAAAATCATTTTAAAATATCTGCTCTGCTTCTACATGGTCTTTATGCTCTTTATAACATTTGTTTGTGATACTCTCTTCTCTTAACCCAAATGCTAGTTTTCTCTCCCACTGGTGATTAGAACTTTTCACCCCATGATGTCTTGCCTTCATTTTAAACAGACTCTAAAAATTCTCAAAACTGCTACCAAAGTAATCCTGTCTTTCTGGTTGTTTTACTCTTCTGAACTGCAGGTGTGAATTTCAATTTGCATACTGTTCTGAAGAAATGCAGTGGTAATGGCAATAGCAATTGCTTCTTCACTATTTTTTAAAGATTTTATTTATTATTTTTATAAAGAAGGGAAGGGAGAGAGGCAGAGAGGGAGAGAGACATCAATGTATGGTTGCCTTTCACCTGCCTCCAGCTACAGACCTGGCTGGAGCCCTGGCTGGGAATCTAACCAGCAGCCTTTGGGTTTGCAGGCCAGCACCTTATCCATTGTGCCACCAGCCAGGGCCTCTTCTTCAAGTTGTACTCTTGATAATAGCCAAAAGTTAAAAACAATGTAAAATGTTGAACCACAGGAAATTGGGTGAATGGCTTATGATGTATACACATAAAGGAATCTGGAACAGCCACTAAGAATTATTTTAGAAGAATAATTAATTATTGGGAAAATGTTCATTATAAATTAAAAGACATTATATTTTTGTAATAAAGTCATATCATTATGTAGAGAAAAAGGCTGTTAGTAAGTATATATATCAGATTGTTAATGGTAGTTTTCTCTGAGTGAGGGAATTACAGGTGATTTTCTTTTCTTTTTTTAACTTTAATTTTGTTTTTGTGTTACATTTACCCCATCCCCCCCCCCCCACTGCTCTCCCTTGCCCCAACCTCCCCATCTCCTCTCCTACAGTCAATCCCACATACTGTCCACCTCCATGGGTCATTTATACTAGTTCCTTGACTAAACTGTTCCCCTTCTTTGCCTTTTTCTCCCCCTCCCCATCCCCCTCCCCTCTGCACACTGAAAGCCTGTTCCTTTCTTCCGTGTCTATGGTTTTATTTTGCTTGTTTGTTTGTTTCATTCATTAGTCTCCTGTACTGGGTAAGATCATATGGTATTTGTCTTTCACTGACTGGCCTTTTTCACTAAGTATAATATAATATTTTCCAGTTCCATCCATGCTGTTGCAAAATGTAGGAGAGTCTTCTTTCTTTCTGCTGTGTAGTATTCTGTTGTGTAACTGCTGTGTGGCATTCCATTGTGTAAATGTACCAAAGTTTTTTAATCCATTCATCCACTGACAGGCACTTGGGCTGTTTCTAGCCCTTGGCTATTGTAAATAGTGCTACTATGAACATAGGGGTACATAGGTTCTTCTGATTATTTTCTTCTTTAAGGTTTTCCTGTATTTTTCAAACATTTACAATGAAATTATTTTACTGAGGTAGCCGCAAAAATACTATTTTATAAGTTTGGCAAAATATTTTATTTACGCAGTAGAGCTTACTTTTTTCTTTTTCTCTTATTTTTTAAGAACTTACTTTTTAGCATTCAAAAACACTTATCAGTAGGTAGCCAAAATGGTGTTATACTTCTAAACCAAGGAGCTGATGAGAATTCCATAGTATATGTAGCAAATGAGGCAAACATCCAGAGTTCTAGGACACTTTCTTGTGTTTGAGACCAGCAGGTGATTTAGTGATACTCAAGCTCATTTATGTTTCAACATTTCCAGAAATAATAGTATGGACTATATTTCCTCCACTCTACATAAGTCTCCTGGCAGCATTTTTCTTTAGAACTCATGTTTAAGATCATTAGCCTCCCTGTGAAAATCCCTCAGCAGAGGCCATCTCATTCCATTTTTTTCAGTATCCCACTTTAGTCCCTCTTCTGTATCCTTTTTATTGGTTCATCTCATATTAATCTCAGATCCCTTTCCCTAGGCATGTCACATGCAGAAATATTTTTCCTGTTCTTTAAGAATGTATTAAGACATTTCCATGGCTACTCCTGTCATTTTTCAGCCTTTAGACCAACCCATGTGAGTATATTAGTGTACTCTACTTCTAACCCAGCTGGTATGGGGGAAAAGGACAGAAAAGGACATCTGGGGCATCTATAGGTTCAGGAGCCTGAGACAACCAGAGAGAGCTCCTTCATACCCCTCTGTGGTGGTGGACTGGGGAAGGAGGAAGAGAAACACAGTGTTTGAGAGAGGTATAGACATGGCAGAGGAAGCTGATGGGCCCATCAAGGCCTCCCAGGAAACATGAAGAAAATACAACAGTGATATGCAGGATGATGGAAGAGGCTCGTCAGCATGTAGATGACTTCAGGTGTCCACTTGAAGGGATGGCAGTCTGGCATGAGGCTCCCCTCCCCCACCACTCTCCTGATACCTTGGCCTTCTGTAGACAGTTGGATCTTATGTACAGATGCAAAGATTCTGGTCAGCTGAAAAACCAAGAGCTAAAGGAAAATGAAATCCACTGAGATCAAGTTTCTTCCCTTGGTGAGAATGGAATTGGGAATAGAAAGCAAGTTGAGTTATGGTAAAAGGAATAAAATTTTTATGCGTGTTTGAGCCTATGGCCTGAGAATGATACCTGCAGCTATACTTAGGGGTAGGAATTATGCCCCTAAATATTTATTTAATTTATATATGTATAATAAAAACATGTATGGGAAATAAAGATAAATTTCCATGTCTGAATTATTTACATATCATTTTCTAGTCATTTCCAATCCATTCTTTTTGAGCAGTGTCTAAGACTGCTATTGACAAACAAAGACTTAATAAAAAGCTTTTAAGAGGAAACTGGTGAAGCAGAAAATGCTAAGTACATATCTGTATTATTTAGAACCCAAAAGAACAGAATAAAATTTAGCATTTTCATTATTATTTCTATGGAGCCAAAAAACTAGTGTCTGGGTTTTGTTTTGTTTTTTTTTGTCTCAGGCAAGAAGCCTAAATCAGATGAGTACCAGACTGTCTAATTCTGTCAAATCTTCCCTAAACTGCAAGTTAAAGAACCTCAGGACAATCATTTAGATTAGCGCTGAGGTTGGTCTCAGGGTCCACATTCAAATGCCTTTAGGATCCTGGTGGGTGTATAAATGAGCAAAAGTGTGGAGGATCTGAAAGGAGTGGTGGGAGCTCTGAAACACTAGTGTAAGGCAAATTCTGAAGCATATGTAGCTGTCAGCCAGGTGAAGATGGTAGGAGAGAGTTTTTAGGAAGAACAGTGTATATTTAGGCCAAAGTCAAGTGGGAGTGTGGTATAGTCCAAAGGAGTCAAAAAAAAAAAAAAAAAAAAAGAGGAGGAGGACATGAACAGCAAAATCAGGTAAGCCGGTATATGGCTTATATGTAGTAAAAGATCTTGCTCTATTGTATACAAAAAAAAAAAGATTGATAAATTAAGAATGACCTCATCCCCATCTCCTTTCTTCCTGTCTTCATTTCTTGATCCTGAAACTACAATTCTCTTTGGAGAAGACTCATCTCAACTTTTATCCCTCTTTTTGTAAAAGATACACTTTTAATTAACCACATAGGATGTGGCCACTTATATAACAGCTTTTTAACAACTCATCTGAATCAGTTAAATGTTTTAAAAATCAATTTGTCTCAAAGCTGCACAGCAGACAAGTTCCAACTATGTTTAAGTTTTTCCACAGATTTTGGCCTCATTAACTGCATAGGTTCTGCCCACATAAACCAGCATTATCTCCCCCCTTCCTTTCTGTACTTGCTCCTTGCCACTTACCACAGCTAATGTTAGTGTGAGCTCAACATCAAGTCAATTCTTTAAGAGTCTATGGTGAAACCACTTTAAATCTATACTGGTTTTTTGTTCAAACATTAACATTGACATGTGAAGTGGTGACAGTAATGTGATGGAATCTATTTGGATTACTATTGGGAAAGCAATTGGATTGATTTTTTTAAAGTTTTTAAAAAAATATATTGTATTTATTATTTTCAGAGAGAGAGGAAGGGAGAGAGGCAGAGAGGGAGAGAGACATCAATGTATGGTTGCCTTTCATCTGCCTCCAGCCACAGACCTGGCTGGAGACCTGGCTTACACCTTGATTATGTGCCCTGGCTGACGAATTGGATTGATTTTTGAAAAATTGATTTGCTGCTTAGCATTGTCTCTGTGAAACATCCAATGAAAATGAAACCAACCTGAAACAGGATGCTGGATTTTTAAGCCTTATAACCAAGACCAAAGCCAGCCTATAAAACGCTAATCTTACAATTCCTCCCTTCTCTTTCTACTTGTTGGTGTCCTACCTAATCTTTAAACTTGACTCTAAACCCAATTTCATTAAGTCCTCCCTTGCTACCTCCAATGCTAGTGCTCTGGTGTGTCCTATGATCTCCAGTGCAATCATTCTTCCAGAAATATTTATTGAGCAAACATTTAATACTATGTGTGTTTGCTATAATGCAGTGAAAAAACAGAACAGCATTGTTATTTTCTTAGAGCATGCAGTCAACTGAGATAAATTATGTTTGGGAAAAGCAGAAAGTACAATGAGAAAAGATAGTGGGGGACCATTTGAGAATGAAGAGTCATAGAAAGCCTCCTTAAGGCAGTTGTATTGAATTTGTGTCCTGATTACTAGGTAGGGTAAAGTGGAAGTGGAAGAAAAGCAATGGGCCTACTCATAGAAAACAGCACTGCCACTGCCTTGTGTCCTGAAACTGCTAACAATTGGAACATTTGGAGCAGAAAGAGAGCAAAGCCTGGTGCATCTGGAGTAGTTTAAATGAGGGTGAGAGATCTAGAAGATGAGCTTAAGAGGAAGAGGGGGGCCATATTACACAGGGACAAATAGGCCATCTTTAAGGATGTTGACCTTTATCCTGAAAGCAGCAAGAGGCTTTTAGTGGACATTAGGCAGCTTCAAGTGTCTGACAGAGTCCTATTTGGATTTTGTAAAAGATCTCTTTAACTCCTTTAGAATATTAGATGGCAAGAAGCAAGGGGAATGAAGGAAGGCTAGTTAGAAGGCTTCTACACTACTCAAGGCAAGATGGTGGCTGGAAATAAGGAGGTGGCAATGCAGATAAAGATGTAGCACATATGAGATATAACTGATTATCTCTGTGACGCAGTTGGTACTTACAGCATATTGCTCTGAAATGAAAAATTATTGTGCAACTCTTTTCCACTTCCACCTTCCCTATTGGAGGTAATGGTTATGATTCTATTTTTTTATCTCTCAGGTAACTTGAACACACTAGATACTTTGTGGGTTGAGTAAAAATGTAATAGAAGAGCAGATTTTATATTTCTGTTATCACAGCTGGCGAATTTCTTTTCAACCTAAAATTTCTTTTAGGATCCCATAGTTTTCACTTTCTCATGGCCCCATGCCCATACTTACTTGTACTTCTTTCCTTTGGCAGCAGTTAAAAAATGTGGCTTGGGCCCCTGGCTGCTGTGGCTCAGTGGATTGAGTGCTAGCCTATGAACCAAAGGGTTGCTGGTTCGATTCCCAGTTGGGAAAAACACCTTGGTTGCAGGCTGGGTCCCCAGTTAGGGGTGTGCGAGAGGCAACCACACATTGATGTTTCTCTCCATCTCTTTTTCCCTCCCTTTCCTCTCTCTAAAAATAAATATTTTTTTAAAAAATGTGGCTTGGAAGAAAGGGAGATCAATTTGAATATGGCAGTAGCTAAAGCTGTCAATAAATTTCCATTTATCTGTACTTCTGTACATTGTAATATATTTATTTAAAGTCTGGAATGAAAGAATGCCTTCTTTTTAAGAGTTCTCCCAGAAAACCATAGAGAGAATAACACATCAAAAGCAGAGCACACCTGGCTAGTACCGCAGTGGATAAGGCGCCGGCCTGCAAACCCAAAGGTTGCAGGTTCGATTCCCCAGCCAGGGCACATAACACGGTTGCAAACCAGGTCTCCAGTCAGATCTGTGGCTGGAGGCAGGTGAAAAGCAGCCATACATTGATATCTCTCTCCCTCTCTGCCTCTCTCCCTTCCCCTCTTTCTAGAAATGATGAAATAAAATCTAAAAAAAAAAAAAAAAAAAGCAGAGCACAGATCAATTTGTTTTATTTTTTTCTATAGCAAGTGTGTGAATTAAGCCACTAAGGTTGTTAAATTTTTGTCAACTTGATTGGATTACAGGACATCCAGATACATTGTTACAATGTAGATGGGCATTGGTCCAATCTACTGAAGGCTTGAATATAATAAAAAGGTAGAGGAGGGGACTGAGTGCATGAGATGGGACATTGACCTCCTTTAGCCCTTGGTGATCTTTGTTCTCAGGCCTTTAGATCCAAGGAATGTACACTATCAGCTTTTCAGCATGCAAACTACATTGGCTGGGTCTCTAGCTTGCAGGTCATGGGACGTCTTAGTCTCCATAATTGCCTGAGTTATATCAATCAATCAGTATTATTGGTTCTGTTTCTCTGAAGAATCCTGACTAACACAGCTACAGAAGTTGTTCCAGCAAGGGAACTTTCTGGGGAGGGCTTCCTGAGATGTGCAACATCTATTTGGTACAGTCTGAGAAGCCTTTGAATACCAAAGATCTCCTCTGTCATCCTGACAGGCTTTTGGAGTTGTCTGGTCATCTCTCCTTTGGGCTAGAGCCCTGAGTATACTTAGAACACAAATATACCCAATATCCCAGGGTTTTCCTACAGTTTTTGTTTTTGTTTTTCTTTCACTTCTATAAAACAGAGGGATATGCTAGATCAAGCCTAAGGCCCATTTACATTTTCTTTTCTTTTAATTTTTAAATCATAATTTACATTCAATATTATTCTGTATTAGTTTCAGGTATGCAGCATAGTGCTTAGACAATCATATATTTTGCAAAGTTGTAAGGTCCCTTTAAATATAACCTTCTATGATGATCTTTTACTGCTATCTTCCATGTATCAATCTAGTGAAGTGGCTTCAGATACCCAGGTATGTTTCTGAGACAAAGCTGTAGGGCACAGGGCATTGCAGGGCGCGCGGCTGCTCTACTTTGCCATTGCTGTGCATCAAAAACCCTGGCTGCACCACCTTTCAGGGGACAGACTCCTGCTTTGTCTGCTAATTTGAATGATGCTCAGCAGCAATGAAATTTTTAGTCATGAAGATAGGGATGGATATTCAGATCTAATAAAGGCTCAGGAAAGGGACAGGAAAATCTAAATATAGGCATACACTGGCTCCAAACTGAAATAAATGAACACGTAAAACCCAGAAAGGCAACGGAATTGTTACATGCACAGCAAGCGGAGTTCCAGGTGGGCAAGGACTTTCTGATCTTCTCTTAATCCCTGGCACCTAGTTCTGCCTGGTGTATCATAAGCACACTGTAAATGTTTATGGAATGGAGGTAAGATGCATTCCAGTGCCAGCAGGGCGGGAGTTTCTTACCGTGCACACTAGGCCTAGCGTGGGTAAGAAATAGTCCCAGCTAGGCTCTAAATGTAACACCTTCTTAGGGTGTCTTGGCAAGGAGGGGAGAGTGAGGGTATGGAGAAGGAGGGATGTCACCATGGGCTTCCCAAAGGCTCTTCCTGTCCTTTATTTGACCCTAGGAGTACTGCTTGTAAGCTTTTGGGAACTGCACCCTTTTCAGTGGGAGTTGTCCAAACCAAGGTTCCAAAGCAGAAGAAAATGAAACCTGCCCTTTTTCTTCTGGTGAGTGTCTGGCCTTCCAGAAAATCTCAAAGCCTGTATTTTGAGTATTAACCGTGCCCAGGTGCAGCCTCAACTTTCATCCCCACTAAAACCACAAAGGGGACTTGTAATGTGCCACAGAAAGACTATCCTTGTAAGGTGGAATTTACACATCTGGAGGGCTTTTAATGAATGGGAAAAAGGGGGATGGTTACCTGGCAACCCTGAGTAGGTGCAAATTAATCCATTTTTGTTTGATGTCAGCAGGGCTGCCGAAGAAGTCTTCCACTTGGTAGGGACGGAATTAAAGTTGATAATGCCCTAGTGGAGTTTTGGGATTTTGTTTAATTTTAATTTCACCTTCATTTCTACACTTGGCATTCACTCTCCCCTAGTTCCTGTGCCAGCATAAAATTACACTGCATTGACTCCATGGTAGGCCTTTATTTGAAGCAATTACTCTAATTCATGAATCCTTACAAAATGTTAGTGAGGTGGGCCAGCCGAGTTCTATTTCTTAATTTGAAGCTTGTGAAGATTAAGGAGTGCAGTGTCAGGTTACCCTTCTGGCGTTGGCCCAAAGGAAAGCAAAATTGTCAGGCTGATAACTTTGTTTATGGCTCCCTTTAATTGTGCCGGGTCTGCACAGGCTGTAGCAGTCTCATGGTGTCCGGGCTTTGACCTAAAGATAATTTATATCAAAGTGTTAACAATATAGTGGTATTTTAGTTCAATTAGAAAAAGCAGTTTTTGTTAAATGCCATTGCATTTTTGGTACAGTGAGCTTTAGTTACCATGGAGAAAAATGATAGTTTCACTTGATTGGTAAGGAAGAAATGATAGTTACAGGCAGAGCTCTGCTGAATAATTAATTTGTATTGAGAAAGAATTTTGTTAGCACAATTACATTAATGTGATTTAATCAACTTTTTAAAGTTCCTGTTGGTGACCAGAGTTAATTCTGGGAAGTTGTCATGTTTTGGGGAGTCCTATTCTGCAGCACAGGAAAGTGCACTAACTTGGGTGGCAGAGTCCTTGTTCTCATCCCAGCTGCTATTTAACACCACCATCCGAGTCTCAATGTAAAATGAGTTAACCTTGATAAGCACAAAAGTCCTACCTAAGTTTAAAATTTATGACTCCATGATTATTCTTAAACTGAGATTAGGGAATAATTATCTCTCTGAGTACATGCGTATGTGCTCCAATAGTTTTTTATTTGTTTCAATGTTTTCTTTTTGGTATTTTTTTATTCCTTTGGTGTTTTTTATTTATTGAAAGCAGCCTGGAGGTCCTTAACCCCTGACTTCATTCTTTTTTCTGACTCAGAACACTGCTTGGTTGTTTTGATTCCAGCAGCCACCCCACCAGCACTGCCCCTTTGCACCACGCCCCCCACTTCCTTCATATGTTTGCCAATCAAATTTGTAAATTGGGACAAGAGATGTAGGACAACAACACTTCCCAAAACAGATCTTAATATAGTTTTCTTGGCTAGAGATTTTTCCCATTAGAATAATGAAGCATTTAATATAATTTTTCTAATTCCTCTATTGTTATCATGGTTTAAAAACAAGGTACTTATTTCCAGATGTCTTGTTCAACAGTACCCAAGAACACATGGGGATATTTTGTAGTGGCTGACAGAGTGGGTTGAAGAAAAATAAAAAACAGATGGACATAGATTAACTCTATCTGTTCCTGGTCTAGCTTCTTTAAGGATCCTCATCATGAGATTTTTCTCTCCTAATTTCATATCACTAGGCCAACCACAAGCTTGGCAATAAAACAGAAGATCTCATTCTGAGTTGGTCCAAACATTCTGTGTGTAGAGTCATGTTATAATGTATATTGCTTGGTGTTGGGCAATACTTCATACTAGTTGATTTCTAGATGGCAGGAAGAAGATCTAGAAATCTGAGTTACAGACACATTGCCCAGTCACTCCTTTTGTTCAATAATTACAGGGAGAATTAGAACTCAAAGATCTTCTGGGTAAATTCACATTACTTCTTATTAGCCAAATATGACCTCCAAATCTACTGTAGTCTCCTTCTCCTGTATTGAACTAAGGAGAACCATATAAAAGTCTTTTTGGGGCATAAGACCTAAAGACAAATCAAGTGTTACACCCACACCCATGTTTATTTTAGCATTGTTCATAATAATTAAGATATGGAAACAACCTAAATACCCACCATGTAGAATGGATAAAAAAGATGTGGTACATGTACTCAATGAATAATATTCAGCCATGAGAAATAAGGATATCCTGCCATTTGCAACAACATGGATGGAGCCTGAGCAAATTTTGCCAAGCAAGATAATGAAACAGAGAAAGGCAAGAACTATATGGTGTCACTGCTATGTGGAATCTAAGGAAGTAAAAACAAAAAACAAAAAATAAAAAATAAAAGCAACAACAAAAAAAACAGAGTAAAATGGTGGTTACCAGGAGATGGAGTTGGGGGATGATGTTGATGGTGTTTAAGGGTACAAACTTATAAGGATAGTAAATAAGCCATAAAGATCTCATGCATAGTATAATGAACATAAACAATAGTATTGTATTATAATAATGTAACATGGTAAGGGTTTTAAGTAGTCACTCAAAATACATTTTCCATAAAAGGATGTTTGTTAACTTAAGTCACTATAAAAAAAAAAAAAAGTTTACAAATTTTAAAGTAAAAACTAGAGGAAAACACAGAAATAAGGTATAAACCCTTAAACAAAAGCATTATAATAATTCTGTAATAAAAATTACAACTAAATCAATATTTTAAAAGAAAGTAGTTTGCCATCCAAGAAGGCAGAGGAGTAAGTGGAGCTACACTAACCTCCTCCAGGACCAATGTGGAGTTACAGCTAAATTGTAGAGAAATTATTTGGCATAACCAACTGAATAATAGCTGGAGAGAAGCCTTATAACTTTAGACAGACAGAAGAAACGACTTCACTGTGAATGGTGAATGGTACAGAGTGCAGAAGGGTACACAAGAGGGCTGGCTGGGTTCCCATTGGTGGCAGTTGAAGTGCTAGAAGAAAATTTCAGTCACCAGGGGGCTCCCCCTGAGATATATGGGGTCTAAACCTCAAGCTGGGCCCAGCCTACAACACTAGAGCCAGAAATGAACACAGATAACATCCAGCTGTTAAAAGCAACCGGTTCCTACCTACCAGGAGAGATAGCTAGAGACACAGAGAGACTATTAAAGGATCAACACACAACATTTTGCTTGTAGCCACTCACGTTGGCTTACAGCAAAGGGAGGCAGAGTGGACAAGAGACACTTGAGGAGAGTTTTGGATTATTGGCTCTATGGAGATAACTGAGGGAATAGCCATCAGAATCCCTGTGCTGAGTCATTCCCCATACTGCAGGAACCATTTCTATCAGACAGAGCATTCCTCCCTGAATGGCACCAGCCTGAGGGGAAGCAATAGCCCTGCTTGCAGGAATTATTCTGCCCCAACCTGTGGTTCTCAAGCCTGACTGTTGATTACAGATTTACTAGATTGACAACTGAAGGAGATAGCCATAAACTGTGGATTACTGGTAGTCTTGAACAGGCTGCCTAAGGCCAGACTGGGAAACCATCTGAAATTATCAGATGCAGAAAGAGAATAAAGAGGGAGCACCTGTACAACAGCATACAAGACATGGTGGGCAAAGTGACTCTCAGTCAGCCAGCTGGAGAGAAGGACCCACCAAAGAAGAACCCATCAACAACCAAACCCCAATTACAACCAGGGAGCCCACATAAATGGTGTAAAAGGCATCAAGAAGATATAACTGTTGGAAACATAGATAAAAGCAACATGGAAGCACCCAAATATATAAGAAAATATTGGAGGACTTCAATGAAGGAGATAAGACAGCAACACACTCATAGTAGCGGATTTTTAACACCCCATTGAGCAAAGAATCAACAAGGATTTTGTGGCATTGAACAACACTCCAGATTAAACAGAGTTAATTGATATCTACAGAACCTTTCACCATAAAGAAGCTAAATACACATCCTTTTCAAATGCACATGAAACCTTTTCAAAGACAGACCACATGGTAGGACACAAAACAAGCCCCAACAAATTCAAGAAAATTGAAATTATATCAAGCATCTCCTTAACTCACAATGGCTTGAAATTAGAAACTAACTTCAAGGAAAAAACTCAAAAACATTCAAATGTATGGAGACTGAATAACATACTATTAAGTAGTGAATGGGTTTACAATGAGATCAAGGAAGAAATCAAAAAAGTTTCTGGAAACAAATGATGAACACACAACAGCCCAAAACTCATGGGACACAGCAAAGGCAGTCCTTAGAAAAGATAGAAAACTTACTTAGAAAAAATAGAAAAATCCCAAATTAATAACCTAACCCTACATCTACAAGAACTAGAGAAAAAACAACAAAGCCCAAAGTGAATAGAAGGAAGGAAGTAATAAATATCAGAGCAGAATTAAATGACATGGAAACTAAAAGAACTCAAAAGATCAATAAATTCAGGCAATGGTCCTTTGAAAAGATAAACAAAAACAAAAACAAAAACAAAAACAAAAAAATAAGCTTTTAACCAGACCTATCAAGAAAACAAGAGCAAGGACCCAACTATAAAGTCAGAAACAGCCTTGGCTGGTGGCCCAGTGGATAAGGTGCCAGCCTGTGAACCCAAAGGTCACTGGCTTGATTCCCAGCCAGGGCACATAACCAGGTTGCAAGCCAGGTCTCCAGCCAGGACCTTAGCTGGAGGCAGGTGAAAGGCAACCATACACTGATGTCTCTCTCCCTCTCTGCTTTTCTCCGTATGCCTCTCTCTAAAAATAATAAATAAACTCTTTTTTTTTAAAAAAAAGAATCAGAAACAACAAAAAAAAACTACAATACAAAAATGTAAAGAATTGTAAGAAATTACTGTGAACAACTAACTATATGGCAAGAAACTTGACAACCTGGGCAAAATGGATAAATTTCTGGAAATGTACGTATAACCTTCCAAAACTGAATCAAGAAGAAGCAGAAAGACGGAATAGACTGATAAACTAGTGAAATGAAGCAGTAAAAAACAAACAAAAAACCCCAGCACACAAAAGCCCTAGACTGGATGGCTTTACAGGTGAGTTTTATCAAACATTTAGGGAAAAGCTAACTTCTCTCCTCAACCTATTCCAAAAACTCCAAGAAGAGGGAAGATTCTCAAACTAACTCTTTCTATTAGGCCAGTATTATCACAATTCCAAAACCAGATAAAGGCACGACAACAACAAAAAAAGAAAACTAGAGGCCAATATTGTTGGTAAACATAGATGCTAAAATCCTCAACAAAATATTGGCAAATTGGATCTATCAATACATTAAAAAAATCATAGTACCATGATCAAATGGGATTAATTCCAAGGATGCAAGGATGGTGTAATATTTGCAAATCAATAAATGTAACACACCATATAAACAAAATGAAAGACAAAAATCACATGATCATATCAATAGATTCTGAAAACGCATTTTATAAAGTACAGCATTTATTTATGATAAAAATGCTCAATAAAGTGGGAATAGAGAAAGCATACATCAACATAATAAACATATACAAGAAACCTACAGTCAACATCGTATCCAATGGGCATAAACTAAAAGCTTTCCTCCTAAGATCAGGAATGAGACAAGCATGTCTGTTTTCATGACATTTATTTAACATAGTATTGGAAGTTCTAGCCACAAAGATCAGATAGAAAAAGAAATAAAAGGCGTCCAAATTGGAAAGAAGGAATTAAACTGTCATTATTTGCAGACATGATAGTGTAAACCTATAGGCTCCAACAAAAAACTACTTGACACATTTAAGTGAATTTGGTAAAATAGTAGAAACATAGTCAATATTCAGAAATCAAAGGCAGAGGGGATCTGGTAAGATGGCAGAGGAGTAAGTGGAGCTACACCCATCTCCTCCAAGGTCGCATCTGGAATTACTTTTTTGGAGAAAAAGTCAGCTGGAATTACCAACAGAACACCAGGTAGAACACAGACAAAATAGAAGAGGACACTTCATCACAATGTGACTGGTAGGAATCACAGAAACTCGAGAGGGCGGGCTGGGCCCCCACTGGAGGCAGCAGTCAAAGGGATGGAGCCGGGGGCTCCACCTGGGAAGGGTGGGTTCTAGCCCCCTAGCTGGGTGTCCCAGCTATAGCAACAGCATGGAGAGTAGAGCAGCATTCAGCAGAGAAGGGTGGGAAGCCATGGATTTTACTACCCTGAGAGAGCGCTGGAGACAAAGAACTACTAAGGTGACCACAGCAAAAATACATTGGCACCCACCTACCCTGGGCTCCAGCGGAGGGAGGGCAGAGAGGACTGGAGACACTTAGGGAGAGTTTGTGGCGGTGGCTTGGAGGAGAGAAGTGGGGAAGCAGTTGTGGCGATCCAGGTGCTGACTCATCACCCACGCCTCAGGCAGACTGCACTGTGCCAAGGGGCTTTCGTAGGAGGGTCCTCATAGCCCCGCTCACTGGGGGCAATCTACCGCACCCAGCGGTGTCTGAGTCTGGCACCTGACTACAATTCTTTGGTTTACATCCTAAATAAACCTCTCCTGCCCTGCCCTGTCTGAGCACAGGTGAAACAGCTGGCACCTAAAGAGATACCTCTTTCCCAGCAGCACCTGGGCCTGGCGGCTGATCACAAACTCTTACTTACAGCTGGGTCAGTCAGTCCTGCACAGTGGCGTGCAAGCCTGGTGGCTGATCCTAGATTCATTGCTTTGCAACTGAGTCAGTCCTTCTCACTCAGCAGAGCCTGCACCTGGCGACTGATTACAAACTTTCTGACTTACAGCTGGGTCAGACAGTCAGCCACCCCCCCCCCCCCCCCCCCGCACAGGGGCAACTGAGCCTGGTGGCTGATCACGGATTCATTGGTTCACAACTGAGGTGGATTGTCCCACCCAATGTCCCTAGGGCCTGGGGGCTGATCACAAATTTATTGGATTAAAATAGAATATTTCAGTCTAGCCCAGGGACTCCTGAGCCTGGTGGCCAAACACAGATTCATTGGATTACAATTGGATCTTGCGGCCTAGCCCTGGGGCACCTGAGCCTGGCAGCTAATCACAGATTCATTGATCTAGATTTGCATCTATCCCACCAGGCTGCACCTGAGCTGGCAGATGATCCATTGGATTACAATTGAACCTCTCTGTCTAGCCCAACAGGGCCTAAGTTTGGGCCTGAGCTGATGTATTGATTTACAACTGAATCAGTCTGTTACCCCAAGATGCATCTGAGCCTGGTGGTGGATCATAGACCAATGGGATTACAACTAAATCAATTCTTCCAGCCTAGCAGATCCTTAGCTTGGCAGCTGATTAGTTTGATTGAATTAAAACAAAACCTGAAAATGGGGAGAAAAAGAAAGAAACAGTCCATCATCAAAATGAAAGAAGGAATCCCCAGAAAGATCACTAAATGAAACAGAGGCAAGCAAACTATCAGATGTGGAATTCAAAATAACGATGATAGAGAAGCTCAATGAGCTCAGCTACTCAAAGAAAATGACAACCCCAAGAGAATGACAAAGAACTCCAGGGAAGCTACAAGGAACTTACTGAGAACTACACCAGCATTAAAAAGGACATAGAAACTGTCAGTAAGAGCCAGGAGGAAATGAAGAATACAATTTCTGAATTGAAGAATACTATAGAAGGAATCAACAGCAGACTAGAGGAAGCAGAGGACAGGATCAGCAAGCTGGAGGACCATGTACAAAAACATTCGAAGACAGTGCAACAGAATGAAAAAGGGCTGAACAAGAATGAAGAGATTTTAAGAGAGCTGAAGGGCAACGTGAAATGCAATAATATCTGTATTTAGGGATATAAGAAGGAGAAGAGAAACGAGGAATGGAAAACCTGTTCAAAAAAGTAATGATAGAAAACTTCCCTAACATGATGAGTGAAAATGTTACTCAAGTTCAGGAAGCGCAAAGAGTCCCAATGAAGATGAATCCAAACAAACCTACTCCAAAACATATTATAATTAAAATGGCAAATTTCAAAGACAAAAAGAGAATCCTAAAAGCATCAAGAGATAAACATCAAATAACATATAAGAGGGCTCCAATAAGGTTACAAAATAATTATTCAACAGAAACAATACAAGCCAGAAGGGGATGGCAAAAAATATTCCAAGTAATGGGAAACAAAGGCCTGCAACCAAGAATACTCTACCCAGCAAGGCTCTCATTCAAAATGGAAGGAGAAATAAGGAGTTTCACAGACAAAAGAAGACTAAAAGAATACATCTCTACCAACCAGCATTGCAAGAAATGCTAAAGGGTCTGCTTTTAAAAAATGAAGAAACAGAGAGAGACAGAGAAGAACACAGGTACAAGTGGAAAAATGGGAATAAATAAGTATCAATCAGTAATAACCTTAAGTGTAAATGGATTAAATGTGCCAATCAAAAGACATAGGGTAGCTGAATGGATAAGAAAACATGACCCACATATATGCCGTCTTCAAGAGACCCACCTCGGAACAAAAGATCAACACAGATTGAAAGTGAAGGGATGGAAAAATATATATCAAGCAAATGGACATGGAAAAAAAGGCTGGGGTAGCAATCCTTATTTCAGACATAATAGATTTTATGATGAAGACCATAAAAAGAGACAAAGAAGGACATATCACAATACTTAAGGGAACAATCTATCAAGAAGATATAAGTCTGCTAAACATATATGCACCCAACATAGGAGCTCCCAAATATATAAGGAAAATCTTGGAGGACATCAAGAAGGATATAGAGAGCAACACACTAATAGTAAGGGATTTTAATACCCCAATATCAACAATGAACAGATCCTCAAAAAAGAGAAAGAAAGAAAGAAAAGAAAAAACAAGGATACTGTGGCATTGAACAACACTCTAGAAGAAATGGACCTAACTGATATATACAGAACCTTTCACCTCAAAGAAGCAAAATACTTTTTTTTCAAATGCACATGGAACATTCTCAAAGACTGATCACATGATAGGTCACAAGACAAGCCTCCATAAATAAGGAAAGTTGAAATCATACCATGCATCTTCTCAGATCACAATGAGTTGAAATTATAAACCAACCTCAAGGGAAAATACCAAAAACACTCTAACTCATGGAGACTGAATGACATGCTTTTAAGTAAGGAATGGGTAAACAATGAGATCAAAAAATGAAATCAAAAAGTTTCTGGAAACAAATGACAATGAATATACAACAGCCCAAAATCTATGGGACACAGCAAAGGCAGTCCTCAGAGGGAAATTCATAGCAATACAGGACTACCTGAAAAGGAAAGAAGAAGCTTATACAAACAACCTAACCATAAAGCTGCAAGATCTAGAGGAACAACAACAAACAAAGCCCAGAGCAAGTAGAAGGAAGGAAATCATCAAGATTAGAGCAGAATTAAATAACTTCGAGACTAAAACTACAATTCGAAGAATCAATCAATCCAGGAGCTGGTTCTTTGAAAAAAGAAACAAAATTGACAAGCCTTTATCCAGACTCATCAAGAACAAGAGAGAGGGGACCCAAATAAACAGAATCAGAAATGACAGAGGAGAAATCACAACTGATACTTCAGAAATACAAAGGACTGTAAGAAATTACTACAAACAACTATATAACAAGAAATATGACAACCTGGGTGAAATGGACAAATTTCTGGAAATGTATACCAAAACTGAATACAGAAGAAGCAGAAAGCCTGAACAGACCAATAACAACTAGTGAAATTAAAGAAGTAATAAAAAATCTCCCAAAGCACAAGAGCCCCAGACCAGATGGCTACACAGGTGAATTCTACAAAACATTTAGAGAAGAACTCCTACCCTTCTCAACCTATTCCAAGAAATCTAAGAAGAGGAAAAACTCCCAAACTGTTTCTATGAGGCCAATATTATTCTAATCCCAAAACCAGGTCAAGACACAACTAAGAAAGAAAACTATAGGCCAATATCTCTGATGAACATAGATCCTAAGATTGTCAACAAAATATTGGCCAACAAGAGCCAGCAATACATTAAAAAGATCACACACCATGATCAAGTGGGTTTCATCCCAGGGATGTAAAGATGGTACAACATTCACAAATCAATAAATATAATGCACCACATCAACAAAATGAAAGACAAAAACCATATGATCATATCAATAGATGCTGAAAAGCATGTGATAAAGTACAGCAACCATTTATGAAAAAACACTCAGCAAAATGGGAATAGAGGGAGCATACCTCAACATCATAAAGACCATATGTGAGAAGCCTGAAGCCAACATCATACTCAATGGGCAAAAAATAAAAGCTTTCCCCCTAAGATCAGGAACAAGATAAGGCTGCCCACATTCTTCACTTCTGTTCAACATCATTTTAGAAGTTCTAGCCATAGCTATTAGAGAAGAAAAGGAATCAAAGTTATCCAAATTGGAAAGGAGGAAGTCAAACTGTCATTATTTGCAGATGACATGATAGTGTACATTCAAAACCCAATAAGATCCACCAAAAACTTACTTAACCTAATAAGCAAATTTAGCAAAATAGCTGGATATAAAGTAAATATCCAGAAATCAAAAGCATTTTTGTATACCAATAATGAAACATCAGAGATAAAAGCTAGAAAACAAATCCCTTTTACCATAGCAACAAGAAAAATAAAATACTTACAAATAAACTTAACCAAGGAGGTTTAAGACCTGTACTCAGAAAACTACAGAACACTGAAGAAAGAAATTAAGGAAGATACAAATAAATAGAAACATATACCATGTTCATGGATGGCAAGAATTAACATCATTAAAATGTCCATACTACCCAAAGCAATCTATAGAGTCAATGCAATCCCAATTAAAATACCAATCACAGACTTCTCATATATACAAAAAATACTTCAAAAATTTATATGGAGCCCAAAACACCCATGAATAGCCACAGCAATCTTGAGAAAGAAGAACAAGGTAGGAGGAATCACAATATCAGACAGTAAACATTACTACAAGGCTACTGTAATCAAAACAGTCTGTTACTGGCATAAGAATAGACATATAGATCAATGGAACAGAATACAGAGCCCAGAAATTAACCCAGGACTCTATGGTCAATTAATATTCAACAAAGGGGGAAGGAACATAAAATGGAGTAAAATCATTCTCTTCAACAAGTGGTGTTGGGAAAACTTGACAGCAACATGCAAAAAAATAAAATTAGACCACCAACTTACACCATATACCAGAATAAACTCAAGATGGATAAAGGACTTAAACATAAGCAGTGCCACCACAAAGGTCCAGGAGAAAAATATAGGCAGCAAAATTTTAGATATCCTATGCAGAAATACGTTTACTGATATTTCTCCAAGGGCAAAGGAGATCAAAGAACAAATAAACAAATGGGACTACATCAAACTGAAAAGTTTCTGTTCAGCTAAAGAAAACACAAAATTAAAAGGGAATCAACTGTATGGGAAAACATATTTGTCAATGATACCTCAGACAAGGGTTTGATCTCCAAAATATATAAAAATCTTATGCAACTCAACACAAGGGAGACAGGCAGACCAATTAAAAACTGCGCAAAGGACCTGAACAGACAACTCTCTGAAGAAGACATACAAAGGGCCCAAAGGCATATGAAAGAGTACTCAACATCACTAGCTATCAGACAGATGCAAATTAAAACCACAATAAGATACCACCTCACACCTGTCAGAATGGCAATCATTAACAAATCAACAAACAACAAGTGTTGACAAGGATGTGGGGAAAAGGGAACCCTGGTGCACTGTTGGTGGGAATGCAGGCTGGTGCTACCACGATGGAAAACAGTGTGGAGTTTCCTTAAAAAACTAAAAATGGAACTGCCTTTTGATCCAGCTATTCCACTACTAGAACTATACCTGAAGAACCCTGAAACACCAATTCATAAGAACCTATGTATCCCTATGTTCATAGCATTGCTATTTTCAATAGCCAAGTGCTGGAAACAGCCTAAGTGCCCATCATTGGATGATTGGACCAAAAACTTTGGTACATTTACAATGGAATACTGCACAGCAGAAAGAAAAAAAGAACTCCTACCTTTTGCAACAACATGGATGGAACTGGGGAGTATTATGCTTAGTGAAATAGGCCAGTCAGTGAAAGACAAATACCATATGATCTCATCCATTATAGGACAATAATGAACAAAACAAACAAGCAAAACAGAGCTAGATACATGAATACAATGAATAGACCTTCAGGGGGGAGGGGGGAGGGAGGAGGAGGAGGCAAAGAAGGGGAGCAGTTTAGTCAAGGAACTAGCATGGAAGAACCATGGACATGGACAACAAGTGGGATTGACTTTCTGGTGGAGTGCGTGGGTGGAGAAGGCGACAGAGGGTAGGAAAAAGGGGATGATATAATACATCAACAATAAAATTAAATTAAAAAAATAAAAAGATAAATATAAAAAACAAAACAAACAATCAAACAAAAAAGAAATTAAAGGCATTTTTATACACCATCAGTAAAATATCAGAAACAGAAATTAAAGGGAAAAATCCCATTTATTATAGCAACAAGAAAAATAAAGTGCCTAGGAATAAACTTAATCAAGAAGGTAGAAGACCTATACCCAGAGAACTGTAGAACATTGAAAAAAAAATTAAGGAAGATACAAATAAATGGAAGCATATATCATGTTCACGGATTGGGAGAATTAACATTATTAAAATGTCCATACTACCCAAAGCAATCTATACATTCAACACAATCCCTTTAAAATACCAATGACATATTTCACTGGCTTAGGACAAATATTTCAATAATTTATATGGGACCAAAATTACCCTGAATAGCCTCAGAATTTTGAGAAAGAACAAAGTAGGAAGGATCACAATACCTGATAGCAAACTATATTACAAGGGCACTGTAATCAAGACTGTATCTAAGAACAGAGACATAGATCAATGGAACAGCATAGAGAGCCTAGAAAAAAACCCATGTCTCTACGATCAATAAACTTTGACACAGGGGGCAGAAACATAAAAGGGATTAAAAATAGCCTCTTTGACAAATAGTGTGGGGAAAACTGAAATGGTACATGCAAAAAAGTGAAACTAGCCCATCAATTTACACCATGCACCAGAATAAACTCAAAATGGATAAAAGACTTAAATATAAGCTCTGACACCATGAAAGGCCTAGAGGAAAACATAGGCAGAAGTATTTCAGATATCCCATGCAGCAATATTTTTACCAATATATTCTCTATTGCAAGGAAAATAAAGGAAAGAATACACAAACAGGACTATGTCAAAATAAAAAGACTCTGCACAGCAAAAGAAAGCATCATCAAAATGAAAAGGGAACCAACTGTATAGGAAACTATATTTGCCAATGATAACGTTGGACAAAAATTTGATCTCCAAAACATATCAAGAACTTGTATGACTCAACATGAGGAAGAAAGACAATCCAATTAAAACATAGGCACAACAAACCAAGCAAACAATTAGAAATAGGACCAGAAACATAGATATGGGGATCATTAGGAGGGTTATCAGCTGGAGGTGGGGGAAGGGGACAAAATAGGGAAATAGGGCATGGATTAGGAAACATAATTGGTGGGTACAAGAGAGACAAGGGAAGTTAAGAATAATAGAGGAAAGGCGAAATCAGAGGATTTATATGTACAGCCCATGGGCATGAACTAAGGGGAGGTGTGAGTGCAGGAGGCGGGGATGGGGGGCTTGGGTGGAGGGAAGAAAAGGAAAGGAATTTGGGACAACGGTAACAGCATAATCAATAAAATATAACAAAAAATATGTAGGCGAAAAAGAGCTAGGAAGCATCACTCAGTCCTTGGTGTCTATTGAAAATCTCCCCAGATAAAAGTACCTCCTTTATTATATGAAAAGAACATACACATTTATTTTGTAATTTATTTTAGTACTTGTTTTATTTAATCGTTATGGCAATCTTAAAGTCTTACTGTTAAAATTTAAAATATTCTTTGCTAATATTCTTGTTGAAAATGAAGAAAAATGACCTAAAATACATACATACATACATACATACATACAAACATGGCAAAGGACCTGAACAGACACTTCTCCAAGGAGGACATACAGAGAGCCAGTAGACATTTGAAAGGATGCTCAACATCACTAGCCATCAGAGAGATGAAAATTAAAACCACCAAACATCAATCAGAATGGCCATCATTAACAAATGAACAAAAACAAGTGCTGGTGAGAATGTGTAGAAAAAGGAGTCCTAGTGCACTGCTGGTGGGAATGCAGACTGGTGCAGCTATTACAGAAAACAGTGTGGAATTTCCTCAAAAAACTAAAAGTAAAATTGCCTTTTGATTCAGCGATTATACTTCTGGGATTATACCCTAAGGATTCTGAAACACCAAATCAAAAAAGCCTATGCATCTCTGTGTTCATAGCAGCATTATTTACAATAGCCAAGTGCTAAAATCAGGCTAAGTGCCCTTCAGTAAATGAGTTGATCAGAAAATTGTGGTACATTTATATAATGGAATACTACACAGCAGAAAGAAAGAACTCCAACCTTTCTTGGACAACATGGTTGGAACTGGAGAGTACTGTGTTAAGTGAAATACACTGGGCAGCCAAAGAGAAATACCTTATGATCTCACCTGTATCAGGAACATAATGAACAAAACAAACAAACGGGTAAAATAGAACCAGAGGCATGGAGACAAGGAACATGCTGACAATGACCAGAGTGTAGGGGAGAGGGACATAAGCAGGGAAAGAAAAGGAAAGGTCTAGTCAAGGAGCGTGTATAAATGACCGATGAACATGGACAACAGAGTGGGGATTGACTGTGGAGGCAGATTTGTGGGTAAGGCAGGGGAGAGCAATGAGGGAAAATATTGGGGCAACTGTAATAGAAAACAATAAAACAATAAAAATGTAATGTGCTAAAATTCCTTCAAGGGCAATCATATTACAACATATAAATGTATCAAAGTAATATATGGTACACCTTAAATTTACAAAATGTTACATGTCAAATCTATAAAATAAAAAAAACATTAAATGAGTTGTGCTAAAATAAAAATGAATGTAGATCAAGCAACCCTATTTCTTTGGGTTCACACCCTTATCTCAGCCTGATTATGAAAGGAAGCCTGAAATATAAACAGAAACAGATCCATTCCCAAAAAAGATAGAGCCTCGGGCATCCTTTTCTTGGTCACCGCTCCAGTGACATTTGAGGCAAACAGGCCTCTACTCTTAACTTGGAGATCTTTCCAAGCCTGCCTTAGGCTTACAGCCATGTTTTAGGTTTGGGTGCTGTACAGAGAGTCTGAAATGAGGGATCTTTTCTAGTGATTTACTGGGTGAGTCCTCTCAGAACCAGCAGCCTGGTAAGCAGGGCATGAAAGAAAGCTACGGGATGAAATCGTTTCACCCAATGCTAGCTTCAGCCTAGTTTTGTGGGGAATCCCTGGGACACAAAATACCCTGAAGAGCTGTTTTCAAGATGAGGCAGCAGGCAGGTCTGCTCTTTTGTATTCTAGGTCAGTCATTGGCCAACAGCTGGATCTGGTAATCTTCCACTTCTGTTTGGCCAAGACAATTCTCTCCAGAAGGGGGCAGTTGTGAACTCTTTTCAGTCAACAGCAGCTCAGGCCCTAAGAACACCCACAAAGGGTAGGAAGAAAAGGAAAGCAAGTACTCCTAATACCAAAAGTAGTACAAGGAGGAAAAAGGATTAAGTTTCTTCACCTCCTTTACCCAAATCTCTGCTCTTTACAATGGGATGTTTTTGACTGACATGTATCAGTGCTTCTTCTTGGGGACCTAGAGCTGTAGAGAAGGGAAATTTTGAATTAGGCCCTGGGATTAGATAGTAAATTTGGCATTAGATCCAAAGGATTCTGCATAGTATTTCTCTGGCAACACAGAATAACAATATGCTTTGCTAGTTGTCAAATTAATTTTTAACATGAAGAATTGTGATGAATCTGGAACTTTGTCTACTTCTATTTAGTTATATCACTTTGGTTTGTCAGTTTTGGAAGATTGTTTCCATTCTTCCTAGCTTGGATCCAATAACAACTTCCTAAAAAAAAAAGGCACTAGGCTCCAGTTTATTGCATTAGTTTCTTCAGAGTCTCTAGATTTCATGGTTTGTCAAGGTATTATGTTAGTTATAGTTAGAAAATCATAATCTCTTAGAACTGAATTATTAGTTTTTAAATCTCTCATCTGTTTTACACTTTTTTAAAAATTTTATTGTTGTTGTATCACATCCATCCCCTTTTTGCTCCCCTAAATCTCTCATCTTTTATTAAACATTTTTTAAAAGATTTTATTTATTATTTTTGAGAGAGAGGGGAAGGGAGGGAGGGAGAGAGGGAGAGAAACATCAATGTATGGTTGCCTTTCACTTGCCTCCAGCTACAGAGTTGGCTGGAGACCTGGCTTGCAACCTGGTTATGTGCCCTGGCTGGGAATCCAACCAGCGACCTTTGGGTTCGCAGGCCGGTACCTTATCCACTGTGCCACTAGCCAGGGTTCTTAAGTCTCTCATTTCAAAAGTGAGATTCTAAAGCTCAAAAGTTGAATAACTTGTTTAAGTCATAGAATTAATTTTTCCCAGAGGTACAGGAAACTGGATTCTGTGCTGTTGATTTTAATTTGCCATACTGCTATCCATTGGGTTTTTGTTACCCAAGTATTCTTTTCTTATCAGTCATTATTGTGAAGGCATCATTTTTGTTATTGTTATTCACAGGCTTCTTATGGAGAGGAGGGCTTTTCATATCCTTCTAATGAAGAAACAGGGAACTGATCAAATTGTGTTTGCATGAAAGGAAGTCATTATGTTTTAAGTGGTCATCTATGCCATGTCTCAGTAACTTTTGATTTCTTTCCATCTCATGAATGATCATTAAGTAGATTTTTGCTTGAGGTAGGCCATACATATACATCTTCCTTCCTTCCTATGCATGTTAGATCCTTGCTTCAGATTTTATATTACATGGCTGGCCAGAGTCCTGAGAACCCAAGATGGGGGTTCTGGTTCTGGCATGAAGGAGACAGAGGCTTTGCTTAGAATTAGTTTAAACTGAATATTTCAACCCAACTTTATCAAAAGTCAGCATTGTAGGATTTCGGGCAGGAGCACATCAAATAAAGCAATACTATGATTCTTACTTTCTCTTGTGTATAACTCCTTTGGGAACCTAGTAGAAGAGGATGGTTTCCTTGGTAAGATTCACAAATCCTTGTGTCCCCTGGTCAAATACTATCAAATAATATAAAAATCATACCTAATATTATTATAACAGTGCTCCAGTTGATGTACACTATATGTTAAAGTTAAGAAGTGCATATATACAACATAGATCTGATTCAGCACATTATTACCATGACTAATACAATAAATATTTCTTAATTGACTTGATGTGTGTATGAAAGGCACTAAAGCATAATACTTTAAGCCTCATCCTCTTCTGTTAGACAATGTATTCAAATATAGTTTTATATCTTATTAGTTGCAAGACCTTGGGCAGTTAGTTAACTTACTTTTTTTTCTAATTCAATACTCTTATTTATGAAGTTGTAGTATTTACACAGAAGACTATTAAAAAAATTAAATGATATGCACACATGTAAGCTTTTAGCATAAATGGCTTTATCATTAAGATGATTCTAAGGGTTGTACACTTCTCTCAGGCCGGCCTCTATATCATGATTTCAGTATCCAGTATATAGTGCCAGTATATAGAGGAGGGGTGGCAGTTCTGGATTAAAGAATAAACAGGGCATCATGAACTTAACTCCCATCAGTTATTGTGGCTTTGCAGACTTCATAGTAGAGCAAGCATTATTATTATTATTTAAAATCAGACAAAATAATTACTCCTCAAGCTGACCTGGGGGTTAGGCAACTGTTTGGTGAGTATGTCTGACCTTGGGAGTTTATAGGTTTCCTGGGCCTACCCTTTATGGTAGTGGTCCTCTCTCCCCATCATTTGGGAGATAAGGAGAGTTTAAAATTTCATAAGTCCATTATGATGGAATCTGTTTGTGTGACAATGTCTGATCTATTAATGAGCAACCCAGATGCTGGGAGCAGTCTATGCGTTAAAGATGCCAAAATACTTTATTCAGCTTGACTAAGAGAAAAGTCACTATTTAGAGTTCTATTTAAAGCTTGGGAGAAAAGGGAATGCTAACCCATTCTTTATATAAATGAATGGCTGTTAAATTAATACACCTCCCATAAGGGCTGTTAAATTAATAAATAATGTTTGCTGAATGGGAGTCTGTCACTATTTTGAAATGTTTGAGTCATTTAATCACCTATTAATATATTCAAGTCATTGAAACTGTCTTGAGCAAAGGATTTTCCCCAAAGTAATATAAACAAAGGCCAAATAATGATGAAATTATTGTTAAATGTCATCTTTTCCAGTCTAATAAATGATATAAATGGCATTAAAAAATCCCCAAAGCTTCAGTCTACAAAAACAATAATCCAGACTTTAAAAGAGGAATTTAATGCAGTGGTCACTACCTAAAAAATACAAGTAATATTGTACTTTTTATTGTTTAGAATGTTACTGTTTTAAAATTACCTTAATTTTTAAGCGGTCACCAAGAGCATTAGATGCCATAATTTGTAAATCAGAAAAATTTGAGTTCCGATTCAGTGAAGAAAATGACTCTTGCTGTCTTCTCAGTTCTTCAGGTTAAATGAAACAGCCACTTAGGTCCTCAATAATTGTAAACAATACCGTATAATTTTTATATATGTACTTTTGGATGCAATTAATCAGGGAAAGTTTATGGCTCATTGTACCTATAATATTAGTGGACCCCATCCCAGTTCTTGGCTTTTTCATTCTCAGATCCTGTCCTCACCCATCCTTTGCTCTGGATGAGAACAGATTAGATTGTGTTTTACAGGATGACTAATCCTCAGCCTCACAGGCTACCTTTTCCAGGCTCCTGTGTCTTCTTTGTTTACAAGTGAGAAGCAGAAGTTGGCTAGAAATTGGAGTGTATTCATTCACATTTTTTTACAACGCTGATGGAAAAATGTTTTTGAGAGGAAGAAAAGAAAATGAAATAAATGAAAATAAAAACTAATTGTGCATGTAACACTGTATTCATAAATAATGCTAGTTTGCTTAGTTAATCTGTATTTCCTGGCTAATTTGTACCCATCACAAGGACAAGGATCTTGTTGCTGCTGATGATAACTATATGCCTAGCACAATATCTGGTACATGGTAGATGCTCAACGCATACTGTTTTTCAAATTTTTATTTAATGTTTTTGTTGGCACTACTCCTTTTCTACTCCTTTTCCCCATTTCTACTCCTTTTCTTTGCCTAATTCCACCCAGCCCCCATACCCTTCCCTTGGCCTTCACCACAGTATTGTCTGTGTCCATGAGCTATGCATATATGTTCTTAATACATATTGTTGAATGAGTAGTTGAGTAGTGTATTACTATTAACTCAAAGTTGTTTAGTTATTATGATGCTAGAATTCAAAACCCAATTTGGTCAAACTTCAACACTCCAAACTTTCAATTAAATTCTACTATAGTTGGTAATTTCGTGGTAAATTTTGAAGGGCTATATTATAAAGTAAGAAATTAATTTCATATTCAATCAGAAAATAATGCATCTTTTCTACTCAACTTAGTAAATTTATTGTCAGAAGTATGACTACCATGTTTGATTGTTCACATTGATTGTGCCACATGCTAACCTAGAGAGAGCATGGCACCTGCACCAATAATACATTGAAAACACTATTTATTTGCCACCTTTTACATGCAATATCTTGTGCTAAACCCTTCAGAGACTATAAAGAATCTAAAACATCAGCTATTCTATCTTTCAAACAATTTATAATCCAGAATATAACTGTGGAAAAATTTACTCATACCTGAAGACTAACAATATAATCAGGTATTTTTATTTAGTAAGACAAATGGACTACATAGAAGAGAAACAGATAGGCTAAATTGCTTTGACTTCTATTTCCAACAGTACAGCAGAAGAGATATCCCAAAAAATACTACTCAAAGAAACAATCATCTTTTAAAATATATTACTCAGTTGGTACAAAAGAAGGGAATGGACAGAGTCTCAAAATAAAGAGAAAATAGAAGGAAAGGAAAAAGTAAAAGCTTACACTGGCTATTTATTGTCCTAAGGTTTTACACTGGATTTTGGCAATCCTGAGTTTCAGCTTTAGTAGTGGTATTAAGATGACTACTTTATGGGAAGCATCTGTAGATATGGGGATCTATCCTGCACTAATATCAACTGCTGTCCACAGAGTCAAGGATATAGAGCAGGAGAAAAAAGGTAGATTTCAAAGCAATAAATGCAGTGTTATCTAATCTTTCTTTATAAAATATATATTACATATAAGAAATACACCAAAATATTTATCTCCACATAGCAAAGTTGTGGGTAATTTTAATTTTTTCTTTACATTATTGTGTATTTTCCCAAGTTTCTGCAACAAACCTGCTTTGCTTTTGTGACCTAAAATATATGTTTAGAACTTCTTAAAGTTCTGTTTGCAATATAAAAAGCTAAAAAAAAAAAAAAAAAAAAAGGTCCCACTCATACATTCAAGAAATAACAAATAAGTCAGACAGATTGCAAATTCACAACTTTAATTGATCCTTCAGAAAAGTGAATTCAGTTCCCAGAAATTTGAAGAAGAGTTGAGACATAAACACTTCTGGGGCAGACACAGCTGGGCATTAGTAAGAAAATAACTAAAGTTATTAAATTATAAATGTGAGCTAAATATAAATACCTTTGGAGAGGGAGTTTTCATTCACTTGCAGACTGTTCACAGGTACTCTCAGAAATAACTGACAAATAACCTGAGAAAGTGTCTAGCATGGCACAGGCTAGGGGAAAGGAAGAGCAAATGACTGCAGGAAAAGCACAAAACCTCACCTAAATCTTTCTTCCTTATGGAAAAAAATCTTTAAACTATATATGCATGCAGGGGAAAGTATAATATCTAATAAACACTGTCCACCTCAGGATATGGTGGAAAATTCATTGCATTTAGGAAAAAGTGACCAAGGAAGGAAGGAAAGAAGGAAGGAAGGAAGGAAGGAAGGAAGGAAGGAAGGAAGGAAGGAAGGAAGGAAGGAAGGACCACCTCTTAAGGAAAGAGTAGGAGTAAAGTATAAAGTGCTGGGTACAGAACTACAGATGGGAGACAGAAGCATGGGGAAGGCCACACCTCCAAGATACATGGACACAGTGCCTAAGACTGTAGCTTAATCAGATCAACACAGAAAGCTCTCCACCACTAAACTAACAAATATCAGTTAAGTACCAATGGTGTACTGTCAGAAAGTTGTAAGAATATGAAGAAAGACCTTTCTGAAGTATAACGCAAAAGAATACCTTAAATCTGAGGGTGGAGCAAAAGTTGTAAAAACAAACAAGCTAACAAAAATCCATCTTGGAAAACCAAGATTTGCTACACTCCCAGATAAGGTATTATTACTTGAGGAATTTGAAGCTTGTGGTACACTATGGGAAATAATAGAAACAAAAAAAACCCCAAACTTATCTAATGCCTGATTAGATTATAACAAATCCTCCATATTAAAGATCTAGTAAAAGAAAAGTGTGCTCATTTTCAGTCATAAAACTATTTACTTCAGTTTCCACTGACCTACATGAAATATCTGATTTTGAACAAAAACTTTTAAGACTTTTGAAAAAGCAAGAATAAGCAGCACAGTGACAAAGTAATCAAAAGAAGCATAACAACTATGACACAGACGTTGACTCTGTCAGACAGGGAATTTAAAAGAACTGTAATAAAAGTTAATAAAATATGCTAATGGCGCTAGTGGACAACATGAAAGACCTGGTGGGAAATTTAAGCAAAAAACCCAAACTATGAGAGTCAACTGGAAATACTAGAGGTGACTAAAAAAGTATTGGAGGTAAGAAATGCCTTTTGATAGACTCATTAGTAGACTCAACACATTTGAGAAAGGCATCAGCAAACTTGAACATAGGTCAACAAAAATTTCCTGAACTAAAACACAAAGAGAAGAAAGACGGAAAGAAATAACATGAACATTACAGACCTGTGAGACAATATCAAATGATCTGTCATATGTGTAATTAGACTCCAGGAAGGAAAAAAGAGGAGAAGAAGAAGAAACAGAGTATAGGAAATATTTGAAAAATAATGGCTAAGAATTTTCCAAAAATAATGACATGATATTCCTTATTTCTGCCATAATAAACTTCCACAAACTTAGTGGCCTAAAATACAAATTTATTATCTTACACTTCTGGACTTGTGTGTGTGTGTGTGTGTGTGTGTGTGTGTGATGAGGGACATAATCCATCCTACCATGCACTTAAAAGAACTACTCCCAGAAGCTTAGAGAACATCAGCTGGACCAAGAACAAAACAAAACATCCCCCCAAACAGATTCATATCATACAAATATCTGAAACTCAAAGAAAATTAAAATATCTTCAAAGCAGCTAGGGAATAAATATGACACATTATGCAGGGTGGGGTGAAAGTAGGTTTATAGTTGTGAGTGCATGAAACACAGAATTTAGTCTTGTATTATTACTTATTAATTGCTGTATTATTGTATTCACAAAAGAGGGGTAAAAATGCTGAGCTATACAGTTGTAAGTTTCTAACACTACATGTGGAGCAGTATAATATTATTTGAAGGTAAAATCTGACTAAAAATGTGTATTAACCCAGATATAAAGTAGATTGATTTACAGGTGTAGTTATATCACCTCAGCCTCTAATGTATCTTTCTTGCCCCTGTCCCAAGCCATCCTCACTGAGTATCTATCTAGTTTCTTTCCAAGATTTCACTATTTTCTCTTGATTTATGGAATGATATAGTTCTGTTTGTTCAAATTTTATAGACTTTAAAACCATGAAGCTCCTTAAAAAGACTCCCCCAAAATGTAAGATGTTAGGAAGCAATTCCAACTTAGTAAAATAAATGTGATACCCTCATGGGGAGAATTATAGCCATTGAGAGGGCCAATCCTCATTGTTTTAGGACTCCTGTGGTGAGATTTTAAGAGCCAACATTCAGTGGGCTGGGGGAGTGTTGGGACTTGGGAGAAGGGAGGCTCTAGGGGCAGTGGGGTGCGGTAGGGAGTGAGAAAGATTGGAAGTAGACTTCAACCACTTCTGACAAAGATGTGGGCTCTTTTGTTTCTTTCTTTGTGGCCACATACTTGGCAGCCATTATAAAAATAACTAAAAATAAATACAGTGTAATACATAAGGTGGGTCGGGAAGTAACCATGTGCTAAAATAACAAAATTAGAGTATAATATTAGGTTGAATTCAAATGAGAGTAAAATCAAATTAGAAAAAGTAAACATAAAGTGGAAAAATTTAAATATCCTAAAGAAAATCTTACTAAAAATAATTATTATAGTATAAAAATTCATATTTGAAAGAAAAGGAAAAGATAGAAACTTAACCTTGGGATCAATCAGTATAAAGTTAATTTTTAAAAGCATAAAAATAAAATCAATGGAAAATTAAGATAAAAGTCTAAAACCAGTAAATAGTCAAAAGTATAAAAAATATTAAGAAATGAAAAAAGGGAAACAAAAATAATATATGATTAAAAACTTGGTGAACCTAGTTTTTAAAAGAAGAGCAAGACCATCAAAAAAAAAAAAATGACAAAAATGTATAACATTGTGCAATCCAAAGGATATATGACCAAAGGCACAGAGGAGAGCAGACAAATTCTAGACTACTATGCAAAACTCTATACAAGTATTGACTGTATTATAATTCATATTACTATTTGTACTTCCCCATACCTTCTGCCCATAGTATTATTTTTTTCTTCTGTAATCTCTTTGCCTTCATCTTCCCTTTACCAAGTTCAACAAACATTTCATGTCTGAACTTAAATGTTGTTTCTAGTTTATGGGGTCCCCACCAACACTGAGTTTGCAAACCCTAGATGTGGCATTTCTGATGTGATTCACTAATATTAGAAATCTAGAGGACTTCCAGTCAAGATGGTGACATAGGTAAACATGTCTAATCTTGCACAACCAAATCACAATGACGACTAAAATAGAGAACAACCATCACTCAGAGCCATCAGAAATTGATTAGAATGGAAGTCTGACAATTACAAAATCTAAAAAAAGACAAACCACATCCATCCAGATTGGTAGAAAGGGTGGAGACGTGGAATGAGCTATCTCACAACCACATGTAGTGGATAAAACTTTGAGAAGGATATCTTGGGAGTGAGGAGTCCCAGCCACACATTGGACCCCCCAGTCTAGGTTTCCAGTACCAGGAAGATAACTTCCTATAACTTCTGGCTACAAAAACCAGTAGGAGTTGAGTCAATGGAAGAAACTTCAGGTACTCCAAGCAATTTCCCTTAAAGAGCCCACACAGAGTTACTCATTCTCTCCATCTGAGCTCCAGCACTGAATTAGCATCTTGAAAGATACCAGTGGCATACAGGAGGAACTTAAGTATCTGGCATCAAGGTGGGAGCTGTGGGACAGCTTTCTACCAGATAGAAGGGCGGGCAGGGGCCATTGTTCCTTTTGAGCCCTCTCCTGACAGAGCTATCAGCTGACAGGCAGGTGCCATATCTGAGACTCCATCAACCTGACTAACACTGTTTTCCCCTTTCTGGAGATCCCCTAAGACTCCATCCCACCCAACTTATGGGCCCACCCAAACTGCTAACCATGACTTTTTTATATGAATGGCTGGTCTTGGCTCATGCTTCACAATTTCCTAAACCTTATCAAAGAAGCAACAGCCAGACTCAGTAAATCCTTCTTGCTAAGTGGCCCCAGGCCCAACACTAGCAATAGCCAGTCTAGATTCACAACTTGGTTTCCCCTGAGAACCTCCAAGCCCAGCACAAGTAACAGCCATCTCAGGTTGCTTTATAGCTCAGGCAGGGTGGCCCCTGGAAGTACTCAAGTTGGGACTTACCTTGGGTTGCACCATCTGGGTAGTCCCAGAGCCTGCACATCCAGTGGACAGCTACAGACCACATGAGAGCACCACCGCCCTCCCCCTGAACAGCAGATCCTTCATGGAAGTTGGAGGTTAGTGGTCAGTGATCACAGCCAGTTCTTGAACCTGACTGGCCTGGGTAAATCCCTCCCATTTATCTGCCAACAGCAACCAAGGCTCCTCTATCAGAGGGGGGTTTATTCAGCCCACACAAAAGGTATACCTCAAGTACCCAGCTTGGGGAATAGGGGAGGCTGTGCCACTGGACCCTATAAGATACCTACTATATTAGGCCATGCCACCAAGATAGGGAGTCATAGCAGCTCTACCTAATATATAGAAACAAACACTGGGAGGCTGTGAAAATGAGGAGACAGAGAAACATGGATCAAATGAAAGAATAGGTCAAGATTTCAGGAAAAACAAACAAACAAACAAAAAAAAACCCAACAACGAAATGGAGATAAGAAATATATCAAATTCAGAGTTCAAAATATTGGTTATAAAAATGATCAAGAAACTTGGTGAGGACCTCACAGCCTAAAAAAGATCCAGTCAGTTGAAGGGTACAGTCATTGAAATAAAGAACAAGTTATAGGGAAATAACAGTAGATTGGATGAAGCCAGGAATCAAATCCATGATTTGGAACATAAGGAAGAAAAACAAACAAACAAAACAAAACAAAACAAAAAACAAAATCAAACAACCAATCAGAACAACAAAAAGAGAAAAAAATCCCCCCAAAAAGGATAGTATAAGCAGCCTCTGGGACAACTTTAAGTGTTCCAACATTTGCATCATAAAGGGTGCCAGAAGGAGAAGAGAAGGAGCAAAAAAATTGGAAATCTATTTGAAAAAATAATGAAAGAAAATTGCCCTATCTTGGTAAATAGACATGCAAATCCAGTAAGCACAGATTCCCAAACAAGATAGATACAAAGAGGCCCACTCCAAGCCACATCATAATTAAAATGCCAAAGGTTAAAGATAAAGAGACATTCTTAAGAGAAGCAAGAGAAAAGCAGGTAGTTACCTCCAGAGGGATTCCCATAAGACATCAGCTGATTTTTCAGAAAAAACTTTGCAGATTAGAAGGGATTGGCAAGAAATATTCAAAGCCATAAAAAGTAGGGATCAATAGCCAAGATTGTTCTACCCAGCAAAGCTATCACCGAGAATAGCAGGGGAGATAAAGAGCTTCTCAAACAAGAAGAAACTAAAGGAGTTCATTATCACCAAACCATTATTATATAAAATGTAAAGGGACTTAAGAAAAAGAAGATAAAAGCTATGAACAATGAACAATAAAAAACAAAAAATGCAAATCTATCAACGATTGAATCTAAAAAACTAAGCAAACAAGAACAGAGAGAAAATCATGGATACAAAGAGCATTTTGATGGTTGCCAGATGGGAGTGGGGTTTTGGGGAACAGCTGATGAAGTTAGGGGATTGAGAAGTACAAATAGGTAGCTATAGAATAGCCATGAGTATGTAAAGTGTAGGAAATGGAGTAGCCAAAGAACTTATACCCATGACCCATGGACATGAACAATGGTGTGGGGATTGCCTGAGGGAGTGGAGGAGGTCCTGTGTGGAGAGAGGCAGAGGGAGTATAATTGGGACAACTGTACTAGTATACTCAATAAAATATAATTTAAAAAAATAAGTGCAACTCTCACTAAGCATGTTTAATTATTAGCTTATACCATGACAGCAATCTTCACATATTCCTTACATTAGTCTTTCTATTGGTAAGTGTGTTAACTATTTGCACCGGCTCTGGAGCCTAATTACCTCATTAGAATTTTAGCTTCACTGCTTATGATCTTAATACCAAGAGTAAATTACTTAAGTTCTCTGACCTATGTTTCCCATTTTATACATGAGATAAAATTGATATCTACCGCTTTAGGGTGTAGAAGGGATTAACTAAGATGATACATGTAAGATAGTTATCTCAGTCCCTGAAACAAAGTGAACTGTCAACAGACAGAGATAGTAAAATAACTCAGTGAGTCCAGAATTATTTTAGGGCTTTGACAGTAGCTGTAGCTTTAAGCTTCTAAGAGGATATTGTGTGTTCAAATATTTCTTAATGATTTGATTTATACATGATATAAAATAGGAGCTTTCTTTAATAATGTTTGTGTATTAGCACTGCTGACTGAGCTATCATGTTGTAATTCTGGCAAACCACTTGGGCTTGCCCAAATAAATAATCAAGCAAGCTAGATAATATGGTTCTATTGAGCTATAACATTAGTAGAAAACCAGTAGAGATTTCCAAGTATTTTTCCTGGTGTCTGATATGCCTCAACTCAGTGTCAGCTGTTTGAAGTATATTTGAATCAATTCTATACAGGAACCACTCTGACTTGAGGGAATGCTGAAGAGCAGTCTCAGCTAGTGGAATGCTTGTATGCCTCCCTACCCGGCTTTCACCCTTTTCCGCCCCATTAGGTACAGGCTAAAGATGGAAGTTTGTGCTGGACTTAGGATGCCAGTGGCACAGGTCCCTCTGTTTAGGGTCAGGAGAGGTCCCTGAATCTGGAGCTGGAATAGATTAATGAGTTGGGAGGATCTCTGGCTGAGGGGAGCTGAGACTCAGCACCCTCACCCTCCTGTGAATATGAGGGTTTCTACTCAGCCAGACCCATGCCACAGCTCTTTGATTTGCCCTTTAATTTATACATATTCATTTGATTTTCAAAAAGTTGTACTTGAATTAGTTTTAGGGTCTGAAGGTAAACACATAAGTTCTCACATTTCCAGTTAAATATTAGCAAATGATAGTATTTAATATTTTGACATTTTTCTTAACAATGATAGAAGCTAATGCTTATTTTAATCAATTTTTTTGAGTAAATAAATAGATAAAAATTTAGACTATTTTGTTTTATAGAGGAATTTAGCCATAAAGAGGTTCAGTGACTTATATATACCCAAGTTTCCGAGCTATAAAACATAACATTAAATTCAAGAGAATTCAAACATTGTATTTTTGTTTTCTTCACTTTCTTCTTAAGGTTACTGCAAAAGCTTAAAAGGATGTTGTCTTTTTTAAAAAATATTTTATTCATTATTTTTAGGGAGAAGGGGAGGAAGGGAGAAAGAAAGGAAGAAACATCAATGTATGGTTGCCTTTCACCTGCCTCCAGCTATGGACCTGGCTGGAGACCCAGCTTGCAAGCTGGTTATGTGCCATGGCTGGGAATCAAACCAACAACCTTTGGGTCCATAGGTCGGCACTTATAAGCCACCAGCCATGGACTAAGGATGTTGTCTTTATATCTTCATCATCTGGAGGAAAATACTGCCCCCCCCGCCCTCAGTCTGGCTCTGTCTCTTTATTAATGAAATTCCCCCTAGAACAATCCATATTCAACACTATATGGTGACCTGTTTTTGTTTTTTTTGGAGAGCATTTGCTTCCTAAAGTACGATGTTCTGAAATATACTTATTCAATTATTTAAATAACCACTTACAGATATAAAACATGGTCAAGCTAGTCAAGTAACAAGATGGGAAAAATCCAATCAGTGTAAGCTCTCCTATTTTCAAGTGTTAAATGGCTATTTATAACCTTTGTTACAATCACTACATTATATTACCAGCACTTTTTTATAACACCTTAAAAAGCTTGCCTGTTTCCAAGAATGGTATTGTAAGTGTAATTCTTTATTCTACTCTCATTATAACAAATGGAGGTCAATGGTCTAGAGGGTGGTTTCCTATTATGAGAGGATAAAAACTAAAATCAATAAATCTCCAGATCATAAATGTTGCTACAGTCTGGCAAGGTTGAGAAAATCATGAGACGAGCCTCATGATGTCTGGATATTGTAGCTTATAAAGTTCTACATACATATGTATGTGGTTATGTATATACTTGCTGTGGGCCCTTCCTAGATTTGCTGAGAAGTGTGGTGGAATTTTATTCAGTATTGGTCTGGGGTTATTGAGAAAATGTGGGTAAAATACACCAGTATACATAAATGAAGATATGCCATTAATTTATTTGAGAAAATGTCCTTAAGATTATAAAGTCATATTTTCCCCTTTCAAATTCATTCCTTTGATCAGGAAACTGAAATAGGCTATCATTTGCATCCATTGTTCAATAAATTATGAATGTTGAAATTAATTGGCAAAGCTTTTGCCTCTGTTAACAAGCATTCACATTAAGTAGTGATAATTCTAATAAGAGAGATCATCAGAAACATAATAAATTGGCCCAATTGATTATATTATATTTAAATTATTACACAATTCAGCATAATCTTTTTGGCTGTATTGCTTAGTTTTTAAAGGGCAAGAATACTGAAGTCTAACATGTCTGTGCCTCACTTTTTTCACCTATAAACTGGGGGTAATAAAAGTTCCCACATAGACCATTGTCATGATGATTAAATAGGTCGATAATTATAAAGAACTTTATACATAATCAGTACTATGTATGTGTTGGCTATCCTATATATATAGAATCTTATAAGTAACTGAAACACCAATAAGAGAATGGATATTAAATGCATGATCTGAATTTCTCTAAAGTAGAGCATGACAACTTATTTTAGAAGTGGCTTCAGGAATCTGAGAAGTCACTATAAAAAAGATGGAGAACTATATTTTCTTTCTAGGTGTTGAGTCTATAGCAGCAAACAGCAACAAAATACATGTATGAGGTCTGTCCTGAAAGTATCCGCTGTGTAAATTATATTGATGTTGGCTCAATACTTTTGAGACAGACCTTATACAACATGTCAGGGGTAGGTGCCAGGGAGAAAAATCAAGCAGACCAGAAGACAGAGCATGATGAGGAGATATAAATTAAGATCAGGAAAAAACGTAGAAGCAGATTTACTACCTACAAGCATAACAACTTCCATTGAGCCCCATGGATCCCCCTAATTAAGTCCCCTGATACTCCAACAAATACAGTGAGAGTTGTCAGAACAAAGAATACAAGAGGAGAAAAAGGAAACTCAGCTCAACAAGGATGAAGGGATGTAGCTACACTATAAAAATGTAAGGTCTCCCTCACTGAGCATTTTCTACCACAGGGCTATGGAAGAGAGAAATAGTACGTAGAATCACAAGGTTTTATAGAACATATCAGAGCTGTGATAGATGAATCCTTTTTCTATTCAAAACTCAGCTATATCATAAATTTACTGATCCCCAATTTAGTCAATATTTGGGAACTCTGATGCTCCCACCAAAAAGCTGTTGGAGAGCAGTGATAGGAATCCCAGAATCCATAGAGTAAAGTTCATGCTTATTCATAAGTAAGCCCAGTGACAACCTTTCAGAAAACTCTGACAAAACTGAGAGGTTTCTTAACCCACAATATATTAGGGTTAGCATAAAGGATGGATTCAGGGAGGAGGATATTAAAATCTAGACTGATAGCATGAAAAGAGAGTAACAATAGTGAGAGTTGACAAAGCAAAATCACAAAATGCAAAAACAGGCACTCCAAAAGCACAACTGTGAACATAAACAACACTTGGAACGGAATACTCTCTTTCTATAGTGTGTTAGCTGATAGTCAAATAGCTAAGCCTAAATCATAAAACAGTAGGAAAAAAAAGAAAAGAAGAAGTGAATGCGGTCAAAATTCTTTGTAGAAGTAGGCAGGCAAATGAGTGCATTAAGCAGTAAAGGGACAGATTCTTCTATCTAAATATAAATCACACCACATGAGTTCTGAACTGATGAGGCTTTCATGTACCAATCAATAGGGTCATTGAAAATACCCTCCATAATTTTCTTCTAGACATTGTTTTATGTACATATCAACTTATGCCTACCAATAATACAAAATGAGGAAAAGTGGAGAGGCCTTTTATAACACCCTCAAGAAAGCCTACTGTTTTAATGAAAGGACATTTTGCATATTTTGAGAAGTTTAGCATGGCTTCTTTGGTTTGGAAACTACTGAAGTCAATTATCAGCTTTTCTACGCCGTACCTCCTCTTCTACTGCAACCTCACTCACACGGCCTGGTTTCCACCAGACCATTTTTAGAAGGTGGGATAAGGCAGTGGGGACTAAAATAGGAACATAGCACCAAGAAATAGCCACACTGTTCCCAGGAATTTGCCACCATTATCTATCAACCAAATGGTCTGTCCCGTTTTTTATAGGCAGCACTATTTGCAAAGTGCTCTTCCTCCTGGGATGCAAAAAGGGATCAATTTTGGAAAGGTTGCTGAAGATGTGGGTGGGCACTCATCTCTCTTACAACTAAAACACATTGTCTATGAACATGTGAAAAATCCCTCAAATTGAAGATTCATACAAACCTTCCATGCATTCATTACAAAGGCTTTTATTATGGCATGGTTATTACAATTTTTTCCCTTTATTCCATAAGTACTAAATGCTCCTTATATTCTAATCCATATGTCTATCCACTTCCTACCAAGCGCAAGGAGGGAAGCACAGAATTTATTTGTATAGGTCTGGACTGTGGTCAGCAGTGGTTTGCTAAAACACAATGGGAAGCCAGAACTGACAAGGCGAAGGCAAAGCTGGGTGCTCTCAGCTGGGGCCTGCCCTGCTAGAACATGCCTGACATATGTAAATATCTGGGAGCAAGAAGTTAGAGTGGAATCTAGGATCAGAAGGTAGGCAAGTGGTCCAAAACTTGAACAGATTGGGGAGTCTAATTTAGGGCTATTCAGGTACTAGTTGGAAAGGCTAAAGAATGTACCAAAATTAGCTAACAGCCACAGGACAAAAATAATTTAGAGGTCAAAGCAATATAGCAAGTCTTTCTCTTTCACCTGCCAAATACCTAATTTCAATGGCTGACATACAGGGTGCATGCAATAAAGTGGCAATAACTTTGTATCTCCTCATTTAAGGAGGAGATATTAAGATACTTCTTTTTTAATTTTGAAAAACTATGTTTCTAAGGTTATGATTTAACATCATTGTTTCAGATATAAAGTATTAAATTCTGAGGGCAACCATCATGTCGAAGGAATACGATGTTAGAGCAACCATCATTTCTGGATTGCATGTAGGGCCAACTGCTAAGGGAATTGCGGACTTCAGTAACATCCCTTTATGTTCAGTTTACAACATGAAGATGGTGTATGATGCTGATTCTGATGTTGCCACACCAACAAGGAAAATGCATAAGGTACCCAAGGATCCCACAAGTCCAGATATTGCACACAGAATCCAGGAGATCATCAATGAAGATCCAGGAAAGTCCATGCACTCCATAGCAAGAGAACTGCAGATGTTGGATGCAATTGTTTGCAAGATTATTGCTGAAGATATCAGATACAGATTGTATGTTCGTAGAAGAGGCCAGTTTATGACACAGCAAGCAAAGGAAAGGCACTTTGAAAAAGCAAGGAAACTGCTAGCAAAATTGAAAAATCCCTAAGAAAAAACTCTCTGATTTTCTTCTCCAGTGAAAATAATTTTCATCAGGACCAAATAGGCAACAGAAAATACAACAGGTGGCTCTGTGAGAAACTTGATGAAGTTCCAATTGTCATGAAAATGAAATTTCCTGCTACAGTGATGGTGTTAGGTGTTATCAGCAATTAAGGAGATATCATGACCATGCATTTGTTTCCACAAGGCTTGAAGGTGACTGCTGATGTTTACCTTGATGTTTTGTGAGAAGTAGTTGTACCATGGATGAAGCAAGACTCAAATGGACGTCATTTTATCTCCCAACAAGATGGTGCCCCAGCACAGAATTCCAGAAAGGTGCAAGAGTGTCTCAGTGTCCCATGTTCCTGAATTCTGGTCAAAGGAAACCTGGCCTAGTTCACCAAATGCAAATCCTTTAGACTATAATGTATGGAGCATTTGTGAGAGAAAAGTTAATAAACAACCTCATTCCAATCAAGAGGCTGTTAAAGCTAGATTGAAAACATTATGATATCCATGGATAAAGAAAATTAAAGCGTGCTCAAGATTCTGAAGTTGAATCAAATCTATTATTGCAGCAAATGGAGACTTTAACAATTAAAAAAATAATGACTGTTTATGTATTTACATATAAGAATGAATTTATTTAAAAATATAACTTTTGGTGGTATGTTGTTTACTAAAATTTTGTCACTTTATTGCATGCACCCTGTACATTTCTGTGCTTTAGTTCTTTCCTCCATTGACTCCCACCTTTTTGGCATAAAAAACAAAAGAAAACAAAACAAGTCTTCTGTGAGACAATATAGTTGGCAAGTAGGAGTAGGCAGACATCTCATGGGGACTTTTCTGAAGATTATCCATTTTCATAAATTATTCTCAAATTGCTCTATCCATTTTAAGGAGTGAAGAGTCATTTGGGAATGTATTTGATCATCAAAAAAAAAATCTTTTTTGGTTCTTTGCTCTTAGAATGAATAAAAGTTAATGGAAAATTTATTAAGGTTGACAGTCCACTATGAACTTCAATATACTTCAAGCTGAGCTGGTAAAATACTCTTCAACAGGAAAGAGAAATGAGACAATTGAACTAACCTATCACATCACTTCTCAATGGTGGCTCTCCTGGGAGAGGCTTTGTTAAAACCTGTTTGTCATGTACTCTGGGTTCTTTGATGGTTTTCTTTCTTAGCTTCGGACTCCAGGAATATATTCAAGATATAACTTAACTCTACTACATAACATCTGCTGTGGGGTTTCAAAACCACAAAGCAAGCACATTTAATGATTCAAAGTTCACAGCTTTATCAACAGCAACAACTGTTCACAATCAGAGTCAACATGCCATCACCACATGTTATTGACGTGATTGTAAATGGTGCTGATGATTACCACATTCACATGGTACCTTCCCCAATGATCTGTTATTCAAACACTAATTAATGAATCCTCTCTGGACCACTGTGAAGAAATACTATAGCACTTGAGTTGGTTGGTTTTACAGGCAAGCGTGTTAAATGACTCTGCTAACTTTCTCCACTCACCACTTTTGTTATCTTTCAACTCTCCATTGCCCTAGCTCCTGTGCTTCCTGAGGCTAAAGCAGTTAATGTCAAAAGAAAAAAGCACACGCAGCATGACATTCAAACGCAGCATTTCCGAAATGTGTATTCAATGGTATAATGAGATGGTTCGGTCCCCTGCAAAGATTTGTCAAACAAGCTTGGATTTAAGGCATCCTATATCCTCCTTGGAGATTCACAACTAACACTACCCTATTAAAGGCTCTAAGTGTTTCCACAGCATGGGTCTCTTTTCACTTGAAGTAGAGATTTCAGGAGAAGGGTAAAAGGATTTAAGAGAAATCAAGAAGTGAGAAGAAATATGGAAGACTGAGTAAATGATAATTGCGTTTGAAATGACAGGTTCATGCAAGGGAAATTCAGTCTAACGAAATCCCTCCTTATTTGAAAATGTTTAAAGCAGTCAGATTTCCTTGGACAACATGAATGCCTTGCATAGGAAGGTGATTTGAAGTCTGCTTCTGACTCTGCTATTAATTAACTGAATGGTATAAAGTCACTTAATCTTCTTGGGATTCCTTTTCCTCATTTTTATTTTTTAAGTATATTCTATTATGCTATTATAGTTGCCCCAAATTTTCCCCTTTGTCCTCTTTTGCCTGGTACCTCCCTTCCATATAGTAATCCCTCTTTCCTTAGTTCATGTTAAAAAATATACTTGAAAGCCCCTTAAATGTTTGGTAATGTCCTAGCTCTTACCTTTAGTCTTATATGGAAGAAGGTAATGCTCTCATGGATGAAAGGACATTTTTATCAGGTTGAGATTTAAAAATAACCAAAAAGGAGCCCTGGCTGGTAGCACAGTGGATAAGGCGCCGGCCTGCGAACCCGAAGGTCGCAGGTTCGATTCCCCAGCCAGGGCACATAACAAGGTTGCAAACCAGGTCTTCAGTCAGGTTTGTGGCTGGAGGCAGGTGAAAAGCAACCATACATTGATGTCTCTCTCCCTCTCTGCCTCTCTCCCTTCTCCTCTTTCTAAAAATCATGAAATAAAATCTTTAAAAAAGAAATAACCAAAAAGGTATTTTGGGAGGGCACAGTGTTGTCATTTCCTTAGTGACTTTATCAGTCCAGACTGATAGCCCTCAAGTTTGCACCCTTAGAATGTGGGTTTACTTGCAGGGACACACTCAAATTCATAGAGCTCTATTAGCACTTACAGCAGCATTGTGAGTGTGTTCTCTCCTGCAGCCTCTAGGAGAGAAGCCATGGCATCAGAAGAGGTCTTGGGACCATGGAATCAGGAGGCATGGGGTTTGGTAGCAAGGAACCAGGATGACTCCCAAAAGAGTAAACTTCATCTTGGGGCTGCGTAAGTCACATTATGAGCCAGCAGCCCCTTTTCTCTGAACACATCTGTGTAAGTCTCCTCTTGAGAAGATCCATGGCTGACCAATCTCTGTTGACTTGCATTTTTTAAATTTATGCATATAGACCTGGCTGGTGGCACAGTGGATAAGGTGCCAGCCTGTGAACCCAGAGGTTGCTGGTTTGATTCCTAGCCAAGGGACACAACCAGGTTGCAAGCCAGGTCTCCAGCCAGATCTGTGGTTGGAGGCAGGTGAAAGGCAACCATACATTGATGTCTCTCTCCCTCTTTATCTCTCTTCCTTGCCCTCTCTCTAAAGGTAATAAATAAAATCTTTTAAAAAATTACAATAAAATAACATTTATGCATATAAATCCCTGCAGTGAGGCATCCCTCTGGGTTTGGTATTAGAAACAGTCTATCTTCCTTAAAGTCTTTTAAAAAAAATATCTCTGAACTCTTCCATTATCTCTTGGTTTTATAGTTTAACTCTTAGAAGGCAATCCTACCTCCTTCCTTTAAAGATTTTTGTAGGGAGTGTTGCCCTCTTGTATTATCCACACAGAAGTCCACATTTGCTATATTCTGGAGGAAAATAACTGAAGGACTCCTATAAACCCCAATCAAATTCTACATTTGTCTCACCTTTAATTGTGATGATATTTGTGAAGGGCTTTAAGTCTGGCATATGGTATTTAATAAACATCAAACTGAAAAACAGTACAAATAAGTAAATAAGAACCACCAGTAAGGGTTTGAAGGTAAAGGAATGAGTTCTTTCCCTAGCTATGTTATAGCATTATTAAAGAGAACAGAAGAAGAGCTTTTTTGATTATGAGTTACTTTATTACTAACCTAAGAATAATCTCTCCTGAAATGAATTACCCTAAAGAACAAATGAAATAATGCACGACATAGCAGTGTGCTTATAACTTGTAAAATGCTATGTAAATGTAAGATACATTACAGTTTTTCAGGTTGCTGTATTATGCAAGAACATCTAAACTGTAGATGGTATTGGGAAGTAGTGAATGATAAGAAAAATTAATGTGTTAGACCAATTCAATGAGTCGAACATTCAGGACCATTTTGGCCCAATACACAGTTAGTTGGAATATCAAATCAACATTAAGACTTGAGTTGGTCTTTCTTGTAAACTCCTAATAGGAGGGTGAAAACAAGTGAACTATGTTGTCTGTGGGCGGCCTTGTTATTAGATTGTGATGGATGTGGCTGTTAAATATTTAAGCAAAATGATTTGCAGCTCTCAGTGCCACAGGGAACAGCTTTCTCCGTGTCCTTGCACAGTCAAGTGATACAAGGCAAACTTGGCTGCTGAATAATTTCATGAAATTGTACCCTGGAGAGCTGAAACATACAGGAAGGAGGTCTTCTGTGTACAAGTACCCATTTAAGAAACTACAATGGAAAATGAATACATCTGTTGGTGAACGCTTACCTGCAATTATCTTTAGCTGAAATTTCCAAATGTTGAACATAATGAAAATTCCCTGGGTGGAAAAATGTCCCTGGTTAGCTTCAGTAGCTACTCGTTACTCTCCAAATGTTCTTAGCAGGCAAACTGCGCTAAAAAGAAACCTCTTTTATGAAAATATTACCTGCAAAGCACAGGGGCAGATTGGCTAGTCCATTTCAGGCAGTAATTCCTCCAAAGAGCCTTGTGGTTTTGTTGGGGGTGGGGTTGGGGGTAGCTTCCCTCCTCCCTCACCTGTCTGAGGCCTTAATAAGCATGTGCTTGATTTGGGGGAACCCACCTGTCAATCTCCTAAACTGGAATTAATTGGTGTGGGAGACAGTTTCAGGTGAACAATTAGGATTTTCTTTCTCAGTAGAGGTGTTAAATATTTTACACCACACATTACACATATATCATGCTTTACAACTGCTCATTAGCCCACACAATAGGCCAAGGGAGTGCTCCACACTATTACTCTCCTGTGATAGTTGACAGAACACTAAACAGAAAGGGGTGCCCCTGGCCACACTCTATGTCAAAGGTAAAAGTGAAACTAACTAGCTGTTACCCATGAATGTGGGCAAGGCTTTATTTTAGACAACTAAATAAATATGTAAGTGCTCACAGAGAGAATTAGTTTTCTATTCCTTCTCCCAACCAACTTTTTCCCTCAATGCTTTGTGGGAGCATATCTCTGTCATTGCATAGAGCTGGCCCCTTTGTGAAATTTCCAGGGCACGCCCCAACTCTGACTGCTGTATCTGGCACTATTTCCCAAGTTGGATGCTTAAATTCTTTGCTTATACTACTTTTGTTGTTGGTTTCTCTTCCTTCCCCCTATTCTACCTTGGGGTGACTATGGGAATCTCCTCGGGTTTTATCCTCTCTACCCCATTTTTGTCATGTTTTCTCATCACTTATTACTATATTCTTTCTTAATTATTATAGTCAACAATCTTCCACCTCTAACCTTTCTCCTCAGAGCTTCTCTCACAGTCCTCACTTATAGACATGCTGTTTTGTATCTATTTATTTCCAACTCTTATTATTGACCACCTGAAAAGCTGATCTTAGGGTAGGTACTCAAGTAAGTTATAACAAAAATTGACAATCTAAATGTACAGCCAGTAGAGAATGGCTTCATTTAGAATGCTGCAATTCACTGGAATATTTTACATGATTTCAATGAAGTTATAGAGAAATATAAAAAATAATTTTGATAAAATGTTAAGTAAAATAGAGTGCAAAGTATGCTTATTATGATTCAATTAATTCATATGCCAATAGACAAAGACTGAAATTGAAGATAGGAGATATTAATATAGATAGATGGTGATGAGATTATCAGAGCTTCAAATGTAAAACATTTCTTCCTACCCAAATTCTTAGTACCTTTTCCAACATGGCTTTCTCAACTTTAGATTGAGGTTTCTTTCTTTCAGTTCACAATTTGGAAAATCTATAAATTCCATCCCTGAATAAAAATAGTGATCAGGATACAAGATGAATTGCTATAAAGAGAGGGTATTAGGTTAAAATTTATGAATAGGATTTGTAATTTTTTCATTCTTTTAATAATTCAGACTTTAAAATTTTAGTTTATGTGTCTAGTTTAAAAGTTACCTGAACTACACAGAAAATGTTTCTCTTACTGCCTTTTTCTCTGTCTAGGAAATTATATCCTCCACAAATGCGAAAGAGCCCAGAAGCATAAGAAAGACAGGTAGTACTGCTCTCTAGTAATAAAGATGCTTCACTCTGGTTTATTTTCCCTACATCTGTGGGATTAGGTGTCTTTCAAAGTAGCTGTTTAAAAAACAAATGCTGCAGTTCAAGGCAGTGTGAAAAAAAACTCCCTTAGACAAAAGAACTCATGGCAGGAATGCTTTGACACTAATTTCATCTCATTGTTCTTTTGCAGTTGTCATCTCTGTCCTGGTATTAGTCTTTTCCAACCCTGCAGTGTGGTCTCTGGAAGTGTGTATGCTTGATGCTGCCCCTAGGGTTTGGGCTTGTTCCTCCAGAAGACAGCAGCGGGCCCTGGTGAACAGACCTCACTTTCTTCAGTTCTGTGTCCGCCTCTTGGCCCGAGGCACAGGGATCCAGGCATTCAAGGTGCTGGGTCTCATGCTGAATATCAACTGTTTGACTGTGTTCACACTCAAGGATAGGGGTAAGGTAAAACTTTCTGGGTTTGAAGCTTTCTTAGAGATCTGGGATTTTAGTTCTGGATCCACTCATGTTGGGCTGTTAACTGTGAGAACGCCAGAGTGGCTCCTACAGCCAATGTGGTGCTTAGTGCCAGCCAAGCCTGCCCTGAGCTGAAAATGGAATGGTTCAATGTTGCATGCAGGTTATTAAAGATTCTGCTTACTTTACAATGGTCTGTTAACAGCTCTAATGTCTTTAACATGTGCAGCCTATTGACTTTTAAGGAACATTTTATTGAAGTAACTGCCGCGCTTATTAGCCCGTAAGATTTACGCTTCATTTTCAGTCTTGAATCTGGGGGAAGGGGTGGCCTTCCCTTAAATGGTGAGGCGGGAGTATTGTGAGATAAGAGATGTTCAGTGTGAATGGGAACATCTGTGGTGCAGTAGGGTTGGGGGAGAGGCCGCACGTCTCCTAGGATTTGGAGAGTGCTAAAAGGTTATAGAAAAACAATCACATCTTCATTAATGGGGCTAAAATTTGGAGAAAAAAATATTTGCAGATGTGTCCAGTGTGAATGGCTTATGTCGTGGTTGTACTGTTTTATGGTTTCAGGTGGACAGTTAATTTCAATGAGTGTGAAATTTCCCATAAGCGAACATACAGAGAACTCTCAGGACTGACACCTAAATGCTCCATGCTGCTTTTACTTAGGAATTTTGGAAAAATAAAAGATTTGCGCATGTGAAATCTTTTCACTGCTGCTATTACCTCTTGAAACACAAAGAATTATGCCACTACATGTATAGATTCGTTGTGCACAAGATAATTCAATATACAAATCTACAAACATCTAGGAAAAATGAGCATCAGGACTAGTTGACAGTCACTTGACCCCAGGATATAGGGGTTTATCACATAATTAATTGTAGGGTATAACAAAAAAACTTTAGTGCATTTAAAATAAAATTTGATTTTATATTGTGTTAGAAATATGTAAATAGCTGAATATCTGTATAGTTTTTTCTTTTCCTTTGTTGCTGAGGAGAACAGTTGTACAAATGTGAATTTATCTAATAAAAGAGAACCTTTCCAAATAACCACGTATTAGTGAGCTCAGAACAATAGGGTGGAAATGAAATCTTTAAATGACTCTACCAAAGGGCACAGAATGCAGACAGCAAAAAACAGGTCACAAGCGTAGGTGTAAATATGACTCTCACAGTAATCTGGCATTTAATGGTTTATGGACAACTCCATGTTTCTCATTTTTCAACTTGTGGCTCAGAAATCAATTGAGCACAAGGCTGAGTTTTCTCATAACTTTTCCAGACCAGAGATAAAGCTTTCTTGAACATTTATGGGAAAAACTAAAAAGCAGGTAAGAACCCACTGCTAACTCTGAGTCAGTACTTTTTCTTCGCTTGGAGACCCATCTCTGCCTTTCTGAGAAATCCTATCACCCATGCTTGAACTGACAGAAAACTGTCTATCATAGCCATGGGGCTTAAATTACCAGCTTTTCAGGTCTGCAGAGACTTTGTGTAATGCACTAATATATTCACAACAGGAGGAAATTGCCAACAGAAACAGATCCTGAATTGGTTCCCAAACAGAATGACAAAGAATGTCCACCAGACCACACACAACTCAGTCCCCTGCAATATACACTTGTTTTGCTTCGCCCACCTATCAGCAACCCAGGAACGCTTTGTGAGGGGACTAAATGGCTCCTGCCACTTGATTAAATTGTGCACTTAGTGACTCAGGATCTATGTTGTTAAAAAGCATTTCTTCCAAGTAGTTCAGTTGCCAAGAGATGTTTATTTTAAGAAAAAATAAGGGGGTGGAGTTGGGAAGTAGGGACAGGATGCAAATAAGAGTTAAGTTTATGTTTGAAATTGCATGCTGGTGTATATATCATCTGTGCATAAATTGCATATAGATTTCTCAAAATTTTTTTTATGGCAGAGCAGTTTTTAAAATTGCATGAGATTGTTTAAGACAGCACTTTGAACTGGGGTGGTGCAAGAATTTTTAAAAGACACAATGCCTGACGATTTAGTCAGGGGCATTGACATCTTTTAGATTATCAAATTAAAAAAAAAGAAAGAAAGAAAGAAAGAAAAAGAAAACAGCCAAAACAGCAATAGCCATCCAGTGTGAATGAATCAAAATTATACCTTTTTTTTTTTTTTTTGGTCAAATCAGGAAAAAAAAAAGAATATATTTTTTGGTGTGCCTCAGAATTTTAGTAATTAATTTTTGTGTTCCATAAGATGAAACAGTTTGAAAATTAGTTATTTAAGATAACAAAACATTATAGTAAGACAAAGATAACTTCTCTATGCAGAAGTCTGGAAAGTCAATACAAATTTAATAAAATCAGTTTCTAGTCTGCTGTTTTCTGGAAATGGAATCTTTTACAGAGATTATAAAATCACTAGGGCTGAAAGATTTTTATATTCAGATTACATATCCTGAAAACTCTTGATCCTGACCAGAGCAAGTGAAGCAAAACTCCATCTAAAATAGCTAAAAGAGTCCTGAAGCTAGCTGCCTTGCCTAAAATCTAAGCACTACAAAGCACAAAAATATAATGTGACATCCTGGAAAACATTTGGGGTGTCTTATTTAACTTATGCCCCCCTGTGAAAACAATTAACATAAAGGCTGAAAAAGATTGGTAATTATAAATTTCAAACATTTCAGAAACTGATTTTTTTCCAATCTTGGTTAATGCTTTAGTCCTAACACCTTTAATAAAATCAAGGTGACAGACCATGAAAACATTTACTTCAGAACTACAAGCAAATCTGATACTATTGTTGAAAGATGCCTGGGGGCATGTGGACTAGTGATCAGCAGATGAGAAGGCCTGAGAAGTGGTGGAGGTCTGCAGTAGCTCTGCCTGGGACCCAGGATTCTTCAGGACTCCTGGGCTTTGAAATATTAAACCTGGCATTGGGGAAGACGCCGGAGAGAAAATCCTACCCTGATCACAAGAAAAAGACTGTTATCCAAAGGCAAATTCATTTTCTCATAAAAATTAGATTATTTTTCTGATAATCAGTAAAATGTGGTTTCATAAATTAATGCCTGTGCAACCTGAAGCTGAAATGTGACCACGGAATTTTTTCACACCACAGTTCACAATTCACACTTTATCCACCTTGAAAGTGTAAACAGGCAATTTCACAGCTAACTAAAATGTTGATTGTTAGTTACATCCCATAACATTTTTACACTTCCAAATTGTATATTTCATAAAACGACAAGAAGTAATTTTGTAACTCCCTGGATGGGAATCAGGGAGTAATAAAACTTAGATCATTTCAGGGACCTGAGAGATTTCTATTTAGCAATTTTGGTGTTATCTAAGAAAAGAATAGGTTCTGATCTATATCCATTATCAGGACTTCATTGTTTTTATTGGCTAAAACTAGACATAAAAATCACAGCACACTTATTTTATAATGTTGGGATCAGTGCTTATTTCTGAGCTTTTTCTTTTTTATTTTCTACTAGGTTGTGATAGCTTTCTGAAAAAGTCCCTATATGTAATGAATTTGAAAATATAGCACTTCAGGGACTTCAAAATGCCTAATATTTGGATAATTCCCAAATAATCATTACTTTGGAGAAAGAATTGAGGTCTGATGTTGCACAAGAAAAAATAAAATGATTACACAGGAGAAAAATATACTATGTTCCTTGAGAAAGTGACCGGTTTCTTCTGTTGCTGCATCAAATGAAGTCTAAAAAACTATAGTTGTCTTTTTTCTCACATGACAAGAAAAATAATTTTCCTTATTACAGAAAAATTTGGTCAGATTGTCTATGTAATATGAGTTGTATCTGAAAAATAACTGGATTTACAGCTTCATTTGAAACAAATGAAATTTTTTATAATGATGTTTACTTTAAAATTTTTAAATAGTCAAATTTTAAAAAATTGAAATCATATCAAGCATTTTCTCAGATCACAATGGTTTGAAGCTAGAAACCAAACTCAAGGAAAAAAAACCCAAACATTCAAATTCATTGAGGCTGAATAACACACTATTGAATAATAATTGGGTTAACACTGAGATCAAGGAAGAAATCAAAAAAGTTTCTGGAAACAAATGAAAATGAACACACAACAAGCCAAAACCTATGGGACACAGCAAAAGCAGTCCTGAGAAGGAAATTTATAGCAATGGAGGCCTACAATTCTGGCCTACCTAAAAAGGTTTGAAGAAGCTCACATAAACAACCTAACCACAAAGCTATAAGAACCAGAAGAAAAACAACAAACAAAACCCAAAGCAAGTAGAAGGAAGGAAATAATCAAGAACAGAGCAGAATTAAATGACATAGAGACAAAAAGGACAATTCAAAGGATCAATAAATCCAAGAGCTGGTTCTTTGAAAAGATAAACAAAATTGACAAGCTATTATTAAGACTCACCAAGAAAAAAAGAGAGAGGACCCAAATAAATAAAATCAGAAATGACAAAGGAGAAATCACAACTGATACCACAGGAATACAAAGGATTGTAAGAAATTACTATGAAGAGCTGTATGACAAAAAATTTGATAACCTGAGTGAAATGGACAAATCCTGGAAACATAAAATCTTTCAAAACTGAATCAGGAAGAAGCAGAAAGCCTGAAGAGACCAATAATAACTAATGAAATTATAGTAGCAATAAAAAAACTCCCAACACACAAAAGCCTCAGACTGGATGGCTACACAGAGGAAGCTTACCAAACATTTAGGGAAGCACTAACTCATATCCTTCTCAATCTACTTCAAAAAATTCAAGAAGAGGGAAGACTCCCACACTCTTTCTATGAAGCTAGTATTATTCTAATTCCAAAACCTGGTCAAGCCACAACAAAGACATTTGGATATTTCCAAAGAAATAAAATTAGAGGCCAATATCACTGATGAACATAGATGCCAAGCTCCTCAACATATTGTCAAACTGGATTCAGCAATATATTAAAAAGAACATATACCACGATCAAGTGGGATTCATCCCAAGAATGCAAGGATGGTACAATATTAGCAAACCAATAAACATAATACAGCACATAAACAAAATGAAAGGAAAAACCATATAATCATTTCAATAGATGCTGAAAAAGCCCTTGACAAGTACAGCACCCCTTTATGATAAAAATGCTCAGCAAGATGGCAATAGAGGGACCATACCTCAACATTACAAAGGCCATGTATAAGAAACCTGAAGCCAACATCATACTCAATCAGCAAAAACTAAAAGCCTTTTCCTTAAGATCAGAAACAAGGCCAGGCTGTCCACCCTCTCCACTTCTATTCAACACAGTTTTGGAAGTTCTAGCCATAGCAATTAGATAAGAAAAAGGAATCAAAGGTATTCAAATTGCAAAGGAGGAAATAAAACAGTCATTATTTGCAGATGACATGATAGTGTACATAGAAAACCCTGTAACTATTCAAACTAATAAGTGAATTTGAGAAAACCGCTGGATACAAAATCAATGTCCAGAAATCAAAGGCATTTTTATACACCAACAATGAAACATCAGAGAAAGAAACTAGAAAACAAATCCCATTTACCATAGCAACAAGAAAAATAAAGAACCTAGGAATAAACTTAACCAAGGAGGTAAAAGACCTGTACTCAAAAACTATAGAACACTGAAGAAAGAAATTAAGGAAGATACAAATAAATGGAAGCCCATACCATGTTCATAGATGGGAAGAATTAACATCATAAAAATGTCCATACTACCAAAGCCATCTATAGGTTCAACACAATCCCTATTAAAATACCAATGTCATACTTCACAGACCTAGAACAAATTTTTAAAAATTTTATATGGAGCCAAAAATGACCCCAAATAGATAAAATAATCTTGAGAAAGAACAACAAAGTAGGAGTAATAACAATACTGGATATCAAACTATATTACAAAGCCACTGTAATCAAAACAGTCTAGCACTGGCACAATAATAGGCAAATAGATTAATGGAACAGAACAGAGAACACAGAAATAAATCCAGGTCTCTATGGGCAACTAATATTTGAAAAAGGGGGAAGGAACATAAAACGAAATGCAAATAGCCTTTTCAACAAGTGGTGTTGGGAGAACTGGACAGAAACAGGGAAGAAAAAAAAAAAAAAAGAAAGAAACTAGACCATCAACTTACACCATAAACCAGAATAAACTCAAGATGAATAAAAGACTTCAATGTAACCTGTGCCACTATGAGTGTCCTAGAGGAAAACATAGGCAGAAAAATAGCAGATATCCCATACATCAATATTTTCATTGATATCTTGCCCAGGGCAAATGAAATAGAGGAGCAAATAAACAAATATGACTACATCAAACTGAAAAGTTTCTGCTCAGCTAAAGAAAACATCAGCAAAATCAAAAGGGAACTAACCATATGGGAAAACATATTTGCCAATGACACTTCAGATAAGGGTTTGATCTCCCAAATATGTAAAGAACTTATACGATGCAACACCAGGGATACAGATAACCCAGTTATAAAATGGGCAGAGGACCTGAACAAACACTTCTCCAAGCAGGACATACAAAGGGCCCATAGGCATATGAAAGAATGCTCAACATGACTAGCCATCAGAGAGATGCAAATTAAAACCACAATGAGATACCACTTCACACCTGTCAGAATGGCCATCATCAACATATCAATAAACAACAAGTGCTGGTGAGGATATGGAATAAAGGGAACTCTAGTGCATTGCTGGTGGGACTGGTACAGCCACTATGGAAAACAGCATGGAACTTTCTCAAAAAACTAAAAATAGAACTGCCTTATGACCCAGCAATTCCACTGCTAGGATTATACCCAAAGACTCCTGAAACACCAATTCAGGAGAACCTATGCATTCCTATGTTCAAAGCAGCACTATTTACAATAGCCAAGTGCTGGAAGCAGCCTAAGTGCCCATCAGTGGATGAATGGGTCAAAAAACTTTGGTATGTTTACACAATGAAGTACTATGCAGCAGAGAGAAAGAAGGAACTTCTACCATTTGCGATAGCATGGATGGATCTGGAGAGTATTATGCTTAGTGAAATAAGCCATGCAGCAAAAGAGAAATACCATATGATCTCACTTAAGACAGGAGACTAATAGATGAGCAGAACAAAATCAGAGACATGGAAAAAAAATAAGGAGCAGAATGATGGTGATTAGTGGGCAGGGGGGGAAGTAGGGTAAAGGGTTAGTGGAGGAGCTAATGTGAAAGACCCATGGACAGGGACAATGAGGTGTGGATTGACTATGGGAGACGGGGCATGGGAGAGCAATGGGACGGAAAAATGAAACAATTATATTACAACAACAATGAAAAATAAATGAAAAAATCATTAAAGTTTTTTAAATCATCAAAATGTGGAAGATTATTTCTAAATTTAAGTCCATGAAGATGCTGCAGAACTGTCTTAAAGAAATTGGAACTATACATATGTTCATAGACCTATTCCCATCCTGTCCTCTCTTACACTATTTAATAATATATTATGTAATTCTATTGGGAGGTTGGACATCCATTATTTAGAAAGTTATCTCCAATTAAAACTATCTTAATTTTGGAACTGGAAGAGTATTATGCTCAGTGAAATAAGGCAGTCAGTGAAAGACAAATACCATATGATCTCACCCATTACAGGACAATAATGAACAAAACAAACAACAAGCAAAACAGAACCAGATATATGAATACAATGAATAGACCTTCAGCGGGCAGCGGGGAGGGGAGAGGAAGAGGCAAAGAAGGAGAGCAGTTTAGTCAAGAAACTAGTATGGAAGAACCATGGACATGGACAACAAGTGGAATTGACTTTTGGGGGGAGTGTGTGGGTAGGGAAGGGGACAGAGGGGAGTAAAAAGGGGATGGATGTAATACAACAATAAAATTAAATAAAAATAAATACCTTAATTTAAACCAATATATATTAAGAGATCTCACATTAGAGGAGTGATTTTTATAAATGAAATTATATACTATTATCTCTTGTTGAGTTCTGTGAAAATTTTGTTAAAATTATAATCAAATATTTAGTTTCTAAAAATCATGTTTTCTAGTTATGTTGCTATCTATAATTACAATAGGTACTATTAAAGAAAATCTATTCTTTCATCATTATCCTCTAATTTGAATATTTAAAAAATCTATTTCTGTGTATTTATGTATAAAAATCATTCTGTTCTCTGTATACAAGAAAAAAGTATTATTTTTTGTTTTTAAAGATTTTATTATTTTTTTAGAGAGGGGGGAAGGGAGAGAGGCAGAGAGGGAGAGAAACATCAATGTATGGTTCACCTGCCTCCAACTACGGACCGAGCTGGAAACCTGGCTTGAAACCTGGTTATGTGTGCCCTGGCTGGGAATCAAACCAGCGACCTTTGGGACCTTATCCACTGTGCCACCAGCCAGGGCCAGAAAAAAGTATTCTATTTAATTTATATATGAGTTTGAATATCTGTTGACTTTAAGTTCAAAATAGATGAGAACAAAGAATGATTTTGATTGGAAGAAGAAAACTAATAAAAATAAAATTCTTATACAAACTACCAGAATTACGGCAATTCTTTTTAAATAAATGCATTTATATTGTTAATTATATTAAGACAATAGTATGACTCTAGTCAACTAGGGAGTCTTGGTGCCGGTGGAGAACAAAAAAAAAAAAATATATATATATATATATATTGCTAAGAGCAATGTCTAAGATTTTGCTGCCTATGTTTTCTTCTAGGATTTTTATGGTTTGGGGTCTGACATTTAAGTCTTTAATTTAATCCATTTTGAATTTATTCTTGTGTGTGATGAAGAAAGTGGTCTAGTTTGATTTTTCTATATGTATCTGTCCAATCTAACACAAAACTCAACACACACACACACACACACACAAAAAAAAAAAAAAAACAAAAAACCAATTAAAAGATGGGCAAAGGATCTGAATAAACACTTCTCCAAAGATGATATACAGATGACCAATAGACATATGAAAAGATGCTCAATGTCACTAATCATCAGAGAGATGCAAATTAAAATCACAATGAGATATCATCTCACATCTGTCAGAATGGCCATCATCAATAAATCAACAAACAACAAGTACTGGTGAGGATGTGGAGAAAGGGAAGTCCCACTGTACTGTTGGTGGGAATGCAAATTGGTGCAGCCACTGTGGAAAGCAGTATGGAGATACTTCAAAAAAATTAAAAATAGATCTACCTTTTGACCCAGTGATTCCACTTCTGTGAATATATTTAAAGGAACCTAAAACATTAAAAGAACTTTAGCATCCCTATGTTCATTGCAACACTATTTACAATCACCAAGATGTGGAAGCAGCCCAAGCGTCAATCAGTAGATGAGTGGATAAAACAAGTACGGGACATTACACCGTGGAATACCACTCAGCCATAAAAAATAAGAAAATTTTACCCATTGCAGCAGTATGGGCCTGGAGAACATTATGCTAAATGAAACAAGCCAGTTAGAGAAAGACAAATACCATGTGATTTCACTCACAGTGGAATCTAATGAACAACCTGAACTAATAAGCAAAACAGAGATAGACTAAAAGAGAGCAGGATGACAGATAAGCTGAGGGAGGTTAGGGGGTGGAGGGATTGTGCAAAAGGAACAACGGCTCATGGGCATGAACAATAGTGTGGTGATTGCAGTGGGGAAGGGGGTATAAGGGGACTAATGGTAATAAAAAAAAAATACAATAAAAAATTAAAAGACAATGACCACAGATTGTAGTGCGTGTGTGTGTGTGTGTGTGTGTGTGTGTGTGTGTGTGTGTGTTTAAACCACTTCAATAGTCAGTTCTTAATTTAAAAAAGATACTTGGTTACTCCACCCTCTATAGTTACTTCAGTCACAGAGTCTGTATGACTTCCAGCAGTCTCCATGGCAAACACGGTCATAGCATAAACCTGCAGAGTTGTATCATTTTCAAGGCTTTTTCACCCACGTATCCTTGAGGGGTGGGCAGTTACCATGCTGTTCCATGGATGAGAACACTGAAATATAGAAAAGTTCAGTGGTCTCTACTATATTCCAGATCTTAGTAACTGAATTAGAAATACAATTCAAGTTTTAAGACACCTAGCCTTGATTTAGTGATCTTAAAGACTGGTAAACATATATAGATGTGTCAGCTTCCCAAGGTCCGTAAAATCTTCCTAGATAGCAGTAGTATAAATGAATTTTAACATCCTTCTTCCCAGATAGCTAATTCCAACTATGTGAAAAATCATTCACACAAACCATGTCTAAAAACTTTTAAAGATAGAGCATATTGACCTTGTGAGTAAGTTGTGGGGTTGGAACCATGAAGTGTTTGGAACTATTGAATCCAAGTCAAAGTGGCCATCAACAGGCTGGAAGTCCCATGTTGTAAGTGCTATCCCACTGTTATAGCTCTCAGCAAATTTAAATGCTTAGTGGTGTCACTGCTAGATTTGCACCTAGAGTAAGGTATTCAGTCTGAGCCTTAGTTTCTTCATCTCTAAAATGGGAATAATATCTTATTTGTAAGGATTTTTGTTAGCATTAAATGCACTAATGTGAGTAAAGTAGTGGGACAGTTTATTATCTCAAGGTTGCCTTAACATATGATTTCAAACCGGGTGATTTAAAACAATGGAAATTTATTCTCTCACAGCTTTGGAGGCCAAAGTCTGAAATTAAGGCATTGTCAAGGCTGCATGCCTTCCGAAGATTCCAGGGGATAATCGTTGCTTGCCTCTTCCAGCTTCTGGTGGCCCCAAGTCTTCCCTGGCTTGTGTCTACATTACTCCAATCTTCGCCGCTTTTTTTCAGATGGCTTTCTTCTCTGTCTCTATTTCAAATATGGCTCGGCCTTTCACTTATAAACATATTTGTCATTGAATTTAAGGCCCACACAGACAGTCCAGAATGATCTCAATTTTGATATTAGTTTAATTACATCTGTACAGATTCTTTGGCAGGTAGTATGGATTAAGACATAGATGTATCTTTCTGGGTTGCCACTATTTCATCCATTATAGTGCCTGGAAGCAAACCTTTGTACTCCCTACTTATTATATTTGATTTAGACTGTAAAATATGGTCCATTCTAAAGTGATAAGCCCAGTGGTTCTCAATCTTGACTGAATATTAGAATCACCTAGGACATCTTTTAAAACCCCAATATCTGGTCAGTGTTATAGACCAATTAAGCTATCTGGTCAGCATTATAGACCAAATTAAGTCATCTCTGGGGATGGAACACAAGCTTCTGTATTTTCTAAAGCTCTCTGGATAATTCCAATATACAAAGTTAGGAACTGCTAGACAAAGGTGTAATTAGAGGCTGAGTTTTCTGGATTAAACTAGAATCTTTAGGAGTTACTAGATCCTAGTACTAGGATCTAGTTCAACAAATCTAGTATTCTGGGCATAGGAACATAGAAGAATTCATTATTCCATCTCATTCCCTATGCTCCAATTTCATTACCTTGTTTATTCAAGAACACTTTTTGTAATAGGGCAGGATCTAGCCATAACCTCTTGTTTCCAAATCTAAATTATCTAAATCAAGTGAAGGCTTTGGGCACTGTTGGGGACACTATTGCTGGTAGAATACTTTTTGAAAGTTCCTAAGTGTATCTTCCTAATTAAAACACTATAGTGTTTTTTGTTTTGTTTTGTTTTTGCCAGAGCTCTTGGGGTGTTAATTTGTGTAGGAGATAGTTGCTGTGTCGAGCTATTCAGAGTGCTTAGTAAACTCTTCTTTCAGTTTTCTTCCAATGCTGTTTCACATGCTGATCATCTGCTTGGATTACAGATTTCCTTTCACAGCAAATCACGAGAAAAAAATGGGAAGGAAACTTGGCATGGGTGCCACTTGCCTCAGAAAACCAGCATGTATCACAATCAAACACCACCATGATACAAAGCTTATACATGATGAGCCCATGGTGATGTGCATGTTGTATTCAAAGCACTTCTGTTTTCTATCTGGCTTGGCTATTCAGTTTTGAAAAGCAAGTCTTCAAGAAGTTCCATCAGTGACCCCTTCTATCCTTATAACCTTACCATTGCCTCTCTGAAAGCATGGCCCCAGAAGTCAGTCTAAGACCTTCTTACCCTATAAAATTGTAGGAGGACTGTCTAGGAAGTACCCAGGCATATACTACGAAAAGAGAGACAGTTGTTGAAGAAGATACAAGATACAAGAAACAATGTGTGTAGGACAATGTTACCTCAGTCCCCGTCAAAGTAGGCATCTTGAGACCTCACACAGTTTTTCCTATCATCATCAGCTGCCCCATTGTATTTTCCTAAATCTTATCAACAGGCTGAAATCTCCTCCTTTCAAAGGTGATTTTAGTTTTGAGGAAAGGCAGAAGGTGCAGGGCTCCAAATGTGGGCTATAGTGGGGCTGAGTTAGTTGTGATTTGATGTTTCATTAAAAACTCTGAATGAGACACGCTGCATGAGTGGATGTGTTGTTGTGATGAAGCTGCCAATCACCAGTTGCTCATAGCTGTGGCCTCCTGAATCATTCAGATAGTTTCCGCAGAGGAATGCTCAAGCTTAATACGAAATTTGATGCAGGTTCATGGCTCTACTTACTCAGCCGCTTTGAATGCAATAGCCACACAGTACACATGATCACTCAGTGGCATCTTCTGCTTTCACTGGCTAGTATAGTGAAGTCATCATTGTTCATACATGAGCATTCCAGTCCACTCTCCTTGGCTGCCAGGTTACATCAATGTTGTGCAAACTGTTCTCATTATATTAATAATGGATAGACTTTTTCTGGATGGACCTCTTATACCTAATAAAGCATACTAGGGTATTTACCCCAGGTTTATTTGCTTTCAGAACACACCCTTAAGTCAAAGTCATAAAACCCCAAACAGTAGCATTCAGGGATATATTGAGACTTAATTTGAAATGTCAGAAGGATGGGTCTCAAGCCTTGAATTCACATAACATAGCTGTTCCCCTACTCTTCCTGCATATTAGCCTATTGCCTGGCCTGGCAGTTTTGGGGCATCCATAGAGTGCACTGGTTAAAAGCTACTCTCATGCACCCTGTCATCTACAGCATCACAATCTCATAGACTAAACTGGAATTAAGGAGACTGAAGTCCACTTGGAAAAGGAATGTGGATCCTGGGAAACTTGTCTTTTGGCCAGGATAATGAGGTAGGAATATATGAACTCTAAAATTTCCATCTTCAGCCCTGGCTGGTAGCACAGTGGATAAGGCACCAGCATGCGACCTCGAAGGTCACTGGTTTGATTCCCCAGCCAGGACACATAACCAGGTTGCAAGCCAGGTCTCCAGCCAGGACCATGGCTGGAGGCAGGTGAAAGGCAACCATACATTGATGCTTCTCTCATTCTCTGCCTCTCTCCCTTCCTCTCTCTCTGGAAATAATAAATAAAATCTTTTAAAAAATAAAAGTTTAAAATTTTTATCCTCAGGCAGATGGACAAAAACATGCAAAATCATTCAGTTTATACTTACATAGATAGTAAAATTATATTTTAAAAAAGCAAATGAATGAATATCACAGAAGTCAGGATAAAGAGTACCTCTGTGGGAAGGGAGTTGATAAAATGAAGAGGAGGCAAGCACAGGGCTTCTAAAGTAGAGCAGTGTTCTATTTCTTAGTTGATAGATGGTTACACATGTGGTTATTTTATTATTATTCTTTACATATATGTCTTGTATATTCCTATCTCTGTAAGCATGTTTCACAATTTTAAAAGATAGTAGCATTAATCTGAACTATGATATAGAAAAATACCCTATTTTTTCTTCTACTTGTTTCATATCATATTTTATTTGACAGTATGCTTGATTTATACATTTATGTCAATCATTAAACAACAGTAACATGTAATATCTTTAAGTTGAAAAATGTTATACTCTATCTTTAAACCACAAGGGAGGTTTTCTTCAGCAGTGAGGGCAAACAATGGCTTTGTTCATTAAAAAAGTGCTTTATTATCATCACTGGTTTTTGAAGAAGAGAAACCCTAAGAGATGAAGTGGCAGTTCTCTTGACATAAAAGAACTCACTGGAAGGGAGAGGGTTGGGGCACAGGCAGAAAAATGCCATTTAACTAGTCTTGCTGTCCAATTTTCCAAGTGCTTTTTTTCTGGGAAGTTTTCCATCATTTAATTTTTCTTTTCTTTACATAGTTTATATCTTCCTCCCTAACTGCCTCTGGTTTTCACCCCAATTATGCCTGCAAAAACCATTTGTGAAGTCGGCTAGAAGATTTTTTTGGAAAAAGGGGTGTGTGGATCCAGAAATTCTGGACTAGACAGACTCCTGACTTTGGCACCTTGTTCCAACCCACTTCCTTGGGAGTGGCCTGAAGAATGCCTCTGTCAGGGCTTGTTACGTTGGTAAATGAGTTTTTTCCATTATGTGTAGGAGTCTTAAGGATTTATTAATCTTCAAAAATTTAACAATGCTAAGAAATTTTTAAATAGCTAACATAAACAAATTGCTTTTGAGTCAGGGTTACTAAAACATTTTTATTCTGCTAATGTGGACACAAAAGTGGCAAATAGAATTTCAATTATATTCTTCCCTTTTACTCTAAAAAAGTAATTTTGGAATGAACAGAGGAAAGGCAATGTTCTTTTTACTTTATGTAGAAGAGATTACTGGGATGAAAATGGAGGGAAATGTGTGGCTGCAAAATTTTATTTTTAATCCATGCCAAAAATGATCATGTCATAGTAACTTGCTTTTGTTCCTAATTTTCTTATCCATTAATGACACATGTGCATTCAAATAGTTTTTAAAAATTGATTTATTGTTGTTTCAAATTGTTTTAATACCCCAGAAGATCTATTACATGTGTTCTTATTTATTTTAGCAAATTTAGTAAACCTTTACAAAGTCACAATATTGAGACATTTTGTATATTGATTTTAGGTATTGAAATTGATAATTAAACTAGAGTTTTATGGGGGTGAATTTGGTAACACAGACTCACAAGGCTTTCTTTGTTGTGCCAGAATTTACTCAGTCAGATCCTCACATAGTCTCTAACTTAAAAACATAACAAAACAAAACAAAACAAAAAACAAACACTCTTAAGTTACAGTAGAGAGTATTCAAAGAGGTTTCTAAATTTAGCAATTGCTCAAGCACCAGTACTGAGAAAGTAAGTTTGGAACTGCTGACGTTTTCAATAAACCAAGTGAACAAACACACTTATTTACCTTACCATGAATAAGTAGAGAATATTGAGCGAAACGAGCAGAGCACATCCTGGCTGAGCCCTTTGCTAATTTGACCATAGGGTGGCGCTCTAAGGCCCAGATTTGCTCGTCCTCGTCCTCACTGCACCATTGCAGGCGGCAAGGAATCAAACTTCTCAAACTCTCTCTTGTAGCTCTTTGTCACTGTACATGTAAAATATTTACAGTAAAAACCCACGAACCACCCAGCACTGATGAAAATAACAAAGTAGAAATCGGTTGGACAGTTGTATACTTAGCTATCCCAAGTATGTTTATACAGGTGATAGAAACGAAGAGTTTTTTTTCCCCCTCAATACTAGCACTATCATTTCAAAGTTTGAATTTAATTTTTTTCTGAAAGTATTTTAGTAAATTAAAGAAAAACCTTCATGGCTAACTGGTGATTTTAAACTTTTTAATAAATTATGCCATACAACACAGTTTTAAAATCCAATGCCTCAAAGTGATTTAAAGTTATCATTGAAGTCAGAGTTAGTGTGTGTATTTTTTCATGATGAAAGATTTCAAGCTAACATCTTTGTTTTAGTTTAGCGCCTTGTACTATGACCTATAAGTATTAAAGAAATATGCAAAGTCTTGGAATAAACTACAAATTAAACTCTGTTCCCCTAATAATCTCAATCATTTTTATTGTTCCACTGGGCAGATACATTGCTCTGTGCAAAGGAGAAAAAAGAGAGCTCTCAATTCCCAAGGAAAAGAAGCACAAAGGATAAGGTTCACAGCTACAGAAATGCGTATGATGCATTTTAAAATGAAGCTGCCTTTTTAAATTGAATTTATTGGGGTGACATTAGTTAGCACAATTATATAGGATACATCATTTGTATATTGCACTATAGCTTCACCACTCCAAGTCAAGTAGCCTTCTTAAAGACAGTGGTCTGGTCAACATCTTCCATTGCCAAGAAGAAAACCTTCACCCATAAGCAGTTTGAATTGTGTCATAGCTACCATTTTTTTATAGTACTTGTTTTACTTCATATCATGTTACGGGCACTTTCCCAAATTATTTGATATGATTGTTAATGGTTGTAGCACAATTCTTTTTAACAACGTGCTAATTAAGCATTGTGCAAGCTAATAATTATTGTAAATAAGTTATTATAAATAAAATTGTCATGGATATATATGTGCTTATATATATTTACACACATATATATGTGTATATATGTACATATACACACACATACATTCTGTCAAGCAACTATATGTTTTTAAAGGAAGATTTTGAGTATAAAAATAATATGTGATCTTAACTTTTAAAATGTATTTTTAAAAAAGAAGCCATTCATTATGCAAAATTAGACCAATAAAAGCTTATGTGGTAAAAAATTGATTGGACATAGACCTGAGTTTCTTATCATCTGGATGTTTAACTCTCTAATAAGTAGATCTGAGACCAGATTTATTTGGATCAATTTTGAGAAGCTACATTTCAAAAATACAAAAGCCACTTTCGGAACTATTTGTTATCTCAGTTAATGTCTTGTTTACATACTCAACAGATATGAAATGTTAAACCTAATCTTTACATGTTGATATTTTATGTTATTTTCTACATAAGTATTTGGACTTGAAAGGGAAACCAAGAGCTATGCTGGAAAAAGACTTTTATGCCCCAACTAAATGCCCTTCTTTTTAAGAGGCTTGTGTATTTAATTTTGTGCATTAAAACTATTCCTCACATGAAGGATGATTTAAAAAAAAGACATTTCTATGACCTTAAGGAGCATATGATGTATATGATACATCATATAAGGAATAAGAGAATTCCTTAGAAATTCTCTGTGTTTGGGCATGAACTTTTCACAGGTTTTAAGCAGTCTCCTGTTTTGACTTTTTGTTTACACACATCATAATTTCCTACCGAATAAAAACTTTTCCTTTTTTAAAACATTGCCAGTGAGAAAATAAAATTCCATAACATAAAACTAAATTTTCATGCTTATACTATCACACCAAATACAATTTAAAGCAGATGTTTCAAAATCCAACAACTGTTTGCATCAAAGCAAATTTCATCTTTATTTTTTTCCACTGTTACTTAAACAACTTTTAAAGTCAGTCAGATAGCAACTTGGAAAATAGGAGTATGATATTCCCACATCAAAAAAAGCATTTCTTCAACAGGGCAATTTTTAAGGGTTCCAGAGTAGAGAGAAAAAGACCCTCTTAACTGAGAACTTTCCTGAAGGCAAGAAAAGTTACACACTGTCAGGGCTGTCCTTTCACTATCATAGCCAAAGGAAGACAGGCAAAGAGAAAATATCTGAGCTTCCAAAGGGCAGTAACTGCGATGAAGAACTTATTTTTTTATAATACCCAGGCCAGAGCCTGGTGCAGGTGGATGCTGCCTAACAGGATTCATCTGGAGGAATGAGCAGTACGATGCAAGTCAAATCCTCCCACTCTCCATCTGTGGATGTCCATCATTTGGGGACAATGACCAGCACATATTTTCTTAACCCAATATGGACAGAGAACATGTTTGGATTGTATTGCGTGACATCCCCTTCTCTATGGAAAAGGTCCAAGAGGAGAAGGGGGTGGGGTCGGCCTTTTTAAGGATGGGTCTAATGGGTTCAGCTGTTATCACACTTTGCTGATTGTAATCACTCGTTTTATGGTTTCTTTTCCAGCTGCTCCAAAAATTCATTGCGATGTCTTCTCGGTTTATTTTTAATATCCTGTAATTCAAAGATCTAAGAAAGAAGAGTTGAAATAGAAATCCATGTCCCAATTCTTTCTCTCTCTTTTTTCTTCTCATGGGGAAGAAGGGATTTAGGATTTGGACACATTCCTCAAACTCTTTTCTGGAGAAATGTGTTTTTTTTTTTCTGTAGGGAAGGAGCCAGCTTGCAACACATTCACAGGCTTATTCAATTGATGCAAACAATTGATGTTTTTGTAAGCATGCAAAAAATATATTTAAAAAATTATTCTTTCTTCTGAGTATTTATAATCAAAGCATTTCCTTTTTGATAGTGGTTGCAAAATAGTATTCTGTTGGCATCTTATGATTTCTAGATTTCCTACATAAAGCATTTTCTCTAAACTTATTTAGGCAGGGTAAAAAGAGAATAAGCGGCTCTGTAAGCTGCAGAACCCATTCATACCGAGGAAAGCTAAAAGCTGGGGGTGGTGGGATGTCCCACATGTGCTCTCTCTGAAAATATCTTGATTTACACTTTTAAATAGACTTACTTCAGGGAAAGTATAAGGTGTCAGTTTTCTCTTTCTCCCGTCAGAGTAATCCTTTGAAGAACTGGATCTGAGAAATGATTCAGCTAGAATTATAAATTGTCGTTTCTACATTTTCTACAATAGAGCAGTCATTTCCTCTATGTAACAATCCTTTTTGGTCATTTTTTAAGTTCTTCAAAAGCCCAGTAATAAACAAATGAATAAATAAATGAATGAGTGAATAAATAAGTATATAGAAAAAAACAGCCTGTAAATCAGAGAGACCCAGTTTTGTGATTTCAGTGAGAGGTAGTTTGCCTGTCGGCCCACTGTCACCACAGCTGTCAACAAGATGTCTCAAACATCCTAATCGTCACTAGGGATCAGATTGTTCCTTAACTAATTGTTTAGATCAGCTAATCTACATCCATCATCTGTAAAGGGCAGACAGTCCCAAGCATCCTGTAATTTAGATAAAACTCCTATCCTAGTTGTAAACACAATTGTTTGGGTGACCAAGGGTCAGCAGGCCAAAAAGCCTACCTGTGGATGGAACAAGAGTGTGAATTGTAAACTAAGGACTGGGTAAGCCTCCAAACTTACCTGCTCAGACCACCTGCATGTGTCCCACCACATAGAAGATTCTGTTTCATTAACTTCATTATACCAAGAACCTAAATAGAGCAGACAGCCAATGTCACTGCTTCAATCAGCTCTTGAGTCTGTACTTGCACAGGCTTTGAAACGGGTGCCCATGACACAAATGTGCTGCTGTACATATTTCTGAGTTATTTGCAAGTGTTAAATTTCCAAAGACATGCAACAGTATAGTGTAAATTATATATGTAATACACCCATTTGTTATTGGCTTACAGCCTCCTGTCCCAAAATAAGGCTACAGTCAGCTCTCCAAAAATAATTATTTATTCATTATTTTGTATTATGAAATAGTTTTCTTTTTTATTAAATAATGTTTATTGTTATTCTATTACAGTTCCTGATTTTTCCCTCTTTGCCCTCCTCCACCCGTTCCTCCACCCTGGCTCTGACATTCAGCTCCTGCACTGTAGTCCATGTCCGTGGGACATTCACCCATGTTTTTTGTCTAGATCCCTCCCCTTCTTTCCAGCATTATTCTTCTCCCTCAAGCCTTTGGTCACTTTCAGTCTGTTCCATGTTTCCATGCCTATGGTTCTATTTTGGTCATTAGCTTATTTTGTTCATTATGTTTCTCTTATAGGTGAGATCATATGATATTTATCTTTTACCAACTACCTTATTTCACTTAGCATAGTACTCGCCAGTTCCATCCATGCTATTGCAAAAGGTAGGAGTTTCTTTTTTTTCTGCTGTGTAGTATTCCATAGTGTAAATGTACCAAACTTTTTTGATCCACTCATTTAGTAATGGTCACTTAGGCTGTTTTCAGCACTTGACTATTGTAAATACCACTGCTATGAACAAAAGGATACATAAATAATTTTGATTGGTGATTTGGGATTCTTCAAATATATTCCCAGCAGTGGAATTGCTTGGTCAAAAGGCAGTTCCATTTTAATTTTTAAAGGAAATTCCATACTGTTTTCCATAGTGGCTGCACCAGTCTGCATTCTCAGCAACAGTGTTCTTGAGTACCCTTTTCCCCATATCCTCACCAGCACGTGTTGATTTGTTAATGATGGCCATTCTGACAGGTGTGAGTGATATCTCATTGTGGTTTAATTTGCATCTCTCAGATGACTAGTAATGTGCAGTATCTTTTCATATGTCCATGGGCCCTTTGTATGTCCTCCTTGGAGAAGTGTCTATTCAGATCCTTTGCCCATTTTTTAATTGGGCTATCTTCCTGGTGTTGAGTTGTATGAGTTTTTCATATATTTTGGAGATCAAACCCTTGTCCTATACATGTATCTTTGGCAAATATGTTCTTCCACACATTCAGTTCCCTTTTCATTTTGATGATGGTTTCTTTAACTGTGCAGAAGTTTTTTAGTTTGATTTGGTTTTCATTTATTTATTTTTTTCCTTTATTTTCACTGCCCTGGGAGATATATTGGCAAAAATATTGCTATGTGTGAAATAGTTTTACTTGCATTCATCTGCTCATTGTTCCATTCATTAAAAATGTATTTCAAATTCATAGGAACCAGACAAGAAAGTTTTCATGACCCAGAAATGCAATATAGTTAAAAAGGAACTGTCACCTTACATTGATATAGTTCTTATTTTGAAGTACATTAAAAAAAAACAGTCATGAATCTATTTTAAATTTTACAAAATGAAAAGAACCAGGTTTTTGTCCTGAGTAGGGGCAGAACAATAAAGCTATGATAAGTGACAAACAAACAAACATAAGAGCCTTTCTAGAAGAACTGTTTATTATATACTCTAAGAAAAGGGGTCCAGGTTTTTTTTTTGTTTTGTTTTTTATTAGAAGTTTTGAAAACCTAGCACACTCTATCTTCTTCACTCAGACTTAGTACAGATTCTATTAATTTTGCAGTAAAGAACCCTACTCATTTCTTTAGTCTACTCTTCTCTCACTTACTTAGTTTTACTTTTTTTTAAAGATTTTTATTTCATTATTTCTAGAAAGAGGGGAAGGGAGAGAATCAGAGAGGGAGAGAGACATCAATGTACGGTTGCCTTTCACCTGACACCAGCCACAGATCTGACTGGAGACCTGGTTTGCAACCTTGTTATGTGCCCTGGCTGGGGAATCAAACCTGCGACCTTTGGGTTCGCAGGCCGGCGCCTTACCCACTGTGCTACCAGCCAGGGCAGTTTTACTTTTATAATCTTGTATATATTAATATCTTATAGAACCAAGGTGCTATGAAATGGATTTTGGAAAAATAATAAAATAAGAACAATTGCTAAGAGAAACAATTAGAATTGACTGTGGCTCAGCCATGTATCAGGCATTATTTTAAGCATTTAATAAGTATTTATTCATTTAATCTCCACAACAACCCTATCATATAGGCACTATTATTATTCCCATTTTGTAGGGAAACTGATTCACAGAGAAGTTTATTAATTTACCCAAGACCCCAGATTGTTCTAGTTGATGAGCACAGAATAGTTAGGAAAACTCAGGAAAACCTTTGAGAGGAAACAGGCTTTGAAATGGGAATGAAAAGCAAGCAGGAGAGTAGGAAGAGTTTGTTCTGTCTAGGCAGATAGATAAGGAGCATCGGTGCTGGAGGTTCTAGCAGTCACATTGGAGAGCGTGTGGCAGAGGGGAAAGGAGAAAAATAGGGCTGATGGGGACTCCCGGGCAGCTGCAGGCAGTGATGAGTGTCCATGGTGGAGCGCCTAGCATTTATCAACTTGATTGTGTCACTTTCACTTACTGTATTGATTCAAAGGACTTGGCAAACATGTAGACTCTTTCTTCTCTGCCCGACCCTCCCCCACTTTGGCCATTTTTCAAGAATTGTCCTTTCTGAATACAGAAATAGAATGTATTTGTTGTAGCCAGTATGAAGCACATAAACACATGCACAAAGAGAAAGTGAAAACATTTATAAATTTACCTCCCACAGATGACCACTTTCAGCGTTGGCATGTATACTTGCAAACTTTTTAAAAAATAATAAAATGCACTCATTATGTACATGGAGCTTGTCATTTTCTTTCTCTCACCAGTGTGTAATGAGTAGTTTTCATGTTTTTATATATCACCATTTTAGTGAGTGCATCAAATGGGATTTACTAATTTAACAGATCTGCTATTGATAGCAAATAGATTATTTCTAATGCTTTCATGGACCTACTTTCAGATTACTATTTTCCCCCATTTGAGATAATTTATTAAAATTTTTACAAATTTACTCATTAAATCAAGGTGTGTGTGTGTCTACTAAAAATATATGCCCATGCATATATAGTTTTAAATGATTATTACATGTATTCCCTCCATAGATTGTACCATTTTATCCCCCCTCACAGCCAGGAATGAGACAGCCATTTCCCCACACACTAAACTACACAGGTACAGGTGCTCTTTTACTTTCAAACTTTTATTTACAAATGTTCATGGAGAGGAACAGAAAGCCGAGCTTCAGAGCAAAAATGGGCACCTCTGCCTGCCACCAACAGATGGCGATGGCAGCCACTTGCACGGTGTCACTTGCATTGAGGAATGAATTGATTTAAAGCAGTCTTTTAGAAGTTGAAACTTTAAAAATCATTATCAATTTGGTAAGTAAAAACGATATGTTCTTATTATTTATATTTACTTCTTCAATTACTAAGAAAACAGTTCTTTCTTTTATAAATTGTCAATTCTTTTGCTCATCATTTTTTTAAGAGTATTCATCTTTTTCACATTATTTTTAGATGATTATTCTAAGTTTTTATTTACCTTTTAAAGTATAGTCTTTTACTTGGATAAGAGGGGAGGTGTACAGGAGTTTTAAATGTTTATATAGTCATTTCTCTTTTATTCCTTCTGATCAGTTTTTTCTTGTCTTTGTGCTTAAAAGACTCTTTTTACATCAGGATAAGAAAACTTTTCCACTACATTGTGTTTTTAAAAATAATTACTTGATTCATATATCTGGTATTTGGGGCTTCAGGGTAAAGTGTTGGGAGAAATTCAACATCATTTTCCAAAGAGCTAACCAATTGTTTCTGTATCATTTAAAAAAATAATACCACCTTCTGTAATAATTAGAAATATCAACTTAAGCCTATACTAAAATATTATATCTATAGGGATCAATTTCAGACTTTTTCATTCCTTTCCACTGGAATATATTAGTTACCAGAGCTACTCTGTTTTAGTAGTACTCCTTAATATATTTTGTGTTAGTCAGCCTCAACATTTTTTCTCATTTGTTTTTACTTAAAAATATATTGTATGGGATGTGAATTCTAAGTTACCTCTTTAACGCATATTTCTTATAACAAATTAAATAGCAGAGCATGGTATATACATTAATAATTTTCCTCTCCCCCTTTTAGTCCCACTCTCCTGCAAGACAGGCTTATAGTTTGATGAATACATATTTGCACATATGACCAAATAACAGTAACAATAATAATAGCTTATCAAGTGCAAAGCATTTTTCCATGCACTTTACCTTATTTTTATAACAAATAAATTAGGTTAATATTGTCATCATCAATATTGTACAAACAAGTATACTGAATCATGGGAAATCAAAATAATTTGCTTAAGTTACACAGTAAGTGGATTCAAATCCAAGCAGCTTACTTCCAGACTCAGAATTCTGCCTCATTCTTTGGCTTTTCTCTCTCCCCTTCCCACTCTTCCTCCTCCTTTTACCCTCTATTCAAATCAAAGGCTTTTCCCAAACACAAGTTTTGAAACCAGCCTTCTTTCACTTAAATGATTTATGTTTTTTCTAGGTTAATACACATAGATACATCAATTTTTTTATATATCAGATGCATATTATTGATGGTATAGTGTAACATAATTTAATAAGTCATTCTCCTGATAAACATTTAGGTTGTCTTTATTTCCTGGCCACTACCCAACAATGTTGCTGCTAACATTTCTTATGTACCAATGATTTTACTTCTGGCAAATAGTTTCTCAAAAATGTTTTTAAGGGCATGAGTGACTAATTTTAATAGACACTACCTGATTCTTTTTCACAATGGGTATACTAATTAATAATCTCAGATAGGCAGCTTTCTCACCAGCCTTCCTTTCACTCCTTCTTCCTTATTGAAGCCCCACAATATGCCCAGCACTGTGACTGGGACATGGCAGACACAGTTTTCTTTCTCCAGTGGGGACATCTTCAGCTCACACTACTCACCATCACCCTTTTTCCATTCTCCAGAAGCACCACAGCATAACACAATAGACAGCACACACCACAGAAAACAATCTAAAGTTAAATACAAGAATCTTATTTCTTACCCTGCCATGGCCTTCCATGCCATTTATTTCCCATACACAGTGCTCCCTCCACAGCACCCTCCCTCCACCATCCCCAGGGGTCTGCCACCTCTCCAGGACCTCCCACCCCTGAGTCTCCCAGGAATGACTCTCCAAATGAAGGATGATTTGCCTATCTCTTGTTGATGGCTTTCCTTTCAGGTTCCACCCAGGGAACCTCCTTTCAACAATAAGAACAACAAAAAATATGGTCCATGGTTCCCTTCCCCACTCTGTCCTAACTGTTTTACTCCCCCTTCTTTCCTTTAAAATGGAATACGTTCCAAAGGGTCATTTTTAACACATTCCAGGAATTCAGCTCTAACTGAAATTAAAAAATATTTTTTTCCTTCTCATTACATCAGTTTGTGCTAAGATTGCACCATAAGCTGATACAGACTGGGTTGGACCATGCCTGGTCTGTCCTCATTATCTTAGAGTGTCATACTTACTCTGACTTGGGCTAATGGCCTTATTAACTAATGATAACTAATCTGAGCTGTTCATTTGGCATCTTTGAAAATAAACGTTTCACCTGTCCTTTAAAAGCGGCTGCAGATAAGGCCATTTTGCTTTACTTAATTCAGTAGGGCAGTGATGAGATGGAGGGAGCTTTTTGCCCATGAAGAATGGCCTATCTAAATAGACGGTGTGCATCCTTTCAGACCCAGGTCAGAGGTCTGTTTCTGTGAAGCCCGCCTAGCCCTCAGTGTTCTCATCTCACATGATTTCTTCTTTCAGTTTGGCCCTTTCCACAAAGTGTTACTACCTTTTGATTTTTCTCCCTCTTATCAGATTATAGCTACCTGAAGGCATGGATATTTCTCAATCATCTTGAATCTAGAATTTGCTTGGTGCACAGTAAATATAAGAAATGTTTTGTTGTTGTTGTTCAGGCCTAATTTTTCAATAAGATCTTACAATTTTCTTTCTACTGATTCTTTTACCTTATTGTTATTTTGAATGGGGATTTCCCCCATTTTTAATAAGTAACGTATGTGCTTCTTTGCTTGAATAAAGAAGAAATAATTGGTATTTGACTACTTCTTACATCTAGACCCTACCATCATAATCTTTACTAATAATAGTAAAATTTTTAAAACTCTGTAGCTTATTGAAGTGTTACTGGCACTCCATGGTTTCAACAAGTTTCCCCAGATAATTTGGATAATTCTCATATATTTGGCCATAAAAGCACATCAAGAATTTTTTTGATTGAATGTTAGATGAATGGAAAAATGGATGAAAATCCATTATTTACCTTAAGCGCTCCATGAACTTGACACTGAGATGATTAAAATGAAGCAAATATAACTGGACTCTCCTTATATGTTTATTTACTGCAGTGTAACCAAGCAAACCTGGCTTGGCCACATGGCACCTTGACACATGACCCAAAAATGAGTGTTTAAGGAACCAGGTTTTTATTTATAGGATTCCAATCTTGGAGCAGAGGAAGCTGAGAGCACTCCTGAGCCCTCCTCTTTCATGAGACCCAGCACTTCCTTTCCTCCCCAAAAGACTGTAAACCAAAGCCATACCCAGAAGGTCCTCATATCCTTATTTGTTCTTAAGCTGGCTATACAAACAGGTCTCCATCCTCTTTAGAACCTGTACTTGTGGGTTTCAGAGTTGCCATCTTCTTGCAGAAGCTCCCTCCTTCAGGATCTGAGGTATGCTGTCATCAGCCTCCATGTATGTAGTAGTTCAGGAAAACATGTGCCATGTTACACTGGATCATTGTGGAGTCCATGGAGGCATACGTGTCAAGAGAACCGTTTCTTTGTACGCCCTTCAGAGAATCCCTGCTTAGTTAGTCAGATCCTCACACAGTTCCATCCGTTTTGCCGTGCCCATAGTCTTCTTATTCCAACCCTTATAGCCAACTCCTGTCTACACTATCTCATACCAAAAGAAACCCATGTGGCTTCTACCTACACCCTTTTCTACCACACCCTGTGTGGATTCTGCCTCCTTACCTCTCACCTTTATTTCAAATGCTTGGCCCAGAACTTCCTATGTGACCTCATATCTGGCCCTTCCAATGATGTGCTACTTTTGCCAGTTCCCCCAGAGCTTTTACCTTCTTTTGGCTGCCAGTTCTCAGTGACATAGGGGGATCCACCACCCCTGGCTATGTCATGAGACACTATACAATCTTCATCATGTATACTTTTCTCTCTGAAGGGAGACAGTCCAATTCCCTTCAGGAAAGGAACAGCTATTAACTTGCCATTGTTATGCAAAGTATCTTTAAATGTGGAATCATCTACTTTCCCTTCCCCAACCAAGGAATATAAGGAATGTTTCAGGAGACCCCTGGCTCTGTACCCTGTTAAAACATCACATCAAAGAATAAAGGGGTATGTTAACAAATGAGTGCACTTACAGTTCAGTGAATGACCCAGTCAAAGGCAGTTCATTCTTTCACTGTCCTGTGAACAGGGAGACCCATTATGTCCATCCCACCTGAGATATAACATTCCAGCATCATCAGTTCCCCCTGGGAACGTTCACTTGAGATCTGTCAACACTTTTGTTAGTGAGGAGGTTTCTCCTAGCACTGCTGATATGGGGAACTAAGCCTTAAAATAAATTAAACTAAGGCTTTAAAAAAATTGGAAGTTTAAAATTTTTATACAGAATGGCTTTTTCTGCCATGCAAGTACGTGGATTTTAAATCTCAACACTTTTAGCATTTTCAGTGCTTTCAACATTTTAATTAGCATCATCTCCTCTCTACTCTCAGAGATGCAGTGTTTCTTAGTGCCCATATGACCATAAATCCTCAAGCCACATTGCTGGCTTTGAATCCCATTCTACTACTGTGACAAATGCATTTCTTGCAGTGTACTAACTCCCACAACTTTGGAGGATGCCACTCACACTGAACACATCCGTAGAGCATTTTAGATCATTTAAACCTAGCAAGCAGAGTTCATTAAATAAGCAAGTATTATCATTTTGTCTCCCTGGCACCCCTATTACTAATCCCATCCCAAAGATGAAGAATGATGGTCTGAGGAGATTAAATGACTAGTTTAAAATTAAACAGGAAGTTAAAGGCAGACTGCTGACTTTCTTTTCTTCAGAGTTCCAAGTTGGAGCATTTATTTCCACCTATACTATTCATGAGTACCCCCTCTACAAGGATATGTGGCTAATTTTATTTATTTAAAAAAAATTTTTTTTTCTTTCCTGGAAATGGCTTTTTATACTGAGCACAGGACAGGAATTTATAGGCTCATACCATAAGAAAACCAACCAATGCCACAGCAAAATAGCAAACTGAGATTTGGGTATGGTTGTGCTATATTTAACACTAAACTCTTCAGGGTTCTAGTCTTCACCATGATCTTCCACGTATCTGTTCAATCCTTGTGTTAGAACTAATTTTAAGTCCCTTGAGGGCAGGGATTGTGTCTTACTGATCTTTGAATTCTACGAGGGGCTTACAATAGGGTTTTACATATAGTAGATAATAAATGTTACATAACAAAATAGGATCTAACTGCCTCAAAGAAATTCATAATTCCATTATTTCTGCTCCAATTTGTATGAACAGAATCTGGTTGACTATAGAGTGGACATGTTTATAACAAGATAGATTTAAAGGGCTTGTATAGCAGTCTCATTACTTAGATAACTCATGTTCTGTGCTTTTACATAAAAATTTTTTAGTTAAGGTTCCTAAAAACACAAAACTGGTTTTGAGGCTGATGTAAAATCCAGCTACCATCTTGGATGGTGAGCACATTTACATTGCTTAAGTGTAGTATTGGCCTAATAGAGAGAAGACTGGTAATTTGGGCAAAGGAATGTGTATACCCTTGCTGAAAAATAAAACTATTTCATAATTGTTGATAAACGAGTCTTTGAATTTATGCTCCTAACAAGGCCTACCATATTAAATTATCAAGATGGGTGAAAATCAGTTTTGTGTCTCAGAATAATAGCTAGGGTTAGAAAAAATTCTCATATCATGCATTCCAGTCAATATTTTAATAACTAAAATGAATCTAAATTAAGCTCTGTAAATCTGCTGAAGTTATAACTTTCATATCTATGAGGCTATAAGAACTATATTTCTTTCAATAAGGGACTACTTTTGGCTAAATGATTTGTCTCATAAATCAAATCATAAGGTCATAAAGTAAACCTTACCTATGGAATTTAAAAAACTTATCTTCCTTGATTAAGAATATCATGCAGGCCCTGGCTGGTGTGGCTCAGTGCAATGGTGCCAGCCTGTGAACCCAAAGGTCACTGGTTCAGTTCCCAGTCAGGGCACGTAACCAAGTTTCAGGTCAGGTCTCCAGCCAGGTTTTTGGCTGGAAGCAGGTGAAAGGCAACCATACAGTGATGCTTCTCTCCCTTTCTTCCTCCCTCCCTGCCCTTCTCTCTGAAAATAATGAATAAAAAATCTTATTAAAAAAAAAAGAATATAATGCAAGAATTTAATGCCCAAATGCATCAGGATATTCTCAGTGGCTTTTTGAATGCATTCACGACTGCAAAGATGTGCACATTTCTTCTTTTTTACAGTCATTGTGCTTCCCATGCAAGCCAGCAGCCACCCTCTTCTGGCAGTCCTCAATTCTTGCAATTTCTCTTTAATGTTAAGTCCTACAAGCTGTTGGGAATAAATAATCATGCCTATTTCTTGGCATGAAAATGCCCATTCAGTCACCAAATATTCAATTTCACTTCTACCATTAGGAGATTTTCTCTTTGTGAGTAGAAAGGTAGCTTCCATGTCTCCTCAACTTCAGCTGCATCCCAGCTGTGTTTATTAAACAGAGATTTCACATTGTCTGCCTTTTTTGTTTTCTGTTCCATCATTTTCCCCATCTGGCTCCCCACACCCCCATCCTGCTATCCAAGTGAATGTATCCATATTTTTACTGACGGTAGGGTTTTTTTTTTTTTTTTTGATATCTTTCCCTGATGATAGCAGTTAACATTCCTTTAAAAGCTTACATTTCACCCCTGTTCCCCTGTTCACATTTCAACTATGTGAAATTGGGTGATTTGAAACAATTTTAGCAGCTTCTCACTCAAATATAATCCCTTACGACTTGTGATGGCTTTGAATTCTTGGCAACCATTTTCTATGCCACTTAGAGTCTCTGTAAAGGAAGGATTGTTAAGAATTACAAGCACAGAGGCAGTGCCTGAAAGAACAAAGAAGACACACTTTATTTCAAGAAAAATAAAATGAAATTTCACAGTCCTTTCCCCAGGTTTTCCTACTTCCTCAGGTAGAAATAGAATGGGGGTAGAGAAAACACATTTGAGGAGAAATGGAGCCTAAGAACTTTCCTAGGTTGAGAACTTTTCTGAAGAATGCAAAGATATTAATCTCCAATTTTTTTTCTGCCACTAGTCATAATGTTTTCAGTTTTATTTTCTTCTAAGCTTGCCCAATTTGGAGAATAAATAAAATTCTCTCTCTCTCTTTCCCCAAAAGTTTAGTCACAAGTAAGAAAATAATTTTGATTTATTTATGCAAACAACATAGGTTTGCAGAAATGTATTCCACATAATTTAAAAATCATAAATTAATCTTTCAGAATCAAATAATGTTTCTTTAAAAGTTCTTAAATAGAGAATGGTCATTCAGTTATGAAAACTTACATGCATGAATATTAAAAGTTACATGAAAAATTAAAATTCCAAATTTAATCATATAACATATTTTAAATATTTCCTAACCACAAAAAAGTTATGATAGTCCTCAGCATGGTACACTGGTGAGGAGACTGAAGTCAGATAACCTGGGCTAAAGTCCTAGCTCCATCACTTAGATGCTTGATTTTGGACAAATTACTCAATTTTTCTGTGCCTCAATTTTCTTTTCTAAGAATACAGCTGAAAAATAACAGTACTTATTATAGACTTGGTTTATGGATTGAAGTTGTTAGCCCAGGTTAGGATCTTAGAACAATTCCTGGAACATAAAAATCTTCTGTCTTTGTAAGCTATTATTTAGTAGTAGTTACAGTTATAGTATCTATCAGTCTGCTGCTGGTTATATATGTAAAGGGTTAATGGATATATGTGTTGGTTCAGCAAAAGAAAATTTTTATTCTCATCCAAGAAGCATTTGCTGAACTCCAATTATGTGTTTAGCACTTGTAAGACAGATAGACTTAAGTTCATTTGTTTCATTTGTTTTTTTTTAAGATTCTACCTATAAATGAAATGCAATGGTATTTGTCTTCCTCTGTGTGACTTATTCCACTTATTCCTTTCTAGATCCATTAATATTGTTTCAAGTGGCAAGATTTTATTTCTGATGGCTGAGTAATATTCCATTGTATATATGTACTACACTCATTTATCATAGGACATGAAATTATTTCAATGCAAAAAGACCTTTTCCAAGACATTAAAACTTTCAAAAGTTAATGATAAAGAATTCTTAAGGCAGCTTGGGAAAAATAAAGACAGTGACTTACAAAGAAGAACCCATCAGGTTATCTTCAGATTTCTCAATAGTAACTCTATAGGCCAGGAGGGAGTAGAATGATATGCTCAAAATATTGAAAGAAAGAAATCACCAGCCCCGGTGTTGAGTTCTTTTGAAGAAAGGTAAAAGAGGCAAAGATACAAGGATAAGATACACAGATAAATTATAATAGAAAAGTGCACTGTAGATGAAAAGCCTGGTTTGAACATACTTCTTTGGTGAGAGTTTTGAATTCTCTCTGACATATTTCCAAGTTTACTCTCAACCTTCAGCACTGTGCTGTTTGGTAAGGGACTCTCCTCGCTGCCCTCACGTCTACTTTTTAGGGGAGGGAGCCATGTCCAATCCAGAAAAAGCAGGGGCAATGGGTGGCCCTGTTAATAGGAACTATGTAGAGAAGCCATGAGCCAGAGATGAAGAGGAGAGAAAACAGATTATGGAGAAGAGAAACCCTGTGGGACCTCTTCTTAGGTTTCTATTTATTCACTTATTTGTACCATATCATTTGTATTTGTTGAGGCTCAGTTTCCTCATTCATAAAATGTATATATTTGCTCAGGAAATCTCTATTCACCATTCATGTTTCTGAACATCCATTTTTAGAAATCTAGTGTTATCACATGAATTTTTGATTTGTAGTCATAAAGAAAAGGTCTATCTTCTGTTCATTAAAAAAGTATATGTATTGAATGCTGGCTCCCCCAAAATACTGTCATAACAATCTCTGGATAATGGAAAGTTAAAATTATTGCTCGTCATGTTAAAATAGCACTACTGCAACAGCCTCACCAGTATCTCCGCAGGGTAAGGGCAAAGCTGGGCTCTCTATAGACGTTTTAAAGTCTGGTTTATTGTGGGAGGTGAGGCTTGGTCACATGTAGGTAAGAATCATAATATAGGCTTGGTGGACACAACAAGGCAAGGATTTTGAGTCAAAGGGTTTAAATGGCAATATTCCATAGCCTTCCAAAGTTTTGTTCATGTTCTCTCCCTCTCACTTTTCTCCCCCTCCCTCTCTCTCCACTGTGTGAAAAACCTGGTTTTCCACTTTACTGGGACAAAGCCATGTGGCATATGTGCCTTAAGTTTCTCTTTGTCCATCAAAAGTTCTTAATTTTATCCATCCTTTCCTCTTTATTCCTCTTAGGAAACAATGAATTATTCCCCTTAAACCTGCATCTGTATCTCAGTCTTACTCTATTTACTTCCTCATAGCCATTCACTTATTAATTAATTGCACTTTCTTACATGTTAACCTTCTCATTCCTCAGGATTCCTTTTCTTTGGCCTATATAAAATAATATCTATTGGTTTTGTGGGCTTCGAGCCATAGTCTTCTGTTTTTCCTCCTCTTCCCGAGTTCCCATCCTTTGTTTTCTTGACAACTCCTGACAGCCTTGATCAGAGACTTGGGAAAAAAGAAAAGCTCTGCTCAATTCCAAATCCCTCTGTAGGTATCATCTTCTCACTCTCCAGTCCTTTTCTTCTCTGCCAAGATTTTAGAAAGTATAGCTAATACTGCTTTTCTACACTGTCTCACACCCATTTACTTTCCCTTTCACTGTAATCCAGCTGCTTTGGCGAAGTTACAGGTGATTTCTGAAGTGTCAGTTTCAAGGGAAAATTCAAGTTCCTTAGTTTTGTGGCATTTCACACTGCTAATCACTCCCTCTTCATTGAAAACCTGTTTCTTGGGCTTCTGACTATGCTGTCTTGGTTCTTTCCTAACCTCCAAAACTTTCTCTCTCTTTCTCTCATTGGTTCCTCCTTCTACATCTGCTTTTTAAAATATCACCATTGTTTGAGATTTTGTTCTTGTTTTTTTCACTTTCACCATAAAATCTGGCCTGATGGGCTGGCCACACCCATTACCACTTAACCGTCGATAATTTCCTACATTAAAAAAGTAAAAATCCCAGCATGGCCCTTTCAGTTTCAGATACCCAGTTGTCATTTCCACTTGGATCAAATTTATTATTTACAAAATGAATTTATCTTTTTTAAAATAAGAACTCTTTCCTCCATGCTTGACTCTATGAATGGAACCATTATCCAGTGTTTCCCCAACTTCCCAGAAGATAATTATCACTGGCAACATTTGTTAACCAGGTTGCAAATCCTATTACCTAGTCATTTGGATTCATTTGACTGTGGTGGGGAAACACAGATAGGACTGGGCATTATTCAAGAATAATGACCACTGGGATATGTTTATTGTATCTCCTGAATATTTCTCAAACCACACCTCTCCTCTCATCATCCGCTGTTACATTAGTTCTGGCCCGCATGAATCGTTGGTGCCTTCAGCCTTCAGTTTAATGACTGGTCTCTTCTTACAGTAGTCCCCCCTCATCTGTGGCTTTGCTTTCCAAGATTTTAGTTACATAGGGTAAAACACAGTCCAAAAATATCTAATAGAAAATTCCAGAAATAAACAAATTCATTAATTTTAAATCACATGCCATTCTGAGTAGGATGATGAAATGTCACACTGCTCTGTTCCTTTCCAATTTGGATGTGAATCATCTCTTTGTCTAGGGTCTCCATGCTGCGTATATTACTACTTATTAGTCACTCAGTAGCAGTCTCAGTTATCAGAGAGACCACGTTCATATAATTTTTATTACAATATACTTTTAAAATGTTCTACTTTATTATTAGTTATTGTTGCTAATCTCTACTGTACCTAACTGATAAATTGAAATTTATTATAGGTTGGTGTGTATAGGAGAAGCATGGTACATATGGGGTTTGGTATTATACATGGTTTCAGACATCCACTAGGGATCTTCAAATATATTCCTATGGGTGAGGGATCTACTGTATTCTGTAAACCTGAATCTTCTATTCTTATTTTACTGAACATCCGTGATTTTTTTTTATTAGGCCATGTGCTTTCTTTGTTTCCTCTTTCTGAAATACAATTCCCCATGCTAGCCTTCTTTTACTGTCTAACTCGTCATCCTTTGAGACCCAACTAAAGTAAATTAGAACATGGTTACTTGGAACATGGCAAATGCAAGGTGATTTTTGAATGGCTAAATCCTCATGTATTTTTTTATTTAGTTTCATCCTAGATGCAGCTTTTCATGTTTTTGTCAAGAAAGCAGTTTTACTGCAAAGACATAAGTAAACTGTAATCCACATTTTTAGCTTCAGATAGGTTTGAGTTCAATTCCCATTATTTCCTTTTAACAATTGAGGGATATCGAGAAAGCCTCTTAAACTTTTTAAGCCTCAGTCCTCTTCTGTCAAGAGAGAGATGAGAATTAAATAACAGTGGAAATAATGTGTTGAGCCAAGCTCCAGGCTCAATTGGGGCTCCAGAATCTTTGTATAGAGTGACAATTTATAAGTGTGCTATTCATAATTTTTCTGGGGACAAGAGTAAAGCAAGATTGTCCATGGCAACGGACACATGGTTACCCTATCTATAGGAGAGACTTTCAGGCCACTCTCTCATTGGGTGGGGACAATGCTAAAGGATTTGCTCTGAAGTTGTGTTGGTGGAGCAATCCCACTATTTTATACCTACACTACATGTTTGGGGCAAGGCTAGCACGGGCTAGGATCCCTTTTGAACCATCATTTCCTTCACATTCCAGGTGCATAATATGTGTTGTCTTTATGTTATTGGCTCAGAAACCTGCTCTGGCCACATCTGTTTCTGTTTTCACTTCAAATGTAGACTTGGAGGCCTTGTTCATATTCTCTCTGACTTACCCATCAGACTTTCCATCCCCTTTGTCTTTCTGGGTTGGGATTCAATGCTGTCTTGTAGGGCACAACTATTCTTCGAAGATTAGAAAAGGGCCTCACCTAGTCTGCTCTCTGGGATGAGAGATTTGACAAGGCTTCATCTTCCTCATCTTATTAGCCTGAACTAAGCAGGGGGAAGAAAAATCCACATATCCAGCTTCTGGGGTCCCCTCTCACCTAACAGGTGGCTCTTTGGGGCTACTGACAAAGCAAGTTAAATCTTGGCAAATTTCCGTGCTATTCACAAATGGTGGAGATTCATAGTACTATTCTGGCTCTGTCTAAACACCAGGATTGTTCATGCCTCATACTCCACAGGTGCTGGTTCTGTGACTTAACAAATTCATAGGAGGAAAAATTGCCAGCCCTCAATATAGTCATTCCCAATCTTTTCTTAAGGGAAACCAGTCTTGGTGGGGGGTTTGTGGAGAGAGATTGCTTACTTCTCCCTACCACTCTCCTTCTCCACATAGGACTCTCTGCTAATGTGCTCTTCCAAAACTCTGTGCTTCCTTTAACTTAGTTGCCTCATGATTTATTCTAACTATCTTTTCTTATCTGTCTCACTTACTAAACTTTGAGCTTCTTGAAGGCACAACCAGTGTCTAGCATATGTGGATTCTCAAGAAGTATTTAGATGACAATTATTGCATGCAAATAACTCACCAAAAAGTACTGAGTTATGCTCTTGGTCATGCCTCATAGCAGCACTCTGGTGAACTAAATTTCTATGCTGTAATCTAGGCCATATCATTAATATGATAAAAATCTAATTTGGCTTTAATCTTCCCTTGTTTTTGTTCCAAAGCTACCTTTCCATCTGAGTTTTCCCTATTTCATCTTGAAAGAAGTCCAGGCCAGAGCACACCTGCCAAAGTGAGATTCCAGAGAAAAAGCCCCAGGATGGGCAGGGCTCCAGGCTTCTCATCACTTGAAGGGGAAGCTAAGTACACAGCGGCTCTTCTTTTCTAATATTAACTATAGTTCTAGAAACTCAAGAGAAGTCATGGCACTTCCTACTGTCATGGCACTTCCCACTGTCATGGCACTTCTCACTATCATGGCAGACAACCTGGAGAATGTCTTAGGTTCAGGAAATATGTTATGAATTGGTATATTGGTTTTAAGTTGGAATGATATTTTGAATTCAAATCTTTTAATTGTTTGTCATGTTGTCAGCCAGTGCAAGTGACTAGGGCTGAGTGCAAAGCAGGTGCTTAAGTAATACCTGCTAAATAATCCCTGCAAGTCTTATTTATTCTTTTTCTTATAAATATGCATATTTAATCTACTCATAAATACTCCATGGCACTTTATTTTCAGTTTCTCTTTATGTCTCTTTGCTCGTTAAAAATCCATTAAGTTAATGCTATTTTTTTCCAGTCACCAATCTAGATTTTAGATGATCTCAGATTGATTGTGTGCCATACAGCCCTCAAGGAGCAAATGATTCTGGAGAGAGGGGTAGAAAAATAAATAGAATAATAGCAAAAGAGGAGCCAGTGATGAAAATGTGATCCAATTGTTATGGAAGCATGAAGGAGAGTTGAGCTAACTAGCCAACTTGGGGGACAACAGTGGTTGAAGAGCTACCACAGAGGACTTGTTGGAAAGAGAACACTGAGCTTAATCATACGGAATAAATGGGAATTAAGAGATGAGTAGTTAGAATTGGGAGGGCATTTCAGGCAAGGGGACAACATGAGAAAATATGTAAGCCAAGCACAGTGTTATGCTCCAATGGAATAAGAACCAGCTGAGTGTTGCTAGAGCATCCTCTTCAGGTCGGGAAGTGCAAGTGGTGAAACGGCAGGAGCTGAGCAGGGTCAGATCATTTACTGAAATCATGATTTTGTTCTCTCAGTGTTGGGAAATTATTGAAGAATTCTGAGTAGGTTTGCAGAAATGTAATACTGTATCTGAGAGGAGGGGGTGGATTTGATAAAGATTGTTTAGATGCAGAGGGAAGGGGCAGAGGTGGTAAAGCAAGTGCCTGTATGTACAACTGTGGCTGGATAACTGGTATGAAAATGAGAAATACAGTGGCAAAAAGCATTGCCCCTGAAGCCACATGGCCTGAGTTCAAGTTTTAGCTTTGCCATTACTCTGTGACCTTGAGCAGGTAACATAATTTTCTGTGCCTCACTGTTATCATCTATAAAGTGAGGATGATATTATTAATAATAATAATTGCCTCTTAAGACTGTTGTGAGGATCAAGTGAGTAAATAGGTATAAAAGTACTTAGAATCATCCCTGGCACATAGAAGGAACTACAGAAGTGTTACCTAATTTCAGCATAGGAAAGGAACAAATTTAAAAGAGGAAGAGGTTGAATTCAGTTTTAGACATCTAAAACTGGAAATCCATGTCACAATATCCAGTAGTTGGTTGATGTGTTCATCCAGAGTCCCAGAGAAGTGGGAGTTTGGCTAGAGGTATATGTATAGTATTTTTACAAACCAGCATATAAATAAGTCTAATTAAAAATAGGATGGTGAAGTCAACAGAAGGAAGAAAATAACAAAGATTAGAGTGTAGAGATAAGGTAAATAGAAAATAGAAAAAATAGAAAAATCAACTCAATTTCATGGATTTTTCAGAAAGATAAACAAAACTAATAAATGATTAACTAGACTTAAAAAAAGAGAAAACTTAAATAGCTAAAATTAGGAACAAAAGTGGAAACATTACAGCTGATGTCATGAAATAAAAGAATTATAAGAGACTACTAAGAGTAATTACATGCCACCAAATTGGTTAAATTCCTTGAAACATGCAACCAACCAAGACTGAATCAGGAAGAAATAAAAAACCTAAACAAATCTATAACTAGTAAGAAGACTCAAAGTAGTAAAACAAACAAACTAATAAACCCTCCTAACAAATAAAAGCCCAGAACGAGATGGCTTCAAGGGGGAGTTCTACGAAACTTTTCAAAAAGAATTAATACCAGTCTTTCTCAAACTGTTCCAAAGAATAAAACAGGGGACATACTCCCAAACTCATTCCATGAAGCCAAAACCTGATGAAGACAAAACAACAGCAATAAATAGAAAATAACAAACTAATAATTTTGGTGAACACTGATGTAAAAATCCTAAACAAAATACCAGCCAACCAAATTCAGCAGCATACTGCAAAGATTATACACCATGACCAAATGGGATATGAGGATGCCTTAACATGAAAATCAGTCAATGTACTAGCCACATAAACAAAATAAAGGACAAAAATCACATGATTATCTTAATCAATGCAGAAAAAGCATTTGAAAAATTTCAACACCCTTTCCTGATAAAAATAATCAACAACCTAGGAATAGAAGAAAACTGTCAATGTAATAAAAGCCATATGTAAAAGCCCACAGCCAATCGTGCTCAACAAGGAAATATTGAAAACTCTCCCTCCAAGATTGGAAACAAGGCAAGAATGCCCATTTTCACCACTACTCGTCAACATAGCGTTGAAAGTTCTAGCCAAAGAAATTAGGAAAGAGAAATACATCGTATATAAATTGGAAAAAAAAAAAAAAGTAAAATTGTCCCTGTTCAGACATCTTTTTTAAATTATATTTTATTAACTATGTTATTACAGTTTTCCTGATTTTTTTTCCTTTGCCCTTTTCCATTCAGCAACCCCCATTCCCTTAGGAAATCCCCATACCATTGTTCATTTCCATGAGTTATGCATATAAGTTCTTTGGCTACTCTGTCTCCTATACTGTACTTTACATTCCCATGGCTAGTCTGTAACTACCTATTTGTACTTCTTAATCCCCTTACTTCTTTGCCCCTTCTCCTACATCTCCCTCCCGTGTGGCACCATCAAAATGCTCTCCCCATATCCATGATTCTGTCTCATTTTTCTTGTTTGCTTAGTTCATTTTTTAGATTCAGTTGTTGATAGATTTGTATTTACTTGCCATTTTATTACTCATAGTTTTGATCTTCTTTTTCTTAAATAAGTCCCTTTAACATTTTATTAACATTTCATATAATAATGGCTTGGTGATGATGAATTCCTTCAATTTTTTCTTGTCTGGGATGCTCTTTATTTGCCTTTGATTCTAAATGATAGCTTAGCTGGTCAAAGCAATTTTGGCTGTAGGTCCCTGCTTTTCATGACTTTGAATATTTCTTGCTAATCCCTTTTAGCCTTCAAAGTTTCTTTTGAGAAATCAGCTGACAGTCTTAAGGGCATTTCCCTGTAGGTAATTAACTTCTTTTCTCTTGTTGCTTTTAAGATTCTCTCTTTATCTTTAACCTTTGGCATTCTAATTATAATATGTCTTGACATGGGCCTCTCTGCATCCATCTTGCTTGGGACTCTCTCTGCCTCCTGGACTTGCATGTCTATTATTTACTTCACCAAATTAGGGGAGTTTTCTTTCATTTTTTTTTCAAATACATTTCCAATTTCTTGCTTTTTCTCTTCTCCTTCTGGCACCCCTATAATGTGAATGTTAGACCTCTTGAAGTTGTCACAGAGGGTCCTTATAATACCCTCTTTTTTTTTAGGGGGGGGGGTTTCTTTTTTCTTCTTTTTGTTCTGATTGGTTGTTTGCATCTTTATGTTCCAAATCATAGATTTGATTTTCAGCTTCATCCACTCTACTGTTGTTTCTCTGGAAATTGTTCTGTATTTCAATTAGTGTGTCCTTCATTTGTGATTAAATTTTTTAAATGCTATTGTTGTCCTCACTAAGTTCCTTGAGCATCCTTATAACCAGTATTTTGAACTCTACATCTGATAAATTGTTTATATCTTTTTCATTTAGCTCTTTTCTGGGAGTTTTGATCTTTCCTTTCATTTAGACCATGTTTCTTTGGATAAAGTACCTAGGAATAAATTTAATCAAGCAGGTAGAGGACTTATACACTGAAAACTATAATACATTGTTTTGTAAAAGAAATAAAAGAAGATATAAATGGAAAGACATCCTATGTTTGTGGATTGAAATATCAAAATTGTTTAAATGTCCATGGTACCCAAAATGATCTACATATTCAATGTACTCTCTATCAAAATCCTAAAGGCAATTTCCACATAAATAGGAAAGAGTCCCCAAATTTACTTGGCTCAAAGAACCCCAAATAACCTAAACAGCTTTATTACATTTAATTTGGCAATATTTTCTTTCATATGACACAAAAAGCACAGGCAACAACAACAAAAAATGGACAATGGAAATGATCAACAGAGTGAAAAGACAACATATGGAATGGGAGAAAATGTTGGCAAATCATATATCCAGTATGAAATTAATGTCTACAATATATAAAGGACTTTTTTAACTCAGCAGCAAAAAACAATCAATCAAGCAAATAACCCAATTAAAAAATGCACAAAGGACTCGAATAGATACTTCACTGAAGAAAATATATAAATGGCTAACAATCACATTTAAAGATGTTCAACATCACTCATCATTAGGGAAATGTAAATCAAGACCACAAAATATCACTATTAGGGTGGCTCATATCAAAACAAAAGAGGCACTGTCTCTAGGACAACTTTCACAAAAGTAAGTTCTGCAGTACACCATTTCTGTGATATATTTCACAAACATAGCATTCCAGAGTAAAGTATTAAAGAAGGAAAGAACTGCTTAATTTGCTACAATATATCTAAAATACTATCATTAAACATGTAATAATTATTAAGCTATTGGCATATTTTAAGTTTTTTGTATTAACTCTTCAAAATCCAGTATGCACTTTAAATATGTGTAAAAATATGTATGTATGTAAATATATTTTGCATGTGTTTGGTAATGTTGCAGTTCATATTACTTAAATTCATAATTTGTTAATTCTTTAAACAAATGAATTAACATAGGCATTTTGAAATAATGAAAAGAAAACTTTGTATTAATATGATTTGAGAAGCTGACAGAAGGCAGTAATTAAATGGTGAATTGTCTGGACACGAAAGGTGAAAAAAAAGTACACATTGGTGGTTACAGAATAGACAGGGGAATGTTAAGAAGAATAAAGGAAATGGACATGAACTAAGGGGGGCATTGCTAGAGGAAATGGGGTACTGGGTGGAGGAGGGCAAAGGGGGGAAATTGGGACAACTGTAATAGCAAAATGAATAAAATATATTTAAGAAAACTGAAAAGAAAGAAAGAAAATAACAAGTGTTGTAGAAGATGCAGAGAAGTTGGAATAATTGTGCTCTCTTAGTAGGAATGTAAATTGGTACAGCCACTATGAAAAAGAGTATGAAAGTTTCTAATAAGCTAAAAATAGAATTACCATATGATCCAGCAATCTCATTTATAGGTATGTAGCCAAAAGAACTCAAAGTAAAATCTCAAAAAGATATTTGCATGCCTATGTTCATTACAGTATTACTCAGAATAATAGGCAAGAGATTGAAGCAATCTAAGTGTCTATCTTTGGATGAATGGATAAAGGAAATATGGTATATACATACAGTAGAATATTGTAAAATCTTTTTAAAAATCTGTCACATGCTACAACATGAACCTCGAGGACATTGTGCTAAGCAAAATAAGCCTATCACAAAAGAATAAACATTGCATGATTCCATTCAATTAAAGTATCTAAAGTAGCCAAAATCATAGAAACAGGAAATAGAAAGGTGGCTATCAAGGGCTGGAGGAAGGGGAAATTAGTGATTAGTGAGTATAGAGATTTATTGTTGCAGGATGAAAAAGTCCTAGAGCTCTGTTGCGCAACAATGTAAATACATTTATACTAAAGAGTAGACTTACAAATGCTTAAGAAGGCAAATTTAATGTTATGTATTTTTAACCTCAATAAAGAAAAGGTATGAAACAAAACAAAATAGAAAGGAGGGTGAGTAGAATTTCTTAAGAAAATATGGAGAATGAGGAGAGTAAGCCAAGCATAGAATAGAGATTCCTTGAAGATTCTGTAATATCCTTTAGGAATATGTTGGAAATGGGCAGACACTGTACATAATCACGAAGGAAGCCTGCCTCTTACCTTCTGCTATAGATGTTCATTTTCTTCCTAAAAGAGTTAGGGATCTCAACAGCGGATTCTTTCTATACCTGAATCTCCTTACTGGAAGGATTTCAGTAAGAGGAATTAGTAGGTAGCAAATGCAGTAAATTAGTGGCCCACAGAGCAAGGCCTGGTTTATAAAAAGAAGTTTGTGTTTTCTCCTTCAATCCTGCTGCTCAATATCATTCGTGAAAATAAGGCCAGTCAAGGAATGAGAAATGCAGCTCTGAAAACTGAAGATGCCAAAACTCGGCAAGGATAAAATAGTGCGACTGAGTCACTCTAGGAGATGTCTGCTGCTGTGGGGTGAGGTCAGAACAATGAGCAGAGTTAGGAGAATCTGAACTACCACTGAAGCCTGTAGGGAAACTAAAGTTAGCAACATAATACTACGGTAAATGGGTTTCTAAACCAAGCTGGCACCGAGCAAAATGCTTAAAACCTCAAATGTGGTGGAAAATTTCAGATGTTTGGCTGGAATTCCTATGACCCTCTTTCTTGGAGTATATAGTACCTTGAACTACCTGCAGGTATTCTGAAAAAGAAAAAGCCACTGTTGATGTTATAGGCAAATTATGAATAGGGTGACCAGAGAAAGAGATGACAGAAAAGAGAAGGTAGCATTAAAGGTGACTCTTATCATCAACAAGTGAGTTGACTTGGGACTGGAACTACTCCCTTTTCCCCTAGCCCATACCTCCAGTGGCCCAGTAGGATGTGGTACCCTTGCATTTTCACGAATGATATTGAGCAGCAGGATTGAAGGAGAAAACACAAACTTCTTTTTATAAACCAGGCCTTGCTCTGTGGGCCATCAATTTACTTTCTTTATTGGCACAAAAATTTTCAGGAAAATGTAGGTTAAACCTTCATTCAATTCACATAGTATAGACAAGAAGGAAAGGGGTTGAGTTCCCTGGCCCTAAATAATAGAGCGCAGATTCTAAATTACACCAATGACTCTATGTATTTCACATACTTCCTAAAGCTGAGAACGTAATGTTTTAGTATTTGGTATATAAATAGTGTCTCTGTGGGGCAGCTTTCATATAAAAAAACTCTTTTCCCTCCCATAAAACTTTATTATTGGTCAAAGAACCCCATATCTCCCTTCCTTTTCCCCTTTCTTCCTTTCTCTCTCCTTTCTCCTACACACACACACACACACACACACACACTCACACACTCCAAGTGCAGTAACTTAAAATTTAAACTACATTCCTTTTCAATGGGAAAGTCAGTTGCTTGAAGCTTGTGGAAGTGAAAGGAAGCACTGCTTCAGATCACCCTGGGCTGCTTTAGGCTTTATCTTCCCAAGGACATTTTATCTTGGGTCTACTTTTCCAACAGAAATGCCATTTCTTCCTTACCAGCATCTCCGAAAAACCTATAGTAATTGTTGGTGTCACTCTTCAGACTCTTGAATGAGCATTTAATTGTCACCTTATTTTTGATAAGCTTTCAGATGACAGCGTGTCACCTGGGCTGCTCAGGCCTCCATGCATTAGTAGCACAACTCTTTGCAAATAAACAAAGCTTTGAGATCCTGGGGAAAAAATGAAGCTTACACAGCACTTAGGAGTGCTCAAAGGGCCTCTGTTCCCTCTCCATACTAATGTGGTTTCACAAGAAGACCAAGATTATTTTATTGCCCCAGGATGCCAGGAAATTTTCATTTGGCTCCCTCAGATCTCTGGGATAAAAGTGGGACAGTAAGGAAAAGAATTCCCTTTGCTGTCTTAGATTTCTGTTCTCCAGGAAAATATGTTATGTTTTCTAAGATCAGATACTCGGCCATTTATTTTTAGCTTCAGTAACTGTATTATTTTACATTCCCCAATCCCTGTATTTGTTCAAAGGAACATCTCCCCCTCTGCTTTCCTGTTTTGGATCCTTTTATGGGATTTTACTTCTGGCAAAAAATACAGGTAGTGTCTTTAACACACCATCATCCTATTGACTGATATAGAAATGAAGAACATAAGTATTTCTTAAGTGTAAATTATAATCACAATTAAAGTGATTATACACTTCGCAGTACACCTTGAAACAGCTCATACTGTCAAAATATGGTTGAGCTTATCCATTTGATAATTTATGAGAAAGTGCCTCTCTGACCACCTGTTCTAACTATTCTCCTCCTGATCTCTCACCTTCACTTGGCTTAATATTTCCTCATAGCACTCAACACCTAACACTGTATTTGTTTATTGATTGTCTATGTCTCTCCATGAGAATGGAACCTCCATAAATGAAAGGGTTGGGCTTTATCTCTGCATTATTTCTGGTGCTTAAGAACTATATAATGAATGAATGAATGACACTAGATTAGGGAGGAGTAGCTTATTTGTGTATCTGAAAAATGGGATGTTGACCTTAAACATTAAATCAGTTTCAAAAACTCTATTATTCCATTTCTTATGCTCTCATCTTGCATAATTCTGGCTCAGCTTTGTAATATAATTTTCATAAATTCCACAGCAATAAGAAAAAATGTGTAACCTCACTTTTATTACTGAAGTGAAAAAAGTAGCCTCTCTCCCCATCATCCTCCCACCCCACCCCCCACCAACACTCTCTATCCTCTTCTTATGAGTAGGGAGCTCTAGTGTTCCATTTCTCACACACAAGGACTTGACTTTCTGTACTTTTTATATACTGGCACCAGGTGCTTAGCTTTGTTTTCCTGTTTCCCTGCAGCTCTGTAACAGCACCTGGTCTTGCAAACTGTATCAGCCTTCAACAAAACCAGAATCCAAAGCTTTCCACCATTTGTAAAAATGTTATAAAAAATTTCAAAATGGGAAATAAAAATATAATAACATTGCCATGTTAAATTCATTTGGGAAGCAAATGGGTATACAAATAATAAATCAATTAAATTAACATAGCTATAGTTTGCACTCGCATTTTCCTCCTGAGTTATCGGGTATTCCCTCTCCTCTTCAACTGTTCTCCAAATGCCCAAGTGAAAAACTGCACATTGAATAAACATGTTCTATACGGGATATGTGTAATAAATCTTATTAGAAGGGAAATTTCTGCTAACCTGATTTCCTCTCAGATTGCTTTCAAAGATTTTCTCCAAATTCTTTGGACCATAAATTTAATAAATTGCTTTCCTGATTTTGAAAATTTGTTCCTCAAATATTAGAACTTTATTGGTTCTCCATCATATACTGGGCAGCTCCACTTGTATCATTTAATTTGACACAATTAACTTGCAATGTAGATGCTACTTAGCAAACAAGAGACTTTAAAGTTCAGAGAGGTTAAGATGCACACTTCGAGTCTCAGAGTCACACAGAGAGCAAAACAGGGAACCAGAACTCAAACTTAGGCCATCTTGACTTTAAATCCCATGTTCCTCCCCTTCTTTATTAAACCTACCATTTGTCTTTCTATAAAGTCACATGTTTATTTCTCATCCTGTTGAGGTTAGGAGAACCTCCACAGGACTATAAAATATGGATTAGTTAAAAGAGCACTGGGCTAGGAGACAGTATTCTTTAGGGTTTGGTTTTCTTAGCTGAAGAAGAGATAGGGAGGGCTTTAAGGTTTCTTTCAGTCCTGAAATCTATGGTAATAAAATGGTCTTAATTGAAATCAATAAGAATAAAATAATTTAAAAATATAAGTGGTTCAGGGCTAGGAGCTATATTACAAATTATTCCAAGATTCAAAAAGAATATATAGAAATGCCAAATTTTAAGAAGTGTTCCTATCTAGTATAATTATAAATTTAAATCTGGATTATTGTTTTTATTTAATTTATCTAAAGTTAGTATAGTTACAACTGCAAATTGCTATATGAAAGCCTGACTAAAGGCTCCTGATTTTTGCTGTTTCCTGTAAGGTACAAAGTCATGTCAGGGCCAGTCTTTAGAAAAGGCAGCAAACACTGTTGATTGCATGAAGGACCCTGTGACAGGTACATGACCAGGACATCCCCGACACAAACACTGCCCTGAGATGTGCAAGAGTCCACAAGGCACTGCCTAGTTGCCATTTAGTTTTCCAAGGGTTAACAAACAACCCCTATCCCCAACTCCTGACACATTAAAACTGGTGAAGAGGGCACTGTGTCTTGTTCAAACTAAAAAAGGCCCGTTTGAAAGCCTTCCCAATAATTAATCTGTGGTAAAATGAAGGTTTAATACCAGGGTCCCTTTTTTCATTAAAAAATTTTATTAAATTTTTTTTGCAAGATTTAAAAAATTCATTATTTTTAGAGAAAAGGGCAAGGAGGAAGGAAGAAAGGGAGAGAAACATCAATGTATGGTTGCCTTTCACCTGCCTCCAGCTATGGACCTGGCTGGAGACCTGGCTTGCAACCTGGTTGTCTGCCCTGACTGGGAGTCAAACCAGTGACCTTTGGGTTTGCAGGCCGATGCCTTATCCACTGAGCCACCAGCCAGGGCTTCCTTCCCTTTTTCATTTTGAGGCTAATGTTCCCTGATTTGAAGTTTTGTTTTTCCCTTTAAATGGCCAACTTAATGCCTTTGATAGACCTGTTCTATAAATCACTGGTACGTTCTTTTGGTCACATGCATATACATTAACATGTTTTCCACTAAATAGATACATATTTGTTACAGCTTTCTTAAAGTACTAACAATCTCTTAGAATACTGGTAACCTAACAGTACAACCATCTAATGGCATTATTTCAAGCCAAGTTAAAAGAAGTTGAAACACATTCAACTGAGAATGTTGCTGTTGTCATCTAATGGAACTTTCATTTTTGAGGGAATGGTGGAAGAAAAATCTTAGCAGACTTTTACCAGGAACATAGCTTTACAAAGACAATGTGCAGTACAAGGAACAAGAAAAACAGGAGAACCGTTTTACTAGCAAGATACATAAATTAGTATCTGGATTTGCCAAGATAGCACTGACACTGAAATCAGACATGCGGAATTGCTAAGATCTCAATGCACTCCTCAAATGTTGTTTAAAGATGGTCCTCACTTTCAAAGAATGTCTACCCAAGTTGTATCTTTTATCCAGAAATTCTACTATCTAAACATTTCAGAGACTTTGAAATGGAAATTGTCTCCATACAGCAATGTTTTTTTAGGGGTGAGGCCAAAATCTCAAGGAAAAATGTCCCTCCAAATCTTTATCAAAGTGAATAAAACTTCAAATCGAAATTCCCCATGCATTTGATGTGAGAGCCCATTCATGCTTTGCCTATATATTTTAACAAAATGATTTTAAGTTGGGATGCAGCTTTAATCTCATAATTTGTTTGAAGAATTAGGTCCAAAAGGAAAGTCAGAGCAGTTCATTGAACAGGTGAACAAATTTTATCTGAGACAAATAACCCTGTCTACTGAGTGTAGCCTACATTTTCTAATGTGGTGATAGAGAAAACCTCATATGAAAAAATACAATAGCAGATAGGTTAAATATTTTAATAATAGCTTCATTGCGAAATGACAAGGAATGAAGTCACTTATACAAATGTCCTCACCTGTGCATATACATAGTCACAAACATACACACACACACACACACACACAAACCCCTCTTCCACCCCTGCCAGATTTACCTATGGTCTGAAGGGTAAGATTTTCATCAGGTTATGGAATTAAGCCTAACTTTACTTTCTTATGTTAAGCATTTGTTCTGACATATTTTTTCTTCCAAACTTTTTTTTTTATTCCATTTTTATAGGACAACTTTGACTCTGTACTAAACCATGCCACTAACACGTTACTTAATCTAAGTGGCACATTGTAAAATTTTACACATGCGCTCATCCAGATAATTACACAATTAATTTTCACTTAGTTCAGCTGAAACAGGGATAATGAAATTTCCACTGGTGTACTGTTACGTCCAGGGGGCAAGGGTCAGTTTCCTGTTTGGATAAGAGTGAGTTTAAAGAGGATTTCTGACAGTCTCCTTACTTCAACTAGTTCTAAAAACATTGCAATGGAATTTCAATTTACAGCTCAGTTCAATGAAAGGAGCAGATGTTGGGAGTGCGCCACCGCCATGCGAGAGCCTCCTTCCACACAGGTGCGTGAAGGAGACCGTCAGCTCCGGCTTTTAAGACACGTCTTTCCTACCTTCCATTCTGAAGTGAAAAAGTGGCTGACAGACGCTTGGAATTCGTTTTCCCCTCAAGGTTTAGACATCTGCTGAGCTGTGATATTAAAGGAAAGGTCTCAGTTTCCACTGCCCTTAATTCTAAAGAAAAAAAAACCCAAAAAACAAAACAGTAGAATCCCAATGACTAAGTTGCCCTTGGATTTAGAGGATATTTGAGCCCATATTCTTGTGAAATTTCTTCACAGAACAAAAGTAGCCCAGAATCTAACTTTTCCTGGTGGTAAAGGTGAAGAAATTTTACTTTGAAAGAAAGTATAAATCTTTTCTTGGAAGGTTGCTTGCTTTGTTGTAATTTCAGGGTTTAAATGTCTGATCCTTAGCACCAGTTGGGTATTCTATAAATACCAGTGCAACAAAAAGTTATGGATAACTTGACTAACCCATTTTCTTTCTTCAAAATATTATTTTCATTGAAGAATTATACATAGTACTGAAACTCTACACGTGGTTGAAAGAGGAATTTGGTTCTAACATAAGTTAGCTTCATATTAAATCACTATGCATGTAAAATGTTCATTGTGTGGTAGGTGATAAAAATGTCTGACCAAAGCTATATCTTTTAATTACTAAAGTCTCTGTGGGTGCTTGGTTTTGATGTTAATTCCTTCCTAGGTTAACATCAGGTGGGGGAAAATGACTTCTATAGATGAATCCAAATGCCTTGAACATTGCCACATGAAGCAAGCGTCTGAGATGTTTGCCTATGCAAATGATAAGGAAAATTACTGAAAGGAACTAGGGAAGAAAGTACAGCATGTTATTATTAATAGCAAAATATGTTTCTTCTAACTGCACTAGAAAGCTTCCATGTTAAAACTCAAAATAAGAGGTTTTTAGATTATAGTAGCATGTTTTCCAAATAAATAATTTTACCTTCTAATGTAAGTCAGTCTTTCATAGGTCTAAGATAATTTAGGATAAAAGACTTTGCACTTATAGGTATGAATTTATAAAAATATAATAGATGACATATTTCTCTTTCATACACAAGGTAATAAGCTCAACTCTGCTCTCCCTCCAACATGCAAGGTGTGCTTCTGCCCTGGGGTCTTTGCTGTGGCTATTTCCTCTGCCTGTACTCCTCATGCTCCAGACAACTAAAAGATGAACTCTTTCACTTCTTATAAGTATTAGCTTAAATCTACTTTTTCAGTGAAGTCCACCCTGACCACCTTAACTTGCAATGGCAACTCACACTGTTCTACCCCCTCCCTTGGCCTTTGTTCTTTCAGACCTCTTTTACCTTGATCTACTTTTCTCTATCATACTTGTCATATTTGAACATACTGTGAAATTTATATATTTATTACACGTCTATGCTTTATTGACTTACAGTGAAATGTAAGCTTCAGGATGGTGGGGGATCTTTGCTTTGTTCACTGCCATATCTCAAGTACCTAGAATGGTGCTTGACAGAATGTGTTGAGTGACTGGATAAAGGAATACACTCTGTGAGGCTAGGTGCTATTTCTTTTTAGTCTTTGCTGCAATCACAGAAACTAACATGATCCTTAACAGATACAAGTGGCTCACTATTATGGAGTGAATGAATGAATAACCAGATGTACTCATTCTGCTTTTATATGATAAAAACGCAGGTTATTCTGGGAAAGCTAGGCACTCTAAGAGCAATGAGTGATAAGTTCAAGAGCATAAGATGTCATAGGAAACAACTTTCCAATCTGCAGGTGACTAAACCTCTGTGATAACAGAACACACAGAGCAGACTTCCCTGTCTTGAGCCAGTCATCCAATTTGCTTTAATTTCACAGTCTTTTAGCCTTACACTTAGAAACATTCAGAGGGATCAATATATATGCTATGGCAGATATTATGGATCAGGAAACTACTTATCTTACTTATAGGCCAGACTTTGGGGACAATTTAACATAAATTATTAAACATATATTACATACTTCCATACTTTTAAGAAAAGCATCATAAAACCTAGGTTGTGTTGAGCAAACACAAGAACAGGTTGAATACATTTCTGGAAATAATAAGGTTGCAAACCTGTCTTCCTTTGAGGGGAAAAGATTTTGCCTCAAGTGATCCTAAAGCGTCCATTTGAGTTGTGTGATACTTGGGCTGCTGGTAAAGAAGTCACCACTTAGGCCTTAGCAAGGTCATTGAAAAAGCAGCTGTTAAAGAACAAGGGTAGTCTGGTACCTTTCCACTGGAGGATAAAGAAGAAATTCTTATGACACTTATTTTCTAGTGTAGAACACAAACATGCAACATGTTACATTTTAAAATAAAGAACATGTGCTTTTTCTAATAGGGTCTTCCTAATTTGTCATGTTGTTTTTACTGAATTCTAGTTGTGTAACATTGATTTGAAGAAAAATTAAAGCGGAGGTAGATGATTTTAATGCCTGTGTTTCACCCCACATCATCATCCCACATTGAACACTTCTAGCATTCCATAATACTTCCACTCCTCTTGAAAGGTTCAGGCCAAACTTGAGGTTAGCCAGCTTCACAAGGAGGAAGTACAAAAGTCCTTCCTCCATTATACTGTGATTCTTAGTGCTTTTGTTTTAACTACTGTATTTCTCTCTCCCTCAACCACCTACTTCTTATGAGGTACAGGCAACCACTGAGTTTACTTCTTCTATCTGCCACAGTCACATTCATGCTATTGTCTAGACCCCAAACTTAGAACCACTCTCCCTAGCAAGATCTGTCCAGAAATTTTTCAGCTGTTTGACACCTATTCTTTTCTCAATTGGTGTTCTGAGCACCAATTTTTCCTTTCTGTATTTCCTTAATTCATTGAATTTTCAGAGATCACACATTCAATTTCCAGTGACATTCTGTATTGTTAGTCAAGGTCCTAAGGGAATTTAGACAAAGGAAAAAACACCATTTATAAATGAACAGTGTTTTAGGGTCTCTGTTCTTTATATATCATTGAAAACTGGGTGATAGATTTGTAATCCCCATGGCCTTTATCTGTCACTTCTTAATAGAATCACTACATTGCTTCCATATGTTTGGTTATTACACTTCCTCTGTTTCATTTTGGCTTTTCTCCATGAGCTGTGACTGAGTATCTAGTGACTGTCCAATGGAATGTCAGGCACCTCATTGGAAATTGCCATGTCGTGCACTAAGTTTCTCTTTGTTTGAAATTGTGCCATCTCCGTTAATAAAAAAAAAATCATGTTGCAGAATTGAACAATATCTCCAATATTTATCTTATCTATCTATCTATCTATCATCTCTCTCTCTCTCTTTAAGACATCAAAACATCAATTCAATCAATTTTCTCTTTTTAACCAAAGGTGATAATCAGTTTTCTTAGATGACCTAATACTGGAGAATCCTCACAGACATCGGCTACACATGAAGCTCACAAAATCTTTTCCTCCTGTAGGTTCAATAGCATCCTCTTCAAATTCATGTCAACCTGGAATCTTAGAATGTGACCTTATGGGGTTTTGCAGATATAATTAGTTAAGAATCAAGGTGAGATTATACTGGATTAGGATAGCCTTAAATCCAATGTGTTTTTATAAAAGAAAAAAATGAACCCACGGAGACTCAGAGAAAAAGGTGATGTAAAGATGGAGGCAGAAATTGGAGGGATGCATCTACAGGTCAAGCACCAACAAGAACAGCTTTAAATCACCAGAAGTTAGGAGAGAGGCATGGGACTGTTTCTCCCTCAGGGCCTCAAGAAAGAACTAAACCCTAGAATGAAACCACAACTTGTTTTCAGATATCTGGGCTCCAGAGCTATGAAAGAATATATTTCTGTGTCATAAATCACCAGCTTGGGGTAATTTGTAATGAGCAATCACAGGAAATTAACATACTCCTCTTCTATCTCCTTTCCTCACTCCCAGTATCTAATCAACCAACCCTGTCCCTCTTCTCACTGTTTCCATTCTGCTCAAAGTGCTTCTGAAATCTTATTTCTTGTAGCTGAAACATTTAAAAGATGACTCAACTGGCCCTGGCTGGCATGGCTCAGTGGATTGAGTGCCAGCCTGCAAACCAAATGGTCACTGATTCGATTCCCAGTCAGGGCATTATTCCTGGGTTATGGGCCAGGTCCCCACTTGGGGGTGTGCAAGAGGCAACTGAGCCATGTATCTCTTGCACATTGATGTTTCTCTCCCTCTCTTTCTTCCTCCCTTCTCCTCTCTCTAAAAATAAAATCTGTAAAATACAAGGTGGCTAAACTGTAGTCCACCTAAAGAGGAGTGAAGAGTATGGATATGTGAGAAAGTGAAGGGAGACATGAGAAATGCCTGTAGATTCCTGAAACACCATGGCCATGTAAAAGCAGAAACTGTAATCTCACGTGTTATAACTTAGGTAATATGTATTAAAACAACTTGCAGTTAAAAGACATATAAATGTTGGTTATGGTTATTATTGATCCAGAATACCATATTAGAAAACTGCAAGGGCTATATAGTTAAAAAAAAAAAAAAAAAAATCACAAGAACATTTTTGTACAAAACTATTTCATCAGTGAAGTAAATTTCCCCAAGAAATCATGAAATGCTCTTGCTGGAGGCACTTAAATAGAGATGAGATGGCTATTGGCCAGATATCCTATAAATGTCTCAGGCATTAACTAGCTGAGTGCTCTTGGGCAAATAAGCTACTCTTTCTGAACCAGTATCTTAATATGGAAAAATAATACATAAATATCAGAAATTTGGGGTGGTTGCTGTGCAGATATAAAAGTACTTTCTGAGATAGAAAGCAATATATAAACAAAAGAACTAAAGTTAATTTTTGTTACCCTAAATGTAAATGATTCTGCATCCCTTATTTTCCCAATCTAATATCATTGCTTGCTGCCTTTCTTGCTAACAACATAGAGGAGTGCCTAGGAATCCTTGTGGTATGTTTACTAATGCCTCAGTGGCCTGTTTACATGACCAGAACAACCTCATTAATGGTCCTTTAGGTGACCATTCTGTGTACTTGATCCTGTAGACACCATGATTGGTACTTACGTCTTTCTCTGGGACGGCTACTATAAACTAGCTTTATTCTCTTCCATTAATTAGATTTTGCATTTCTGTTTTTCTCACATTTTAAAAATGATAAGCTAATTAAACAGTTTTCTTATTTTGATATTATTTAAATATTATCTAGGTTTGTAGGGGCTGCTGTTTTTGAAGTTTTTGATGAAGTATCCTTATGTGTTTTTAGGTATGCTTCATTAAGCCTAGCTTTTAATAAACTGGACACTTGAAATTCAGGATGCTCTATGCTTTGTTTCTCTAGTTCTTCAAATTAGTGTAGTTTGTCCTTCTGTTTTTCTCAGGTTTTTAAACTAAGGCCTAAACATAATCTCTAAAACCAGATGAAAATACATGCTTCATAATAAATTCTAGAAATTGAAAGAGATAAATCAAATTTACATTTATGTTTAAGTTACACACATTTTCAAACTATCTACATGCCCAGAATGATTTTTCATCTTTAATATTTAACTAATTCTATCAGCTTAACTTATTGAATAGAAATTCCTACTAAGAGACTCTATAACACTTAATAATTAACCCCTGAGAAACCAGTATGCCTACTTTTTAGAAATAGAAAACTTGTAATGTTCTTTTCTATTATTATTCTCCTACAAGAAGAAGGTCTTTCACATTTCAAATATTGGTTTTTGCTACTTCTACACATGGCAAATTAATTTGGCTTTTATAATGAGGTGGAATGTTTCAAATCTAAATTAACACCTTTGGCTTTACTTTGTGAGAAGACCTACTCATTACTCTCTGGTAACTTAATGGTTGCACTATTCTATGAACCAAAATAGTTTAATGTAATCTGACATTTATGACTTCCACATAATATCAACTGCTAAAGCTTGAAAAAAGGTTTCTATTCAGAAAAAAAAAAAAAAAAAAAAACCCAAAAAAAACAACTCAAACTAATAAGCATGCACCCAATATTAAAATCGGGTCAGAGATCCTTTTCACTTTCATTACATATAATTTATGCCACTTGAATGTAGTTTAATAAGGTCGTAAAAATGCCAGTTGTGGTATCTCATAATACTTTTTATAAACTGGTTTTACAGTCTCTCCTTTGTTCCAAAGTTCAAAGTGACAATTGAAATGCACAGGTTGCTTAGGAGTTATTGAAGTTTCTCCTGGAAAAACTGAATGGCGAATATATATATATATATATATATATATATATATATATGTAATACTTGTGAATATTTATATAGTATATACTCATAGGTAGGTTAAAATATGCTACTTAAGATACATTTTTTAAAATACAAAACTGTTTTCCAAAATCTTCATAATTTACTAAAAGACATTTCCTTTTCTCAGATGCATTTATGTTGATATTTTTCAACTAAAAGGAATAAAAGCAGAATTCAAGAAAAGGCTAGCTTGGTATTATTGCTCTACCCTTTTGTTAAGATGAAATTAAAACTTCCCGACACTTACTCCTCACTTGGTCATTGTCAAACAATACTCCAGGGTGCTCTTACAATAGTGGCATTGTCAACTTTTCATGACTTCATTCACTCGCTGACCATTGCCTTACTTCCTGGCTGAGGTAAATAGGGCTTTGCAAGCACTTAAGTTATTTCAGAGGAGATAAATAATGATTGCAATGTAATATTGTGATAGTGCTAAAATATTTCCTTCAAGTTTCAACTTTGAGCACAAGTTTCCAATAATATATATTTTTTCATTTGCTAGCTCAAACTTTTGGTTTTATTAAATTCTACAGCTGCACTCAATATTTATGCATTTGGTGACCAACCTTGATATATTATAATAATATGAAGCTAAGACTTTTATATAAGAATACAAAAACATTTCAAAAATCACTATTGAGTCAAACATGGATATTCAACATAATTTGTTTGAACACCAATTGAACAAAAACATTGTGAGTGTTTTAGTTTTGGAGCCAACATTAAAACTAGTATTCATATAGCTTGCTCCAACTTTCTGATGTATTTCATAGATTTATTTCTATTATCAGTTAAGAGAATTGTTCTGGAAGATCATTGTAAGCATCCAAGAGGGGCTCACTCTGGCATAACTGGGGCCCAGGAGCAAAGGCAACTAGGGGGAATCATTAGGAAATCACCAGAAATTATGGCCAATAGAGCAGAAGATATGGCTCTAGGAAGAGAAGCAGCAACTAAAGTATACTGGTTCTAAGAATAGGATCAGAGTTCCAAAAAACACATCACAACTAGGTGGATGTAGGGTTAAAAACCAATGTTTTCTTGGTCCAATTATGCTAAATTCAGTTTTCTCCATCCTCAGTTGTGTGTCTTTGGATTTAAGACACAGTTCTGATCTCACAGTAACACTGGTCTTGAACTTGAAGGAGGTGGAATACACTCTGGCTAACTTCATATAAATTTTTGGTTTTGAACGCCTTCTTGGTTTACAGTAGTCAGCTAGTCTCCCAGTGGGGAATATAGAAAGAAACCTAGTAAATTTTCATGAGAAAATACACTTTGAGTTACTAGATGAAACCAAGACCAATAGTTATGTAAAATATATGATGTGTATTAAATACAAACCATTTGTGCTTGCAAATCCTATGAATGAAAAGGAAGCTTCCACTTGAACCTTAAGAAACAGTTTTGTATCATTTCAGATATAGCTTTGTTCTTTCTTTGTAAAATAATTTTCATACATGAAGTTATAATAATGCTCAAAGTTTTATATTTTATTCTCATTCTCTCTCTCCTTCAGAGGGATGTAGACAGCAGAGAGAAGGAAACCTGCCTTGGATTCCACTTCATGACACTCTACCTTTAATCTTGATCATTACAGCATCCAGATTTGCACTATTTGCATCCAGATCCACTATTAACACCACCACACTAAGCTGCTAGACAACATCCTCAGCATGGGATTCAAAAGTTACACTTGGGGCAGAAGAACCATTATCAAGATTCAACCGCACAATATTATTAGAGGTCTTCTGCCATATTATTACGTAACTTTAAAAAAATCAAAGCATACACAATACTTGGAGAGAAAAAGTTATTAGGTGTGTATGGTGACGGCTATGTGGAAGAAATTATTGTGAATATTGAATAGGTAGGACTGTAGTAAAGCCAAATCTGCAGCCCAGACAGGGTCCTTAGAAGTTCACTTGCATTACAAGAATTCAATGAAAAGAAATCAACCCTGTGTGATTAATGAAATAACCTCTTCCTGCTTTTAATCAGGACTTTTCCCCTTTGTATTCAGGTTTTTCTTTTTAGCTTAATTTTTATTATTAATACTGTTACTGTTATCCCTGATTTTTCTTCCTTTCCAACCTCAACCAAGATTCACCCTCTCCCCACCCTAGCCAATCCCCATATTGTTGTCCATGCCCATGGGTTGTACATAAAAGTTCTTTGAGTAATCCCTTCACCAACTTCCATACTGTCCATGCCCCCTTCCTCCCCACCCACTTTCTGACAGCTGGCAGCCTATTCCATGTATCTAAGCTTCTGTTACTATTTTGTTCATTTAGGATGTAAAACCTGTTGCAACTTCCTCATACATAGGAGACTCTGAAGACTTAGTAGTTTGATATGAGAACTTTCTGAAAATCCTAATCAGTGATTCCATAGCCCCATGTTCAAGGAACTTACTTGCTTGGTTTTCAAGATTACATGTTTGCGTTGTTCCTTCCAGTTCTTGTGGTAAGGGCTTATACACCACAATGGATACTGAAATCCTGGGCATCCATCCCCAAGCTCCAAATGACACAATGCTAAAAAACAAAAATTTTGAAGAATAATTACAAGATCTATACAAGAAATCATAAATTTAATGGAAGCAGATTCTTCCCTGTGCACCACCCAGGTTATTCTTTACCTGGCTCTCTTTGAAAGTCTCACTGCATGCCGACCTCACAACTCAGGCAAGAGAGTAGAAATAAGAGATACTCTGGGGAAACCTTAATTAGCATGATTTTAATAATTTATGGTTTAGAGGTCAGAATACCACAATTTAAGCAGCTCTGGATTTAGAATCAGGAATGTGTGGGCCAAATTTGAACTTGGACATTTGCTACATAGGACTTGGGTGTGGCAGTTAACCTCTCTGAACCTTAACTTCTCTATCTGTAAAGTGGAGGAATGGCCCATTAATTACAATAAGATGACTTATATTAAGCATCCGGTAGAGCAGTTATAGAGTAGATTTTTAACAATTTGTAACTGCTAACAACTATTATCTGTAAGGGCTAAAATATGACATGTTTCCTGTACAATGAAGAGAAAACACCATGCCCCATCAACTGCCCTAGTTTCCCCCAACACACAAAATTTTCTCTTCTAATCACAAAATGTCTCTAAATTAATTGTGAAAGTTTTTACTCCTACCTACATCTTTCAAAACCCATCCTGAGAAATCTCAGTTGGTTTTAAAATCTCAAGTACAGATGGAGGCTCTCATGCTCAAACTTTTTCCTTTAGTTATTAGAAATTTGGCTAAATCTTGTAATATGCTGAGGGAAAAAATGGAAAAAAAATGTTTAACTCTCAATCGTGGGAAAAAAGACAACTAATCTAATCTGTTCTTACCCCTGTGGGAAATATTGACATAATTTTCATTCTTCCTTATTTAAGAGAACTATCTTCAAACGATTTCTAATTGTTGGAAGTCGAACTTAAAGTAGGCAGAAAAAAGACATTATCTAAAATATCTGAACTTGAATTTAAAAAGCAAGCTGAGTGTATGTTTACACAATGCTTGAGAATAATAGACTCACAGAATTTTCCAGTTGACTATCCCTTAAAGATAATGGAACATTTATTTATGTTTTGTGGTGCTGTGACTTATTGTAAAAAAAAAAAAAAAAACACATCCACTTGATTCAAAATACTTATAAAACACAATGGTCCACCATAGCAAAAGTGAAAGAACTCAATGACAATCTCATGGCAGCTAAGTACCTCTTGTCAAGTCATTGAGTAATGACTGACAACCCATTTTTAGGTAGAATGTAGTCTCAGACTTTTTTTATAGTCACTGAACTATTCATGCCTAGTAGAAAAGAAATTAACTGGGGTTTTATAGACTTAGGGCCTAAGAATAAATGTGGTACACTATCAGCACAGAATACCACCAACTTCCTCCTATCCTTGTCCATGCATGCCGTTCCTGCCTTCATTTCTTTGTATTTGGGCTGTTCTTCATAAGAAGAATGCAGCAAGTGACTCTGTGCTACTGCTGGGCCTAGAGCTTAAGAAGCCTGATGGCCTTTACTTTTGCTCACTTGAAAGCCTACCACCTATATGAAGTTTGGGCTTCTTAGTGAATAATGAGAAACCATATGAAAAGAGATGACACATGGAGAAGGAAAAGCACCTTGTTGATAATTTGCACTAAAGTCCCAGACATGTGAGGCATCTTTGCTATTCCAGCCTAGATGAAGTTCCATAAGTATGTAGCCACAGGAATGGCCTAAGTCAACACCACATGGAAGAGAAGAACCACCCAGCTCAGTCCAGTCATCCCACAGAAAGAAATATATATTTGTTTGTTTGTTTTCAGCCACTAAATTTTGGTGTGGTTTGTTATACAGCAAATGAACAGTGGATATACCTCAATACTGGAATCAGGTATCTCACCCTCAAGCAAATCCCTATGGCTTAACACAACAGAAATTTATTTGTTACTGTTGTAGCTATCCTTTATGAATTGAATATTCTTAGGACAGTGGCTTAGGGTCTGTGGCTCCTTCTGTGAACTTGCCATGTTCAGCATATGCTTTCCAAAGTCACTGTGGAAGGAGTAAAAGAATGGGGAATTGCTTGTGGGAGATTTTTATAGGACTTGTCTTGAAGTATTGTGCCTACTATTAACACACACATTGCACTGGTAAGAACCCAGTCACATGGCCTTGCCTAACTTCAAAGAAGTCTATAAAATGTAACTTAGTCTCATCTCCAAGAAAAAAAAGAAACATGGATATTGGCAATCATGTGCTTTTTCTTCCATGACAGGTCTTGTCAATCCTGTCCTCCAAATAGATCTTCTATCCATTTCTCTTTCACCATTGCCAACAACTTAACTCAAACCACTATCATCTCCCATCCAAGGTCTTTCAATAGCCTCATAAGAAAGGTCTCTATTTCTACTATTGCTCCCTGAAATCCATTCTTCCCCAAGTAGACCAAGTATCTTCTTAAATACAAATATAAACTTTACAAGCCCTATCTTCATTTACAGCCTTCAGAACTTGCTCATTCTCTGAGGAAATACTGAAACCCTTAAGTGGTTCTAAGAGATCCTAGATCAGTCCATGACCCACCTCCGCTTCCTTGCCATTCTGCTGGGAGTCAGAGCCCACTCAGTGGTATATGACATATACATAAAAGTTCTATGTAACAGTGTGCTACTCAGTGCCTTATCCCAACTCTGTGTTCAATGACTATGTTGGTAGCTTGAAATTGACCATCATAGTAATATTTATACCATGGAAATGAGTGTATGTTATAAATCAAGACTCCTTTCCACCTCCACTCAGCTGGCTGTTAAATCTTTACTAGAACACTACTACATAACAGGTACTCTACAACTAAATGTTGAAAATAAAATAATAAAATTATACTTTTGTTCATTGTTATTACAAACATATGGATTATCCCATGGCCTAATATAACCTTTTCAATCATCCAAATAATTCCAATCACATTTCAATAATCTATTCAGAGAGTTTAGATAAAAATTTCCACTTTAGCTTGAATCACACAGGTAACTACCTTGGTTCTGCATTGTTATATACACCAGCTTCTGTTCTAGTACTTGAACGTCATTATTGGCAGCATTTTTCAAGTATTCTCCCTAAAATGCCTTTATTCAGGTATGTTTGTCAATTAGAGATCAGTGAAACTGATCAGGAAACATGTATAATCCAATTGTTTAGTGTCAGACGAAATCTACTATAGGAAGTTGTTAGATGAGCAACTTGGAGTACATTAATGCACTCTCTCAAACTCTGATTAATTGCAAATATTTTCCAACATCCTAGGGATCTCTAGAGGTTGTGAAGTCAGAGTTATCAACATGGCAAAACCTTTTAGCTCTCTGGTCTTCTTTGAACCCAGTAACATTTTGTATACACAATAACAAAGTGTCTCTCTTGTGGCTTTTTCCATAATCAGCTTTAAATTTTTATTATTTAAGTATTACCTTTTTTTTTGCCACTATCCCCTCAAGTGAAGGAACTAAGTATTTCATACCTCCATCTCCCCAGAATGTATGGGTGATGCTTTGCACATACTAAGAGCCCAGTTTGCTCTCTGGCTCCTTTATCCCCCAGCTTCAAAGTACTTTTATTGAACCTGTAAAACTATAAAAGTTTGTACTTCTTTTGGTTCTTGGATTGATATTTAATAAAGAATGTTTAAGTGTTTAAGAACTATAAATAGGAATAAACATCAAGCAACTTAAATTTTGGGGATCTTATATTAAAAAGCAGCTAAAATACATGGAATTAAAATTGTTTGGATAAATAGCTTTATATTAGAATTGTGTTAATTATGGCCATTTACTTTTACCTAAGAAACTAAAATAATGTTCAGTATTTGCAATCAAGCTTTATTGACTGTGGCTGCTGCTTTAGTGTTGCTCACATCTGGAATATAGAAAATGAAATAAATCATTAACAGTGTAGGAATTCCAAAAACCTGGACCTGTCTCTTTTTTTTTTTTTTTTTTTCAAAACAAAAGATGCTTCTCTTTAAGGATTTTTTCACATTTTCAGAAATCCCTCACATTTAAAGATGAAAAACCACCACCACCAAGAACAACAAAAATGACTATTAGCAAATTGACTAATTAGCCAATTGTCACTGTTAAAGTTTGCAAAGCTTCAAAAAGTTCATTTACCTTCCTTGGCTTTTCATTAGCTTTAACGATATGGTGCTTGTGATTCAGAGTGGCGACAACGCCCTGTCTGGCCCATTTTTCTGACAGGCACTGCAGCTGGTTAGCAGGCAGAGGGCGAGCTTCTAGGGAACTGCACTCCCATGTTTACCCTGCGTCTGCGTCTGCTTGGGCACTGCAGGACTGGGTCTGACCCTGCCCAATTTAGTCATCAGCTCTGATCATGTCTCTGACTCAGTGTCCTTTGGCCCATGGCAGGTCGCAAGATATCATTTGCCGGGGAGACTCTGGTCACCTTTTGGGTCAGACCAGGTGAGGCTGACCCATGCTCACCTGTAGAGTCATGCAGCCACAGTGTGACTGGCACTTGCCTCTGTGCTAGCTCGCGGGAAAGATGCTGGCCTCAGCATTTTGGGGGAATGTAACACTGTTTTTTTCCATTTTCATTGGCTGACAACAGGTTTAATGAGGTAAAAATTAACTTATATTCTGACCTGAAAAGACTGAAGGCAAAAAATAACAACAGAGAAGCTCTGAACTGAGGGTTATCGCAGTGAAAAAAATCTCACTTTTATCTTGTTGAAGAAAAGCTTGAGGTAAATACTCTTAGAAAGTTACAAATGAGAGGGATTAATTTTATATGACAGTTATGATAAAATTGTATGTGAGTAGCAGGAGACATGTAAAGTCTAGATTACATATAAAAATACAATATAGGGAATATGCTCTGAAAATGGTTATATAATGGAATATTTTTGGTTACAATTTTATTATTTTTGCTTTTTTAATTAAAAATAAGAATAAATAAGAGGAAGTGTCAAGTAATGTATAAGTACTTTTATAATAAAGTAGTTCAAGATTTTGCAGGAGTAAAATATAGCAATGTGGGAAAACTTTTTGCTCTTTTGTAACTTGGAGATAAGTTGGTAAATAAACCCTATCTTACGATATATACTTGTATAATATGAAGTGAGTAATTTTTAGTGTACTTATGTATTTACTTACCCCAGTGATTTTGATGTCTATTACCATTACTACTATTAAACTACAGTTTCCTATAATGATAATGTCTAACACTTTTTAAATTTGCCAAAGTTCATCTTCTTGGTGCATATTGGGATGGAGCAGCTTTAATATTTTCAGTCTATACTCAGGCTGCCAATGCAAAATGGAATAACAATCACCTTAAGTCATAGGAACAAGTTGTCCTTAGAGGAAATAACCTCTCATTCTTTTCCTTTCTCCTCTGTTCTCTGTCTCACCCATGACGGGAAGAAACTCTGTGGTCTATTTGATCAGTGGCAAGGAAATAGAATAAGTATATATTCATATCCTATTATACCAGGCTATACTAACATTTCACATAAGAGCATAGTTAACATTCCACATAACATTTCATGTAAGCATGTAACATTTCATTTATTTCACACAGTAATTCTTCTTAATATATTATTATTTTTAGATGAGGGTATTGAGGCTAAGAGAAGCTACTTGATTTGATGAAGATTTCACAGCTGGATATGAACAAAATCTGTTTGGAAGGCCCATTCTCTTTCTACTAACATCCATGACATGGCAGGCAACAAGCTCTTTCCTACCAGAGACCACAAAAAAGTTATGTATCTACCCCCAAGAAGAATAATTTTGCTGACTTGCTAAGGGCTACATTGAGTAACTACTTTTTAGTAAAGGAAATCCATCAGTAGCCTTGAGGAAAATAAAAATTGGTGGAGATGGTTTCAGTGGCAATGTTTTCTGCTGTCTTGTTGGCACCCACAAGAGTAATACGCTATTTTCCCTCCAAGTGACATGAAGTGACAAATTCCATTGTATATGTGGAAAGGAGTTCTGGGGGAATGGGGGCATTTACTGGTCAGGATGATAGCTCTGTAATGACTTTCAAGGACATCATTATCTCTGATTATAGCCAGGGCATCTTTGCTTGTTCACTTTCAGTTTATCATAAGATCATCAGTAGTTTCATCTGTTACCAACAGGCAAACTCCATTCTCATTTGTAGTCTATCATGACAACTGAGACCCAGGTTTCAGAGCCAGAAAGGAAGTGCCTGTTGTTATCTTTTTGATCCTTGGGAAAAGGGGAAGTGAGAAGGAAAGGAAGACACATAACCACTGATTCCTACAACTGCCATCGTTAAGAAACAGGGAATGTGTTTGGTATTCTTTTATGAACTGGTAAGTCAGGAATGACTGCAAGAGAAGACAAAGGAGAGGGTCAAAGAAAAAACAAGTTTATTTTATTCACAGGTTCTGGAAACAGGAGACTTACAACTCAGGCCCACATTGAAAAACCACAGGGTGGTCCAGAGGCAGAAGGCAGAGTGAGGGGAGAGTGAAGACCATGACCTTTATTGTAGTTTCCATGGGAAAGGTAAGGCAAGGCAGGGTGAAGAGTTCAAATTTGGCTAGTGTGAGTGATTTTAGTGGGCTCTGGGCTGTAGGGGTGGTTTGCTATTGCCTGGTACCTGACTCTGGGATGATTAAGGCACAGGAATACTGTCTCCAAGGTTCCTAAAGGTGTCCTAGGAAACCAGCCTGGGGCAGCCATATATCAAGTATGGTTGAATTGTGCAGACTCAGGCAAGTTAATCACCTACCTGGGCCTCAGTTTCCTAATTTGTCAATAGGGCTTGAGTTAGATAATCAAGTCCTTTTTAGGTATAATTGATTATAATTTTTAAGATATAAGTTTACATTGGCAAAATTTCTCGGTTTCCTCAAAGGGAGGGTCTCTGGAAGTACAAACTTTGACTTAACCTGTAAGTGCAAATATTTTTCCAGGTTTGCCTCTCTACCCAAAAGATCCTTACAGTTTACAGTGAGTTAACACCAAGCCAGAGAGGTAAGCTGTAAATTACATAGTTGGCCAAAGTCAACTGTAGGTGAGTTATTTCAAGCCTTGCTCAACTTTAATGTTTGAAAAACATCAACACCTCCATTATGTTGTTAGTACTGATGGGGGAAAAAAGGTACAGTGGACCCTCTTCTAAAGAGAAAAGGCTTGGGAGGTAGGAAAGCCCTCAGTAAGCCATCACACAGAGGCCGTTTTAATAAAGAGGAGAGAACAAGGCCTTTGAAAAGGAAGTGTTGATTGCAAAGCATGTATAGAGGAATTTGAAAAATAAAGCAGGCCTTATGTGACTAAATGATTAGCGATGTTATTTGAGAACCAGAAACTTAAAGACTGGCATGAAGAACTTTATTCATGTTAATCTGTTCATCAGTTAGCTGTATTTAGAAGTTGTCTCAAATACGTTTTGGATGGGCTATGAGAAATTTACACAGAAAAAGTGCTACTGTGACTTTGCCAATAAATTGTGTATTTCACCATGTGCTAATGATTTTTTTTTCCAAAAAAGAATACGTTGTGACCTCAATAAACTTTTATATGTCAAAATAATGAAACAGAACCTTATTTTCTGGTGCCAACTTTCTATAAAATCACTCTTTAAAAAATATTAATCTCACTGCAGCATGTAGAATTTTACACACAGCTTCAGAATGGGTCTGGCAGTATACATCTTTATAAAGTGAAAAGACTTGGATTAGATTCAAGATTCAAATGCCAAAGTTTGTATCTGTACCTTTGACTTCTTATTGTTTTTTAAAAAAAATGTATATAGCATATGCTTACACTATATCACATAACACAGTCACATCTTAGATAACATTATTGGATTGAGGTTGCTCCTTCATTACAGTTTCCAGGGTGGACATTTTTATAGGTCTGCAATGTGGAAGACAGCAAACAAGTATATGTTTCCTTTTGTTGTAGCCCTAAAAATAACAAAAGTTAATAGCATTGTATTTTTAAAAATCTAAATATCAACCTTTAGTCTAGATAATTTATCTTCAATATAGTGTCCTAGTTAAGTACTAGTATCTAAGGTTGCTTTAGTTCAAGTCCCAATTCTGCCTATTACTATTTGGGTGACCTTGGATGCATTATTTAATTGTCTTATGCCTGGGTTTTAAAAGTATCTGTAATAGGGGTAACAACAACACTTACACTATAGGATGGAGCTAGCATTGGTGAAGTGTATTAGATAGTGCTTGGCACAAGGCAAATGTTGTAAATTCTTATTATTATTGTTCTTATTATCTTTAGATGCACAATGAAAACTGGAGAGGAAAATAAAAACATGTTCTGTTGGGAAAAATTAAAGAAAAACTTGGCAAAATAGGAGAATAATATAGTTAAATTGGATGATTGTGCACATATTTCATCATTTGAAAATACTTTGAAAGCTTCATTGTCAGGGTTTTCTGAACAATAATTTTATGTCAAGAATATTCTTGAACAAGGCAAAGGAGGGTGACATCAGTAGAAATGGTGGAATAAGAACCTCCAAAGAGCTACTCCAACATAAAATCAAGGAAAACACTAACAAACATTGGCAAAAGTAACTTTTTCAGAACTGAAAAGTTAACCAAAGACTTGCAATAATCCAAAGGGAGTTATTTTTAAAAATCTAAATCTGAGTAAAAATAGCAGAATTTATGATGTTTGAACTAGTCTTATTCCCACCAAAACTCTGAGATAACCTTGAAAACCAACATTCTCATAATCATGATAGCTGTGAAAATCAGCAGCCTAGCAGCCACCAGAGGAAACAGAATAGGTCTGAAGTGCCCTCATACTATCAATCTTGGAGAATTATCACTATTTGACCTGCCTGGTGGTTCCCTGGAAATCCCACTAAAAGGGCTCACTTTCAGTAAGTGTGAAGAAACTTTTCCCTGAGAGTATTTATCAGAAACAATCAGCAATACTTTAACACTGAAGCTGCCTGAGGCAGTGATAATAGTTAGACCAAACAAGAATCTGACAAAAAAAAAACTTACAAGGAAAAGTTGGAGCTTTAAACAGGTCTGAATATTCCTGGGAACACAGAAAGATATATGTTCATGTAGGGTTATGCACATGGCCACGAAAGACCTGAGAAAGTCCTAAGCTCTGATTTCTGGTTGACTTGATGTGCTATAAATGGGAAGTGAGAGCCAAGACAGAATTGCAAACTCCTTTTCTGAAGGTTGAATGTGTGCCACAAAACACACATAGAGGTGTGACTTACTGATTCTAGGTATTTAAGGAAATCTCTCTTCAATCATTAGCTGGGCACCTACCTGAGTAGAGGTGTCTATGGCCACATTAGAAAAAAGATAACAGACTCACAACAAAACTATTTCATAAAATAAACAAACAATACCAGCATCAACAGCAGCCACAGCAACAAATCCTGGGAGAAAAAGGATCTGATTTCTAGAGTTGTTATATTATATTATTGTCAATGTACAGTTTTCAATGCATAAAAAGTGAAAAATTAAAAAACAAAAAACGAAACACAAAACACAAAAAAGAGTTGCAAATAATGAAAGGAAGTAATCAATAGAAACTACCCCTGAGAAAGCCCAGATATTGGAGTTGAGAGATAAAGATTTTAAATCAGGTATCTTAAATATGTTTACTTACTAAAGGAGATAATATCCACAGAATAAAAGGAAAGAATGAGAATTATGTCTCACTAAATAGAGAATAGAAGTAAACAATAAGACATTAAAACAAATCAAGTAGAAATTGTTGCATTGAAAAGAACAATAACTCAAAAATTCAATTGAAGGGCTTAAAGCAGATTTGAACTGGCAGAAGAAAAAAATCAATGAATGTAAAAACAGGTTGATTGAGATGATCAAATCTGAGAAAAAAATAATAATAATAAGGAAAAATAAACAGAGTCTATGGTGAGTCACAGAACACCATCCTATGAGACACTGGCAACCATATAAAACACATCATGTAAATTACAAGAACGGAGAGTGGTAAAGGGCAGGAAGAATATTTGAAGAAATAATGGCTAAAACCACACCAAGTTTGATTACAGATTTTAATCTACACATCCGAGAAACTTAACAAACCCCAAGTAGGATAAACTCAAAAAAATGTACTGCTAGATACATCATGATTGCATTTTCAAAAGACAAAGACGGAGAGATTCTTGAAAACAGCAAGGTAAAAGTAACTCATCACACATATGGGATCCTCAATAAGATTAAAGGTTGATTTTTAAATCAGAAACAACTGAAGCCAGAATGCACTGGGAAGACATACTCATATTATTATTATTATTTTTAAGATTTTATTTATTATCTTTAGAGAGAGGGGAAAGGAGAGAGGCAGAGAGGGAGAGAAACATCAATGTATGGTTGCCTTTCACCTGCCTCCAGCTACAGACCTGGCTGGAGACCTGGCTTGCAACCTGGTTATGTGCTCTGACTGAGGAATTGAACCAGCGACCTTTGGGTTCGCAGGTAGACACCTTATCCACTGTGCCACCAGCCAGGGCCATACTCATATTATATTAAATTGCTTAAACAAAAAGACTGAAACCTAGAGCTCTCTATACAGCAAAGACATCTTTCAAAAATTAAGAGAAAATTAAGACCAGAAGATAAACAAAAGCTAAGAAAAAAATCACTGCTAGCAGATCCACTTGAGAAGGAGTACTACATGGAATCCTCCTCTAAGCTTGTATGAAAGGACAATAGAGAGTGAATTCACAAAAATAAATAAATAAAAGACATGAGTAATGGCAACTACATAAGCAAATATAAATAACAGCATAAATGCATTTTTGTTTGTAACTCTTATTTTTCTCCTAAATAATTTAAAAGATAACTACAAAAAGCAATAATTATAAATGTGTGTTGATGGGAATATAATGTTTAAAGAACTAATTTGTATTATTGTAATAGCATGAAGGCAGGGAAAGGGCAATGAAGCTATTTAGAAGCAAAGTTTTTGAATGTTATTGAAATTTGTTTTTACTAATCTAAACTAGATTGTTATAAAGTAATATATTAATTACTTATAGAAACTATTAAAATTACTCAAAAGTATAGGAAAATAATGACAAAAAAATAAAAATGGTAAACTAGAAAATATCTATTTAAGGCAAATGAGGCAGTAATTAAATAGAGAAACCAAAATAAATAAGATACATAGAAAATAAACTGCAAATGGAAGATGTAATCCTCTTATCACTAATTGCATTAAATGTAAGTTAACATTCAAGTCAAAGACAGAGATTGTCAGAGTAAATTAAAAAATTGACTTAACTATATGCTGTCTACAAGGGATTTGCCTTTGATTCAAAGGTCTAATAGGTTAAGAGTAAATGGATACCCTGGCTGGTGTGGCTCAGTGGATTGGTACCAGCCTGAGAACCCAAAGTTGCTGGTTTGATTCCCAGTCAGGGCACATAACTGGGTTAACAAGCTGGGTCTCCAGCCAGGTTCATAGCTGGAGGCAGGTGAAAGGCAATCATACATTGATGTTTCTTTCCCTTTCTTCCTCCCTCCCTGCCCTCCTCTCTAAAAATAATGAATAAAATCTTTAAAAACAAATAAATAAAAATAAAAGTAAAAAGATAAAAAACTATATACCATGCAAATAGTAATAAAAAAGAGTTGCAGTGGTTATATAATAAGAGACAACATAAATGTTGATACAAATTGTTACTAAAGAGAAGGATATTTTATAAAGATAAAAGGGTAATCCATCAAGAAGATATAATTGTAAACCTATATACACCAAACAACAGAGCTCCAAAATTTATAAAGTGGGAACTGATAGAATTAGAGGGAAAAACAATTTAACAATGAAAATTAAAGATTTCAACATTCCAATTACAATAATAAATGAAACAACTAAAGTATCAACAAGGAAACAGAGGCTCTTAACAACAACTAAGCATAATAGGCATCTATAAAACACTCTACCCAAAAGCCGAAGAATACATGCTTTTCCTGAGTGCACATGAAATATTGTCCAGCTGGTTCAATTCCCAGCCAGGGCACATAACCAGGTTGCAAGCCAGGTCTCCAGCCAGGTTCATAGCTGGAGGTAGGTGAAAGGCAACCATACATTGATGTTTCTCTCCCTCTCTGCCTCTCTCCCTTCCCTTTATTTTATAATAAATAAAATCTTAAAAAAAAAAAAAGAAAGAAAGAAAGAAAGAAAAAAAGAAATATTGTTCAGGACAATAGACATGACTGTTTGTTAAACCATAAAACAAGGCTTAATAAATCAAAAAGACTGAAATCATACAAAGTATGTTCATTAACTACATGGAATGAAATTAAAAACCAGTAACAAGAAAATTTAAAAATTCAAAAATATGTAGAAATTAAACAAAATACACCTACATAACAAATGAGTCACAAAGACAAGAGAACTTTGAAAATACTTTGACAGAAATAAAAATGAAAATATAACCTATCAAAGCTATGGGATTCAGCTAAAATTGTGCTTAGAGAGAAATGCATAGCTGTGACTGCATGTATAACAAAGAAGAAATTTCAGTTTATAACCTGAACCTCTACCTTAAAAACTTAAGAAAGGAAGAGAAAACCAAGCTGAAAGAAGAAAATAATAAAGATCAGGCAGAAATAAACAAAATGAAGAATAGACCAAAAATAGAAATTTTAAAAAACCACTTGTGTTTTTTTTTAATATCAGCAAAATTATTTATGCTTGATTGAGCATGAAAGAAAAGGTTCAAGTTACTAAAATCAAAAATAAAAGAGAGGGCAATGACATTCACCTTATAAAGATAAAAAATTATAAGGAAATACTATGATCTATTACGTAATACCAAATTTGATGACATAGAAAAAAATAAACAAATTTCTAGAAAAACATACATTGCTAAAATTGACTTAGGAAAAAATAAAAAATCTGAAGATGTATAGCAAGCTAAGAGACTGAGTTGGTAGTAATAAATCTTTACACAAAGAGAATAGCTTTACTGATCAATGCTACCAAACATTTAAGAAAGAATTAATACCAAATCTTCACAAGTCTCAAAAAATACAAGAGGCAGGAATATTTCCCAACACACTGTCTGAGGCTACTGTTACCCTGAAGCCAAAATAAGACAAAGACATCACAAGTCAAACAATAAAGGCTAATATTTCTAATGAATATAACAGGATGCAAAAATCTTTAATGTAATATTATCAAACCATATCCAACAACATATGGAAAGCATTATACACCTATAACTAAGTGGGAGTTATCTTAAAAATATAAGGTGTGTTTAACATTTGAAAAATCAGTTGGTGTAATACGTCATATTGATTAAATAAAATACAAAACTTACATGATCACCTCAATAATTTCAGAAAAAGCATTAGAAATTACAACACCCTTTCAAAATAAATACTCTTGACAAACAAGGAATAGAAGAGAACTTCTTCATTCTGAAAAATGCCTTCTATCAAGAAATCACATTAACTTTATACCTAATGATCAAAGACCAAAGCTTTTCAAGATCAGGAACAAGATTAGGATATTCACTTTTGCCACTTCCATTTAATATTATACTGGAAGTTTATGCCAGGGCAATTAAGCAAGAAAAGAAAAAAGGCATCAAGATTGAAGATGGAGTGGTAAAACTATTTTCTATTCATAGGTGACAATAACCTTGTATATAGAAAATTCTAAGGAATACACACACACACACACAAAGAGTTAAATGATATTGATATGTTTGCATGATATAAGATCAATACATAAAAGCTATTGCATTTCACTGCACTAACAATGAACAATCTGAAAATGAAATTAAGAAAATAATTCTATTTATAATAGCATCAAAAGGAATAAAATAATCAACTTAAAAGAACTGCAAGACTTCTGCAAGGAAAATTATAAAGCATTGTTAAAGAAATCAAAGAACATTTAGGTAATGGGAAAGACATTCCATGTTTATGGATGAGAAGACTCAATATTGTTAAAATGACAATATTCACAAAAATGATCTACAGATCCAATTTAATGTCTGTCAAAGTCCCAGCTGACTTTATGCAGAAATTTTGACAAATTAATTCTAAACTTCAAATACACATGTAAGGGATCCATAATAGCCAAAGGAACTGGGAAAAGGAAGAACAAAATTAGAAAAGACCCTTCTAGAGATAAAATCATGGCAATCAACATGATATGGCAATCAATATGATATGGTACACCTGGAAATGTCTATTAGATAGACATATAGATAAACAGTACAGATTTAAGTCTAAAAATAAACACACTTACAACCTACTGATTTTCAACAAGGAAACAAGAAAATTCAATGGTGGAAGAATACTCTTTTTAATAAAAAAAAATGCTGAGAAAATTGGATATCCACATGCAAAAGACAGATGATGGACTCCTATCTCACACCCTACACAAAATTAATCTAAAATAGACCTATTTAAAGTAAAATAAATCTAATATGTAAGAACTAGATGTATAAAGCTCTCACAAGAAACCACAGCTTAAAATACTTCGGACATTATATTAGACAATGACTTTTTAAACATCCAAAGGATAATAAAAAGAAGTAGATAGCCCTGGCTGGTGGCATAGTGGATAAGGTGCCGGCCTGTGAACCCAAAGGTCACTGGTTCGATTCATAGACAGGCCACATAACCAGGTTGCAAGCCAGGTCTCCAGTCAGCTCTGTAGCTGGAGGCAGGTGAAAGGCTATACATTGATGTCTCTCTCCCTCTCTGCCTCTCTCCCTTCCCCTCTCTCTAAAATTAAATAAAATCTTAAAAAAAAAAAGTAGATAAAATGGAGTTTATCAAAATTTTAAAACTTTCATACTGCTAGTGATAAGGGCAGTAAAAAGAAAATTCAGGAATAAGAGAATATATTTTCACAACATGTAAAGAACACATAACAAAAAAATACAAATTTATTCAATTAAATTCTAGGGAAATATTTTGAATGAACATTTTCCCAAGAAATACCAAAATGGCCAATAAGCACATTAAAAGATGTTTAACATCTTTAGTCATAAGGAATGCAAATCAAATAATTTAGAATGACTGTAATCAAATAGACAATAACAAGTATTGGAGAAGGTATGGGGAAATTGGAACCGTCATATATATACAGCTTGTGGACTATAAAATGATGTAGCATCTTTGGAAAGAAGATTTGCAGTTTCTCAAAAGTTAAACGGTGTTACATGACTCGACAGTTTTACTCTTAGATATATACCCAAGAGAAAATAAAATGTATGTCTACACAACAACTTGTACATAAATGTTCATAGCAACACTATTCTAAATAGCCAAGGTGCAAAACCAAACAAAATGTAATTCAATGGATTTATGGTTATGGTATATCCATACAATAGAATCTTATTTAGCCATAAGAAAGTACCAATACATGCTACAACATGAATGAACCTTAGAAATATTATACCGAGTAAAAGAAGCCAGATACTAAAGGCCACATATTGTATGATTCCACTTGTATGATGTATCCAGAATGACAAATCTACAAAGACACAGAAGTGATTAGTAGTTGCCAGCATTGGAGATGTAAATGAGGGTATGCTAACTGCTACCAGGTACAGAATTTCTTTCTTTGGAGTGGTGAAATTATTAAATTTCACCATTTAATAATAATGGCTGCACAACTCTGAATATGCTGAAACGCACTGAATTATATACTTCAAATGTGTTAAGTGAAACATGTTATAAATGATAAATTATAAGTGTTTGACACTGAGAAATATTAAACACTCGGAACATGTTAAGTGTTGTTATCACTAATTGTAATAGACTATTTTATCACTATGTCATTAAGAATGGAAACACAAAGGAAGAAATAACTCAATTTCCTATGGAGGGAATAAATCATAAAGTATTTTACCAGCACATAACATGGGTGTCTGAAAAAGGGAACAGTCTCTGTGCCAAATGGGAAGAGAAGGAGAACAGGATGTGCCACATGGGTTATACTTCTAAAATGCTGGCCCCTCCCTATATAACTCAGGTAAATTAAAAAGCCATCACTAAATAAATAAATCTCTAATGCTACACCCCTTGTGAGCACCACATGCAGTTGTACTTGGGAGCAGCAGCTTAACTACAAAGTAATGCCTTCTTTTCTAAGAATCTGCCATTGTGACTTTTAGTCAGGGGTTCATGGTGAAGACCTGACCATGATTTATTTCTTTCAAGGGCATCCATAATAGCCTGGCCCCTCAATGAACTCTGTTTTCAGCTGTCCTGGAGGGTGACGGCATGTCTCTTTGAGGTATATCCACAAGGCAATTCTTCATAAGCTTGTTCAAACATACCTTCTAAATTTGGTGTTAATTTCTCTATTTCTTTTCAGAAGACACAGGCATTTCATATAATTCATTTACATTAAAAAACTTGTATTCTGTATGATAAGTAAAAGGAAACTTCTATGTAAGAAACTTCCATATATGTCTGTGTCTCTGAGAGTCCTCACGAGTGTACGCAGACAGTTTTCCTACATTAGGGCAAATCCTGAACAAGCTGGCTAAAGAACTTTGTTGGTGAAAAAAGGAGGTAAGAGGAACAAAACAGTAGCAGAAGAAGGACAGGGGATAGGCCAAACAGAGTCTCTTGAGTAGCCAGGGAGTAAAGAATCTGGATGGGAAAATAGAAAAATTTAGGCTAGTGGCAGTCATCTGCATGAGACTTCCCCTCTTACTTTCAAATAATTGTTCTCCATGTCATCAAAGTCACAGACAGGGAGAAACCACCTTTCGTCATTCAACTCAACTCCCTTGAATGTTCGTGACCATTAATGCTATTCCTGAGAAAGTTAGAAAGTTATTGCTGAAATCACTTTCTTCCACCATCAACCTCCTCAAAAAAAACTCCCAGCGCCTTTACTATGGCAGAGAAATCGGTAGTTCATACCATAGCCTCTTTGTGGGTGTTTCTCCACCACTATGAGTATTAATATGCCTGCTTCCTCAAAGCCTTAAAATGAGAACAACAGGCCTGAGTTTGTTTACAGTGCAGCATGTGCAGGGCCTGAGCCACACAGCACGACCAACAGGAAGCGTGTGTGTTGGGCATCGCTGCTCTCCTCACCGAGAGCATCACCCCATGGTGTGTTTAGACAGGAAAGCCCAGAAAAATGAGCGCACCGTCAACATTGCCAGTAATTCAGAAACCGAGATATCTGGAAGCGATAAAAACGAGGATTGATAAAAGCTTCCCTTGTTAAATTTAGGCCACACATACTCTAAATAAAATATACCACTTAGGAAATGATTTGTGTTGATAAAACTTGATGGAGCTGTTTTTCCAAATGTCTTCTCCCTGCTGGGAATTTCACACTTTGGCAAGCTCTCCTCAGGCCTCCCCAGTTGCCAGTCTCCTTCCATGACCTGACCTGGTGTTGTTTATACGGCTGTTTACACATTTCTTAACAACCTTTGCAAAGGGCCTTTAATGACTTTCACTCCTGGCAGTGCTTAGCTTGAGGCAGAGCTGCAAAGGCTGCTAGTGTTGTTCTGTTTATTTGTGCAGAGCCCTCCCCCAGCTCTGCCCCTTAGAAAGGGACCTGGAAAGCATGTTGCAGGTTAGGTAGCTGCAGATGAGTTTTAAGACATCAGCTGTAGTTGTTAGTAATGAAATATGGTAAGGCCAGTTTAAATAATTAGCAACTATAATTATGTTCCAAGGGGGCTCATGTAGAGAAACAAACATTAATATTTGAGTCTCTTGAAGTAGGATGATAAGGTCCCAACTCCAGTACTTATCAGTTATATAATGGAGGACAAGCACATTATCTTTCTTAGGTCTTGGTTCCTTCATCTGCTAAATGGAAGAAGGGAATTTGAATACCCACATCCAATCCACTTTGTCAGCCTGAGCTCAGTTATTCTTATGTAACCCTAGACAAGTGGTTCATACTTGGTTATAGATTAGAAAAGATAGAAAAGTTTCTCCTGCAGATGTTTTGAAAGATATTATTACATTTGATTTTTAGGCTAGGTTGGTACTTTAGAACAGGAAAAGGATCACTGACATTCAAATTATATAATTCAGACCATAAAAATACACGTAAGATTAGATTATCTAATATGATTTTAAAAAACAAAACAAAACTGGGCATTGCCAACTCTTCCTTTCTACTTATAGAGAAATCTGGAAAGTCATGGAAAAGCCAGGAATCCATAATGAAATGAATGGAGTAGAGTCAGGAAAGCCCAGGAGCATCTGGGTGGGCAGAGCAAGGAAGTTCTGGAAGAAGAGGAGCACAATCCTGGCCAGATGGTTCAGCTGGTTGAAGCATTGTGCCATCTCCAAAAGCTTATGGACTCAATCCCCAGTCAGGGCACATACATAAGTTGTAGGTTCCATCCCCAGTTGGAGTGCATATGGGAGGCAACCAATCAATGTTTCTGTCTCACATTGATGTTTCTCTCTCTCTCTCTCTTTCCCTTTTTCTCTCTCTAAAATCACTCAGGTGAGGATTAAAAAAGAATAAAGAGGAGCGCAGGGTGTGATGGCCCAGGTTCCAGGTGCTCCATAAAAGAGCAGTGCTCCAACTTCTGCAGCATTCACACAGGTTGAACGGGTCACTGCTGAAATCAGCAGAATTCATACTAGCGAAGTTCTTGTTGCTGGAGAAAATGGGTTCCTGCGGTGTCTTGAGAAAAGAATTTCAAGGTCACATGTGTGAGAGAAGTTTAATATAGTGGCAAGATTTATTGGGGCAAAGAGAAATAATAGGCCTACAGGGATGTCGAGAGTGGGTAGGCTCTAATCGCAGCTGCCCTGAGGTCCTTGCTAATTCTCTATTTTCTTGGTTTTCAAAAACAAGTAGGCTGTCTTTTCAACTGTCCAACCCCCGTGCTGGGCCCTCCCCATATCCAATCCTGTTTCTGGATCTTCTGGGTTTTCATGCCTTTATCCTATCCAATCCTTTTCCCAGATTTTCCCAGGCAAGATTTCTGCCCTTTATGATCATCAGGTTGGTACCTACTGCACATGCCTCAAAGTTCTGCTTTGTCATCTGGCCTCCATTGCACATGCACTTCATAGAAGGACCTACCCTTGCACCATCTTAGCTTCTACTGTGCACAAAACCAGCAAAAGAATTTCCCCCTTATTGTATTATCACTGCTCCCAGTAACACAGACTAATGAGAGCTGGCTGTTCCCAGTTCCCAGGGAGGATTGCAAAGTGGTATTTCCTGCAGGCTCAAGGATTAAGTCCCTTGTTTTGTGGAGGATGTGGCTGTCCCTTGGGGTATCTGTGAAGCTGTAGCTTCCAGGTTTAATCAAACTAAGCCAGTTTAGCCTTTTACTCTTTTGCTAATACCTAACGAACTACTTGTGCTAACATTCTAATGCCAAAGGATCTACCGTTCATAGAAACAGCAAATGAAAATATCAAAACTGTCCATTTGGTACAACATGGTATTTCAAAACATGGTCACTGGTTATTGTGACAAATGGATTTATAGATTTGAAAGATTCAGAGCTGTTTTAAATACAAAGAAAGCATTTAAACAAATTAGTGTAAATCTGAAGATACAAAATGGCAAAGGAGGAAGAGAGAGCTGCACTGACCTTCTTCTAGGACCAATCTGGAATTTTAGGTGAATTTAGAGAGGTCATCTGGAATGACCAGCTGAGTGGTGGCTGAAGAGAAGCCTTATAACCATGGACAGAAGAAGCCACTGCATCGCAGCATGACTGGCATGGGGTGGGAAGAGCACACGAGAATGCTGGCTGGGCTCCCACAGGCAGCAGCTGAAATGCCAGAGGGATATTTCAATGGCTGAGGGTTCCCCCTGAGATGTATGGGGGTCTGGAACCCAGCTTGGCTCTGCTGCCTACAGCACCAGAGCTAGAATGGCATTCAGATAACACCCAGCTGTGAAAAGCAGCAGGATTTTTGTCAGGGAGAAGTGGCGGAAGACGTGGAGAGCCTTTTAAAGGGCCAATGCACAAAATTTCATTTGCAACCACTTAACCTGGGCTCTTGCCATGGGGAGCAGAGAGGACAGGAGGTGCTTGAGGAAAGTTTGGGGACAGTGGCTTTGGGGAAAGAACTGAAGAGGCAGACGATGGGATCCCCATGATAAGTTATCCCCCATACTGCAGGCCTCTTCAAGTGACACCTGTAGCAATAGTCCTGCCCACCGGAATTACTCTCCTTTACCCTGTGGTGCTTAAGCCTGATAGCTGATTACAGACTGACTAACTGAAGGAGACAACCACAGACTGTGGAACTCCTGTAGTCTCCAACAGGCTGCCTAAGGCCAGGCTGGGACATGATCTGACATCACCAGGGGTGGATTAAGTAAAAGAAAACAGTGGTAAGACTAGATTCTATGGAAAATATCCACCATGGTCTTCTTCACGATTTGTGTTATTTTCTCTCCTGCTCAGCTTTCTAACATCCATTTCTTGTCTTTCAAGTTTGTGCCAATTAGGTCACTAGTTTTTTTGTTTGTTTTTAAGATTTTATTTATTATTTTTAGAGATGGGGAAGGGAGAGAGGCAGAAAGGGAGAGACATCAGTGTATGGATGCCTTTCATCTGCCTCCAGCTACGGACCTGGCTGGAGACCTGGCTTGCAACCTGGTTATGTGCCCTGGCTGGGAATCATACCAGCAACCTTTGGGTTCGCAGGGCAGCACCTTATCCATTGTGAGGTCAATAGTTTTTATACTATGGTTTATTTCTAGACTTAATACTTTGCTTCTCTTTCCTTAATCTTTTTTACCTTCTTCTTTCCTCTTCTTGGTTTCATTTCAAATTTTATTTTATTTACTCTCTTGCTACAACTTGTTTCTATCCTGCACTCTTACTAATTCTCCTCTATCTAGACTTTCAAAACCACTTTTCTTGTCATTAGTCATTTCATATTGTTTTTCCTTTTCTTAAAATACCCTTATTCTCTCTCTACTTTTATCAATCTTTGCTTGTTGGTTGTGGATATGGTGGTCACTGTTGCATTTCTTAAATTTTATTTCTAGATCTTCACTATTTCTGTATTTCAAATCTCAAAATTTACCATTCCCCTCTCCTACTCCATTTTGCCTTCCTCCTGTCTTTTCTTTCCTTTTTATCATTATAAATTTTAATTTTTCCCTGTCTTATCCTGGTTTTCATTCCTCACTTTCAGTATTACTTCTTCTATCTTATCAAAATCATTTCTCTTTCCTCTAGACATCTCTTAAGCTTTTCTTCCTTTCTCTTTTATCACCTATATTAATCTTTCCTCTGCCATTGATGTTGCTGTGGTGGATCTCTTGCCTCAATTTGGCTTCTATTTTTTCCTTTTAATCTATTAATCTATTTATTTATTTATATTTAATTTGTGTTTAAACCTAATAATATATGTACACTTCCCTTCTCTTACCCCATTCCACACTCTTCCCTTCCTCTTTTATTTACAAAGTAAATTTTATTTTCTTTCTCTCTTCACTTTGCCTCTATATCCTGCTCTTAGTATGCTCCTCCTTCTACTCTGTCAGAACCATTTTTCTTTCAGTTAGTCATCTTATATTCATTTTTTCTTTCTTATAATAGTCTTAATCCATTTATGCCTTTATTAATATTGATTCATTTGCTGTTGATAGTGTCATTGTGAGTGGGGTTTATTCTTGTGGGTGTGAGTTTGTTTCCTAGGCTATTTGGTTTTGTTCTGGCAGCACCAGTACAATAACACACAAGACATGGTAGGTGGAGTGACTCTCAGACAGCCAGCTGAGGGAAGAGCCCACCAAAGAATGACTCAGCAACAACCAAAACCCAACTGCAAACAGAGAGCCCACACAAATGGCACAACTGGCATCCTAAGAGTATCAAGCTCAGAGGATCAAGGAGACTGCACCACTGAGTCCCACAGGTTTCCTACCAGAAAAGATCATACCATGAAGACAGGGAGCCAAGTAGATTGATCTAAGATGCAGAAACAAACAAGAAGAGTCATCTAAAATGCGGAGACAAAGAAACAACCCCCAGGCCAAGGGAAAGGAGGAATCCCTAGAAAGAATGCTAAATGAAATAGAGGCAAGCAAACCATCAGGCATTGAGTTAAAAACAATGGTTATAAGGGTTATCAAGAACCTCAGTGAAGACTACAAAAAACTCCGGGGAAACCACAAGGAACTTACTGTGAACTACACCAGCATGAAAAAACAAAAAACAAAACAAAACAAAAACAAAAAAACAAAAAAACATAAAATCATCAATAAAAGCCAGGAGAAAATATTCCAACTAATGAGAGGCAAAGGTGTACAACTAAGACTACTCTACCCAGCAAGGCTCTCATTTAAAATAGAAGAGGAAAGAGTTTTCCAGACCAAAAAATGTCTAAAAGAATATACCTCTACCAAACCAGCATTGCAAGAGATGCTAAAGGGGCTGTTTTAAAAATATGAAGAAAAGGAGACAGAGAGAGAGAAGGAGAGAGAGAGAGAAACAGGTGAAAAGAAAAAACATGGCAATGAATAAGGACCTATTGATAATAACCTTAGCTGTAAATGGATTAAATGTTCCTGTCAAAAGAAATAGGTTAGTGGAATGGATGAGAAAATATGACACACATATATGCTGTCCACAAGAAGACCCCTTCAGAACAAAAGATCTACACAGACTGAAAGTGAAGGGATGGAAAAAATATTTCAACAGATATAAAAATGAGCAGGAGTAGCAATACTTTCAACAAAAAAAATAGGTTTCAAAACAAAGGCCACAAAAAGAGACAAAGAAGGGCACTGTTCAGGGAACAATCCATCAAGAAGATAAGGGTTAACCCTTATCAACATATATGCACCCAACATAGGAACACCAAATATATAAGGAAGATCTTGGAGGACTTCAAGAAAGATATTGATAGCAAAATACAGTAGGGCATTTTAAAACCCCATTGTCAACAATGGACAGATCTTCCAAGCAAAGAATCAACAAGGATATTGCGGCATTGAAAAACACTCCAGACTGGAGGGAAGATGGCGACAGAGTAGAGAGCAGTGCTGATGGTGTTCTCAAGTACCAAGGCAGCTGGAGGACAAGATACGGAGCGTGAGACGTCTTCAGGACCCTGGGAATTGGAGTGGGCAGCATCTGGACATGGGGGAGCACAGCCCAGAGACAGAGGAGGCCAGCAGGACAGTAGCCCTCAGGTCTAGGTTCCATCTGGATCAGTCAGGGATTATTAAGGGTGAACAGCCATCTAAACCCTTTCTTCTTATTATTAATATCATTTTTATTTCTTTTTCCCTTTTGCATTTTTTTTGTTGTTGTTTGGTTTGGTTTTTTGTTTTTAGTTTCTTTTTTTGTTTGTTTTTCTTTTTGTTTTTTGTTTTTTGTTTTTGTTTTTGTTTCTGCTAAAAGCCCAGAGGCCCAGAATACAACCAGACAGCCCAAATAAAGGACACACCAAGAACAGCAAGTGGAGGAAATCTGGGAGATGGCAATATTGAACTCCACAAATCTCCTATCGCAGAAGGGTGCTGAACTAAGGCAAGGAAGCAAAGCAGGTTAACCCAAGGAAAGAACAAAAATAAATAAATAAATAAAGAGCAAGCAAGAACAGACACCCAAAATGGGGAAAAAAAGAATCAGTCCATCACCAAAAGGAAAGGAAGAATCCCCAGAAAGAACACAAAATGAAACAGAGGCACCTGGAATATCAGACAAGGAATTCAAAAGAATGATGATAGAGAAGCTCAGTGGGCTCAGCCACATCAAAGAAAACTGTAAACAACTCCAGGAGAACTACAAACAACTCCAGGGAAATTACAAAGAACTCCAGGGAAGTTACAAGGAACCTACTGAGAACTACAACAACATGAAAAAGGACATAGAAACTATCAATAAGTGCCAGGAGGAAATGAAGAATACAATTTCTGAATTGAAGAATACAGTAGAAGGAATCAACAGTAGGCTAGAGGAAGCAGAGGACTGGATCAGCGAGTTGGAAGATAATGTAGACAAACACTCCAAGACAGTACAAGAGAATAAAAAAAGGCTGAATAAGACTGAAGAGGGGTTAAGAGAGCTGCAGGACAACATGAAACGGAACAACGTCCGTATCATAGGGAAACCAGAAGGAGAAGAGAAACAAGGAATGGAAAACCTGTTCAAAAAAGTCATGATAGAAAATTTCCCTAACATGATGAGTGAAAACATTAATCCAGTTCAGGAAGCACAGAGGGTCCCAATGAGGATCAACCCAAACAGACCAACACCAAGGCACATTATTATTAAAATGGCGAATTTCAAAGACAAAGAGAGAATCCTA